>NW_020769352.1:9015356-9038791 GCF_900518735.1 Pseudonaja textilis
TATCTCTATTATGTCTATCTATGTATCTCTATCTATCATGTCTGGCTATCTCTCTCCCTCTCTGTCTGTCTGTCTGTCTGTCTGTCTGTCTATCATTTCTTCATTTTATGCATGATGCGCCAAGCATCACTTGCAAAGAAAAATGTCTTCCCCTCCAACAAAAACCTTCCTGTTGAATCCTGACAAAGACACACTAAACCTACTGGAATTAGCAAGGTAATTAGTCAAGTTAGGCTTGACTAAAGCTCTCCTGAACTCCATAGCTCTTCTTTAAGGGTCAGTAACTCTGACTCTGATCAATATGTATATTTATATATATTTAATTGGCCGCCTGGTTAATTAGGACACCTGATGAATGGGAGAAGTTGTCTTCATTGATCCAACTGCTTGAGTACTTAACACACTGAAGCATTGCATGCAGTGGCTGGCTCTATTAACAGCTCTTTATCAGGAGGGTCTGTCCAGGGAGCAGGATAAGGAACATCAAGATACGGTGGGCATGTTCCTGTGGTCAGAAGCTCACTCCAATTTTTGACGTGTTGTACACAGAACACGTAAAATAGGCTGGAGCTTCAGTTGCAGGGACAGGGCCGTTGTCTTCACTTTTTTGAACCCCACCTCCCGACAACCCTACTCATTATCGTTCCCTCACTTGTGGTTTAGGGCTTTCCACCTGGACTTTCCACACTCTTCCTTCAGCGCGTTATACGAGGTGACCATCAACAGCCCTGGGATCCTCTACCCAGCTGAGCTGCCTCCCCCTTACGAGGCAGTTGTCGGACAAGCTCCAACTAACCAGGTTAGAGGGGGTAGCTGGGAACGGGCCAAGTGCACAGGCCGATTTTGGAAAGGTCTTAGTCAAGCCATGGGATCGCTAGTCCTTCCTCTGAGTGGAGATGGATGTGATTTTTCAACCTTCTCAAGGACGTGCGTAGACTTGATAGTTGAGAAGCAGAACAAATCTTGCGATGTGCATTCTTATTTTCTCAGAGACTTCCAGAGCCCAAACATGGTGGGCGAAACTTCAATTTAGAGAATATTAAGAAGAAAGAAGGCGCTTCGGTCCTATGCACTTTGATATTTCCTTAGATAGATTTGATTTTTCAGCCCGTTGTGTCTTACGTACTCTTTCCAAATTGCGGAGTGTGATTATTATTTTTTTTTAACCTGCAAGTTCTCATCTCTCCTGGATTGCAAGTTCTACTTGGGCACCCTGGTGCATAATTGCATTGATGAGTTTGTGAATGCGCCTCTCTTTCCCAGGAGCAGAACATAACGAGACCTATTGAATTGGCAAGCTTTGTTACAATCAGGAAGGGAAGGATTAATTACCCGGGGATAGAAATCTCATTGGTTGCCTCCCTCTTTGTTTCATTGGATTATGATTGGTATATCTCCCTTTTCCATATTTAAGGGCAGGAGGGATTGGCTGCTTAGGAGATTTTTCTAACTCATCTCTTAATAAATTAGCCAAAGAGGTGCCATTTTATCTTCTCTTATCTCCAGTTGGGATTCTTTGGGGTTTCTTTCCCATGCTTTCCTCTTTCCTTTATTGTTTGACTTCTCTTAATGGTTCCTCTGTTCCAAAATTATTTCTGGATCCTTTTCCAGATATGCCTGTGGGGATTCTCAATTGTCCAGGTTGTCCCAGAGATGTTTTCCTCCCCCCAAAAGGCAACTGGACTTTCTTGGGTTTTTTCTTTAAAAAGTTTTGCTTTTAATCCAAGATGCTTCTTCTGTTCAAGAAGTAGAAGGAGAAGGAGAAGAAGGAAAAGAAGAAGAAGAAGAAGAAGAAGAAGAAGAAGAAGAAGAAGAAGAACTGAAGAAGCTTCTTGGATGAGAAGCAAAATGTTTTCAAAGAGAAAACCAAAGAAATCCAGTTGCCTTTTGGAAAAAGCACCTTTGGGATTTCTGGATTTGGTGGGAAAAGAAGATCAGATCGATTCTGGATTGGCTTCCTTCCCAAATGGTGTCCTCATCTTCAATAAACAGCTGCTTTAAGCTCTTCATCCGTGCCCCGAATGACAGCCTAGATGAATTTCTTTTTACATTTTTCTCCTAACTTTTTACAGGTCACCAGTATGGAACAGCAAATCACGGAGTCCAACTTGGCAGAGCGAAATGCAGCAACGGGTTTCAACAGCCAAGGTACTTCCCACCACTCACCATGGGAGTGTTGAGAAAACTTTTGTGACCCTCCCTGAGTAGGGGTTCCTCACCCACTTGGAAATGGGTTGTTGTATACTGAAGCCCTCTGCCCCAAAGCCCAATTCTGTAGGAGACAAGCAGACTGAGCTAGGGATGATTGTGTTAAGTGCATCGTTAGTTTACAGTGGTTGTGTTCCCACAAGCACTCCAAGTCAACCCTGCCCCCTGAATTCAGTTGACATTTTACCTGGCTCCAATTTAGTGTTCAACTTTAGTTGACCAAATTAATGTCAGGCGCAAAGGATCAGGGTTATTCACAAGGTTGCCGCATAAAAGATTTATTCAAGCTTGTGGACAACAATCAGGTCAACTGAGGTTCAACCAAAGTTGGCACTGGGTAAGAGTCAATGGAACTCAGGAGGGATTGAACTTGGAGAGCTTGTGAGAACGCAATGATTCTAAACAGATGGCGCACTTAACTCCACCACCACCGAGATCCACCTGTCCTTCTAAAAATTCACTGAGAAGATTCATCTCCACAAGGCAATTCATGGTGCCCAGGAACAGGTGTTCAGATCACTAGTGTAGAGGAGAGCCATTAGTCGATGAATGAAACCTATGGCCATCTATGGAGATAACTGGCTATTCAGTGGTGGAACCAAGAATATGGAAGAGTTTTTGCCGCGTTTCTTGTTGTCCAATTCACTCAACATTAGCATCTTGAGATAGCATGTTTGGAAGTTTGCTCTTTTCCTAGCCTTGTCAAATGGCACTTCCCAGGTGGCCACCATAGTTGTTCCTCTCCCCAGTTGTCCCTCCAAAGACCTTAGTTCTCTGGATGTCCAGGAACCTTTCCTGTCTTCTGGTTTCTTTCCAGGTGGTCTTGGAGGAAGAGGGGCAAGAAACAGAAGTTGTTCCAGCCTGAACAACCGCAAGTTAACTCAAACTTGCTTGCCGGACTCTCCAGACGATGAGGTCGTCGGCCGCAGCCAGACCACTGTGGACCAGCCTTGTAGCAGGACATGCTCTCATAGCCGGCTCTCGGACTGTTCGCCAGAGAGTGCTGGCATTCCTGAGAGAGACTCTTTTGGCTTGGCCAGAGAAGACAAAGCCACCTCTTCGTCAAAGCCACTGAAGATGTGTTGTGGGGTCTTCAGCCATCCAGCTGCCCCACAGACTCTCTGCCCCCATTGCTCAGTGCCTGTAAACAGTTTGCCCCACAGATGCTTCAAGAGGACAGCCCAGCCACGGGGAAGGAAAAACGCCATTTGCAACATTGTCCGATCCAGCAGTGATCCTTTGTCCTTTTCGGCTACTACCGAAGGTAAGGGGTGCTTAGGAATAAGGGCAGCAGCTGCTTCCTGGTCCTGGTTTCCATCAGTTGCCTAACCATCATTCATCCCAACACCACCATCAAGAAGGCCCTGTGTCAGGCCTCCCTCCGTTCAAAACCCAAGAAAGAAAACCATTGCACCCAAGAGGTACTTTTACTGAGCTGGAAATGATAGCGGCGAAAAGAAGGCAAGATATGAGCCAAAAGGCACGAAAGTTATATATTGAAAGTTTCCCCAAATCCCTCCCCTGCCCCCCCAGGGACCCCCAGGCTGAATGTCTAATCTACAACCTCACACAGTGTCATGTGGGGCACATCTTCAGATGCTTTCATCCATCTGGAGTTCTGGAATGGTTGGCCTTGACCGGGTGTAAACAACTTCACTCCACCGTGCAGTAATTCTTCAGAAGAAGCCACCCTTTTAGTTCACATGGGCCTTCATCTCTCACCAGCACACTTCCCAAGCCCAAATGCCATGCCCCCCTCCCTGTCACTATGGCAGCCAATAGCAAGTGTGCATCAAAGGGAAAACCCAGGCTGGAGATCCAGCTGACACCTTGTCTCCCATAGAGCGGAGGTCTCCAAACTTTGGTCACCCCAAAAGATCCCTAAGCTAGCCAGGTGTCACTTCTCCGCTCCCGGTGGTGACCACTCTTTGACTTCACGAGGTATATGTCCAGCTGAGCTATCATTTTAAAGCTCCTTTTCTCCCCCTCCGTCCTCACCCCACCCCCTTTTTAGTTCCCGTGTCTGGTCCTCACGTGGCTGCCTCTACTTGCCAGGAACCCGGGAACCGACTTGTGCCAACCGGGAAACCAAGGGACCCCCCAAAAGCCGAACTTTCCCAGAAGCCAAAGGTCATCCTGAGCCTCTGCAAAGAGCGGCCCCATTCCCTGGTGGACCTGCAGGCCTACAAAGACACTAAGATTCTGGTGGCCAAATTTTTGGAACATTCGAACTGCAACTTGACCCCAGAAGTGCGTCATGTGGTCAACAGCATCCGGTCTGTCATCAAGTCTGATGAACGGCACATGGAAGAAGCCATCTTTAGCGCCAACATCATTGATCAGGTGAGCAGCCTCTCTGAGTTGCTTGGTGGGACCAGGATGGGTGGAGGAGAGATGAACCAATGTGCCCTAAATAGCCAGGTCCTTCTTTCCTTCTCTTTTTTCCCTTCCCTTCCCTTCCTTCCTTCCTTCCTTCCTTCCTTCCTTCCTTCCTTCCTTCCTTCTCCTTCCTTTCCCCACTCTTGCTTCCTTTCTTCCTTTCTTCTCTCTCCTCTCCTTTCCTCCTTCCTTCTTTCCTTCCTCCCTCCCTGTCTCCTCCCTTCCTTCCTCTCTCCCTTCCTTTCTTTCTTTCTTTCTTTCTTTCTTTCTTTCTTTCTTTCTTTCTTTCTTTCTTTCTTTCTTTTTTTTCTTTCTTTTTCTTTCTTTCTTTCGCTGTCCAACTCACAGTGACTTACAGAAAGCCCCAGTCCAAACCCCAGTAAATCTCCATCCTCCCCCAGCCCCCCAGTGACAGCGATCAACTCAAGCCCTTGGTGGGCCCTGCCTCATCGTTTCTTTCACCTGGCTCTTCCACAGGTCATCATGGGCTCCCAGCAGAATATGGATACCTCGAGAAAGTGGCTTCAGGAAGACCTCCATCTCCAGAGCTGCGGAGCCCTAAGCTCTCCCGTTGCCTTCTTACGCAGGGAGCCCATCACACATGCCTTTGAAAGAGGAAGACCCCACAGTTTAATTGAAGTGTGCCGAGAGACCATCCTTTGACCAGGGGCCTTTTGCTCCACTGAGGAATACAAACTCTGCAAAAGAGATTCTGGGGAGCTGCGTAACGGATGGAGATCCATCCCCTCTTCCCTGGCTGTCTTGGAAGAAACAAGAGGAAAGTCAACCAGGGTCTCTGGAAGAGTCTTCCTCTTGTAGAGTTCCACCAGGGTCAACCAGGGTCTCTGGAACCAAGTCAACCAGGGTCTCTGGAAGAGTCTTCCTCTTGTAGAGTTCCACGCTAGATTTTGATTCCCAAGGCTGAGCACTCAACTCTTCATGACTGCATATTCAACCAAGACTCTTTTATGGGGGAAAAAATGGCTTCTTATTTAACAATGAAACAAACAAACAAACAAACAGAAAACCCACTGAAGCGTAGCTTTTCCTCCTCCCACCAAGCTAAGTTCTCTGGGTCCGTCTGGGGAGTAAGGGAGACTGGGGAGGGGCTGGGGTAGAGTGGGATGGGGCGAGGGAAGGAAATAAACTTTCTTGCTAAGCCGCAGTGGTCCTTCTGTACAATGTAGGAGTTGCATTTTAATCACTGTACCTCAAAAGTGTTTGCACCAAATCTGAACAGTGTTTTCATAATTAAAAGGGTATTTCTGGAGACAACCGACTTCCAGAACTGATTTTGTGCTGGCAATAGATCAACCTCTCTCTCTCTTTTTCTCCCTCTGCTATCGTTGTTGAGTTATTTGAACTGAAGAACAAAAAAATAGAACAAAATGGAGAACGTGGTTTCCAATTCCAACGTGGTCACTAACATGGTATTTCGTTTGGGGTTTATGTAATTCCCATTTTTTCACAACCTAGATTTGGTGGACTTTAGGAAATTCAAGTTCAAACTCCCCCTCAATAACTGAAGTTCATGGAGAACATTAAACTTAATTGCATTCTCTCCATCCAGCCATGGCTAGGTAGTTCTTGAGAAGATTGGAAGAAAAGGGTGTTGTATATATCACGGTTAGCTTCTGAAGGAAATGTGGAGCAAGCATCTAACCAATTCCTTTGTTGTTCTGAGGAGGAGTTTTAGATCATCTCTTATTCTGCTCACTTAAGGCCCTTTCTTCAGAACTCCACTCTTACTTCACTGTAATTGTCCTGAGGAAACCCATGTGAACATCTCCTTCTGGAGTGGTAGTCAGTGAAAACACAACTTATATCGCCCCATAATGTCTGACTATGCTGGCTAGAATTCGTAGAAGGTGAAGTCTAGCCCACCAAGTTTTCCTCCTCCTCCTCTCCCCCATCTACAGCAGGAGCTTCAAAAGTTTGGAGAGGAGAATAACCCAGCAAACCGCCATATTTGGAAAGTGCCTTTTGAGCATGAATCTACAGTGACCTCCAGTGGAGCACCAAGGAAGTTGAGATGCTCACCGACTGGTGCTCCTCAGAAGTCTACAAGACCAATATCTGATGGGTAGAAGAAAGGCCAAGCAATGCATTTATCTACAGCAAGACCTTGTCCTTTTCCAAGACGTTCCTTCGAAGGAGACTTAGATACCACCAGCCTTGGCACGGTGGTTTGCAAAACAACCAAGTGAAGCTGCACTGTTTCATGACTCCAAATTTATTAGTGAGTATAGATTAATTCTCTCCTAGGGTCCCTGGCATGCAACAAAGCTCTACAGTGTTACTCCTTGAAGTAGAGTAACGCTATGGTTTGCGTTACGGTAGGCTAAGGCTTTCTTTCTTTTTGTCACAGTGTTGTTTTTCGACCACAGGAGAGAGGAAAAGAAATCAAGACGAAGAGTTACATCAGTTGACATTTATCTTGTAATGAACACATGATACTATTCCTTGGTTTATCGTTGCCACAAATCTTAATACTGCAGATGGCAAAGATTCTGCATTCGGCGTCACCTTTTACATTCAGACATGTTGGCTCAGGAGAATCGAAGACAAACAGAACGATATTAAACATTTTGATATAAAAAAAGTCGTATTTTAAGCATGGCTTTCCGAGAGTGAACCGAAGGTCAACGAAAGGGTGATATGGAAGGCGGTGGGACGAGAAAAGAGGACCCATTTCCCTGGTTTTCCTGACTGGCAGAACTCTAGGAACAGTATTTTCAGCGTTAAAAAGAATCGGCCTCTCCAAAACTGAAATGCGTCTCATCGAAATAAATATCCTGCATTCGTATTGCAAAGATTCTTTCGCTTTCTTCTTCTTCTGGAAGATATATTAAGAATTCCCCCCAAAGGTGTTTTGGTTTGGTTTTTTTTTTTTTTTTCCATATCACTCACATTCACTCTGGAACCTTTCTACTTCACATACAAACCACGTCTCATCAAAAGTCACGTGACGACAATAAGAATACCAATGACAACAGCAGGGGTATTTCTCTCTCGTTTGATAGCAATGGACGCTCTCCCCCCCACCCATCCCCCAAGCCTCCCTCCAGCACCCCCTTAAAAACTGCACCCCTTCTCAGCCATTACAACGACCCCCACCCCACCCCGAGTCCACCGTGTTGGGGAAGGCGCAGACCAGTGGAAGCGCCCCACATGGAAAGGGCCTGTTTCCGTAGACTGGTTCGCATGTGCCTCGTGGCTGAAGGTGGCAGAGACGGACGGAGGACAATGGACATGCTGGAATTCACCTTAGAGTAAAGTATTAGAAGTACGTAACAAGTGTCTCTCTGCAGCCAGAAGGTTCAAACAGCCATGGGACTTGATCAGCTTTGTGGTGGACTTCATCCTGAGTCATGAAGATGGAGATTGTCAATCATGTGGCTGGAAAGATGGTTTCTGTGGTTATTTGCCATCCTCTTTTGGCAAGGTTTTCAAAGGAGAGAGAGAGCTCAACTAAGAAACAAACCCAACAGAAAAAAAAAGGCAAAGGAACTGGATCCATTGAGTGTCCAGCATATCCAGTTTTGGGTTCAAATCGTGCCCGTTTCCTACAAAATACAACATTTCTCTGGAAGTTGAAGCTTAGGCAGCAGGATATGGTTTGCTGGAGGAGAAGTTGAGTTTCTCTTTTAGATGTAGAGTGGAGTTTCTTGACCGGTGAGCAGCCGGAACATGGCAGCAGGCATTGTCTTCATGTGGATCTGTTTGGAAGAGAATTGGGGATGATGGTGAAGGACTGGAGGCTTCAGACTGGCTGACTACAGCCATTCTTCATGGTTAGTGTGGACCTTGGATGTGGTCAAGATAACCGTTATAAGGTCAAAGCCCATCAACAACCAGGGCAGAGATGGAAGAGATGTCTTCCTAAAGCCATGGCCGACCACAGTATACCTAACACCCAACAGGTCATCACCCTGATGAAGTTCTGATTCCCAGGAGCTCAAGGCAGGTTGTGCAGGCCACAAAAATGTGGGGGCAACAGCTTATTCCCCCTGAGACAGCCAGTACTGAACTTGACGGACAGATGTGGACAAAGATGGAAAGACAATTTCCAAGGTACTGAAGTATCATCCCTAAGTAGAGGACACTTCTTAGCGTGATTTTGGAGCTGTGGTGGCGCAGTGGTTAGAATGCAGGATTTCAGGCTGACTCTGCCGACTGCTAGCAGTTTGATCCTGACCAGCTCAAGGTTGACTCAGCCTTCCATCCTTCCAAGGTGGGTAAAATGGGGACCCAGATTGTTTGGGGCAAGAGGCTGACTTTATAAACCGCTTAGGTCTGTAAAGGACTGTGAAGTGATATATAAGTCCTAGTATTGCTAGTCCGTCCCTTCCTTCCTTCCTTCCTTCCTTCCTTCCTTCCTTCCTTCCTTCCTTCCTTCCTTCCCTTCCCTTCCCTTCCCTTCCCTTCCCTTCCCTTCCCTTCCCTTCCAATAGTTAGAATGCAGAATTGCAGGCTTAGTCTGCTCACTACCAGCAGTTCGATCCTGACTGGCTCAAAGTTGACTCAAGTCTTCCATTCTTCCAAAGTCGCTAAAACGAAGACTCAGATTGTTGAGGGCAAGAGGCGGACATTTGTAAATCACTTAGATTTAGTGGTATACAAGTGCTGTTGCTACCTTCCTTCATGGACTCTGCCATCCCAACCACGGGGCAACTTGTGAAGTTTGGTATGACATTTCTGGTCCGGTTGCCTAGCTTGGAATGTACTAATGGTTCTTTCTTTTGTATCTTTATCACCGCTAAAAAAAATAAATGCACACTAGGAAGACTCACCTCTCCTACGGAGTTGGACAAAGCTTGGACAATCTTCTCATGCGCTGTAGCGACGACACTTTGACCGTTGATCTCGATAATGCGATGCCCTACCCGGACCCCGCCTCTCTCTGCAATCCCACCTCGCATCAAGCTGCAGATCTGGATGGAGAGAAGGAAAGGGGTTCAATTAAATGGAAAAGGGGCGGTTTGGTTGGAAATAATGGGAAGGTCTTTTTAGCTATCACACTACACAGAAATCATGCATTCCCCTTGCTTGGTTGATAGATTCAGTCTTTAACCCTCTGACATCTTTCACCATCTTTACCCCCTGCTTTCTAAAGGTGGACAAAGACAGAGCAAACGTTACTCGACAGTAGGAAGCTAAGATGATCGCAATGGGCAATGCCAACCCAACATCAGTAGGGAAGGACGTTGTTGAAGTGGCAGCAGAGTTGATCTTAAGATTCAAAATTTTGCAAGGATGGTGTCTAAGCTGAAGTTGGGTCATGAGACATCTGCAAGCCAACCACCAAGCTCAGAGGCCATGAAGGCCTCCACAAACTCTGATGATGACTCCTCAGAGCGCAATCCAGAGGTCCTGGTTGATCAGGAAATGATCTTCCAAGTCCCAGCCCACCAGTGCCTCTCTCCTGATGGAACTAAAATGCCTTCATCTAGTTCCTGCAAGAAAGGAGAGCGATAGTCAGAGGTTTCTCCTAGATCCTCGTGCTTTTAAGTGTGCGCTTTCCCCAAAGGAAACTCCACACTTCCTGTGAGTGCCGGCTGGAAAACAGTGTAGAAATGGTTGCTATGGGAATAGGTCCCTGTGCACACACAACGCGCATACAAATGGGCTTTAATTCCTGTTCTCTGACTCATCCTGACTCTGGGAAGCGCTTTCTTTCAAAAGCCTGTTAGGAAGTTGATACGGTGCACCAAAGAGGCTGGAAGTTTTGAAACCATTTCCTGGAGAAGTGGACCTTCTTGCTGTCCGGCGTCCACTTTCATTGACATTTGGGGAGAAGAATTTAGGTTCAAGAAGAAAAAGAAGAGGTTAAAGAACGGATGGTCAATGGGGGCTAAGAATTTGGATTATCATATACAGATGGACCCACGGAAAACTCATGGTCAAAAAGGCTTGATTTTTACATTATATTAAAATGTGCATTTTTCTTTGCTTTTTTTTTCTTTCTTTTTTCTTCCTTAGTTTACATGAATTGGTATCCGTTTTTATCTTCTTTTTAAAACATTTTCAATAAAAATCCTATTAAAAGAAAACCAATCTGGCTCTTCTTGTTATTTGTAATACTGCAAAAAAATTTTTTTAAAAAAAAAGGTTTTGTTTATTTACGAGCCAAATTTCCTATGGAAAATCCCAAAGAGTTTGGTCTTTATAACCCCCTCTGGACTTATTTCTCAGCCCCCAGAGTCCTGTAGAAGTCTCATCTTATTGCAAGACATCAATTTGGAGGTTGCTGTGGACGTAACTGCTGAGAAGAGCAAATTGTGGGTTAGGTTTCTGCACCAGGAATTTTCCTTAATCGTGAATATATGTTATAGCCACTAGATGGTACTAAGCGACAATTTAAAAAGTGGCCTAGCAGATGATAAAACAATTCCGAAGCCATCTGGTGATTCTATATGGGTGGCCAAAGCTGCATAAGACCTCTGGCAGAAGCATCTGGACTGGAAGCATCTCCTTTTAAAGGAGGAGAACTTTAAGGAGCCCCACCATCCTGTCCTGAAGAACCAAACACGAGCCTTCACACCCCCACATACAGTTGTGGTTGTTGTTAGTTGCGAAGTCGTGTCTGACCCACCGCAACCCTATGAACTCAACTGTTCCATGACTTACTCTACCCACTGGAAAGAAGCAGAGAAGGCACCAGCTCTGTATATCATCTGGGTGCTCATTGCAAGCTGGGTGAAGGTACGAATATTTGTGAGGACACCGAGTTTTTGTGGCAGACTGACATGGCTTCTTTTCCAGGACTTGTCCACAAGACAAGACAAGATACCCAAGCATTGAGTTGCCCTCTTCTGTTGAGAATAAATTGCTTTCCTAGCCCAATTATCATATCGAGGATTGAACGAACGAAAAGACTCACAATTCCATTCTGTACACTGAAACCCAGCTGGTATTTCAGATCCGGGCGCTTGATTAGGACAGTGGTGACCGGAGGGCAACTGACAATGTTCAATTTCACTTGTGTCTGATTCTTAAGACCCTGCAGAAGACACTCAACGTTAGTCATTATCTCATCAAGCAAAGCAAGTTAGACAAGATGGACATCCGGAACTGGCCAGAAGAAAATCATGACATCACCACACCAAATGAGGCAACAGGTGTAACTTGCATCCTTTGCAGAATGTCACAATTGGCCTAGTGTCCGGGCTACTTTAAATGATGGTTAGGGATTCTCAACATGTTGTCAGAACTCACCTGGGCACTTCGTTAGTGGCTCAACATAGGTTTGAGATAGGTGTCAGAACGTAGCCAATATGTAAATATGATAATAGGAGGAATTAATGTGGAAGCCACTAGCGTCATTCCATCCTCCCAAATGACCAGCTGACACAAATAAGGATAGATGGGTACCTTAATGATTCCTTGGCAGGTTGCTAAAGGAAGGCCAACTAGACTGGTCCCATTAATGGACATAATCTGGTCTCCGATGCTGAGCTTTCCGGAACGAGCTGCCGGCCCTCCATTCATCATATTAGCCAGGATGACCGTGGGCAAAATGGACCCCCAGCCAGACTCCACAACCACCACACCAAGGATCTCCCCCTTGTGTTTGGCGATCTGCAGCTGGAAGACAAAAGAGCGGAGAGGATGTTTGTGGAACATCTGGAGAAACAGGAGGTGGTTTCTTCTCCAAGCATGTTCTCCAAAAGTTTGGTGCATAATCTCCAGAGAACTGCTGCAGGCTGTTGCAAAACACTTTCCCTGCATGCAGAAAAAGTCCAGCCTCAATCAAGCTTGACTTAGTTATTTTTTTGAAGAGAAGACACGGTTGTTGGGGAAATCTGAAGTGACTTTTTTGGGCTGGCCTAGGAAACAGCCAGGGCTAAGAACCAGGCCCCTTTCCAGAAAAATGCCGCATTAAGGAAAGTGACTTCCATCCTGCCTCTGTTTGGCAAATATTTCCACCCCCAAGTTCATTCTCCTCATTCTGCATTGTGACTTCTTCAAGGAAAACCTAGTTTGTTATTGACTTTCTCCAGTAATGCAAACAACGGGCCAACATGCACCAGGGAGCATGCGTGCTCTCTCCCTCATCCTGAATCTGAGTAGATTACAATTTATTTACCCTTCCCCCAGTATTGATTTAAAATCCAATTTCCACCTGGCTTGTATATTTTGGCTTCGCTTCTCATTCCTTTGGCTGCTTTTCAATGTCCAAGCGTATTGCTTCTACACAGCCCGAGCTGTCAAGGATAGAGAGACGACTTGCCTTGTGGTTCCATCTATGCAGCTACTTTCAAGAGTAGTTTTCTCCTCCAAAATGACTTTTCAAGTATTAAACCCCCTCAGTCCTCCAAGGCAGCTTAAAACAGGTAAATGGGATAACTCACCCCTTTGTTTTCCAAAAACAACAGCAAAAAAATGACTGTCCTTCCATCCATCCATCATCTATAACGTTTATATGGCTACTCACCTCACAAGAAATGACTCTGGTTGGTGCACAACAATAAAAATGATACAGAAAAAGCATTGGTTCTTTCTAGAGGATATTCTGGATTTATGCCACTCTGATAGGGTAGCCCTCAGTGGTGGATTAAGGCTCACTGGTGCCCTAAGCCCTGACAAATCTTGGTGCCTTCTCCTTTGTACATACCGTACAAACAAAGCCATATTCTCAACTTTGTGGGGCCCCTTTGGGACTGGTGCCCTAAGCACATGCTTAGTCTGCTTCCTGGTTAATACACCACTGGTAGCCCTGGTCAACATCTCGGGGAACTTAATTTCACTCTTCTACCCCTGAAGGCTTTGCAAATGCTCTCGAAACTACTGCTAAGTTCTCAGCAGTGACCTTACGCACGAGGAAAAGTTGAAGGAGCTTCCAAGGATAAAACACATCCCCCACCACCCCAAAATAACCCAGTTCAGAAAAAGGCAATCACCTCTTTGCAGTTCTCTGAGTTGGAGAAGTGAATCAAGTCATCGTTATACATTTCCTGGGTGTTGATGATGTCGCTGTATTCTTTCTGACTCAGATCTTCGGGGTTGATGCCGTTGGCCCGGAGAAATTCCTGATAGGCCACGCTGAAAGCTTGTCCGATTGATTGAGCGATCAGCTGGGCCTTCAAGAGGAGAAGGAAAGAGATCAGGATCTTTGGAGGGGAACAACATACTTGTTGGCCAACTGAAGAGTTTGGCTCATCCTATTCTGGAAGTTGACCCCATTGGACAATGTTTTTATTTTGCTGTAGAAATGGAAACTGTTTGGGTGAAGACTTGTAAGGATAAAAAACATTGAGCTAAGCCAACCTTGCAGGACCAGCTAATAAGAACAGAATGGTTGTCACAATTATTTGGGGTTGAGAGGGGAGACAAGACTTGATGAGCTTCAGTTGGCTTCCTTAAGTAGAGATCACCTTAGTTTTTGGTCCTTCACCACTAACACGACTTGGGAGAAAATGAATTCCTCTGTTTTTAAGATTTTGAAGCTTTCTTTCAACAAATACGTCTCCGGGAGTCCAGGAGACTAACAGGACAAATAAAAGAGGAACCCTTTTCTCCCATAATGCATAATTGGGTTTGGAAATGGACTGTCTTCAGATATGGCGCCAGCCATAACATCAGACGTATTTCTAAGGCCATTAGACTCACTCTTGGAGTATCAGATTATCAGAGGCAATTAGCTCTGATGGCTCTTGCAATAACCTAATTGATTAGATAATAAAAGACAACATATGATTCCATAGCGTTATGTGAGCCCTTACTCCAGATTCCTACTCTACTCTGTTATTCTCTGCGGTTTATTGGATTTCAGTTCCCATAATTGCAAAGAGATATGCCATCCAAGGTAGAAATTATGGAACATAAGAGTCCATCCCTGTGAAGAATATTGGACCAATATCTAGAAGGCTTCTATTCTGGCTAGAATTTATGGGAATTGGGATCCAGAATATATATATGGTTCTAGGTGTACCACTGGAATATTTTGACCTTCATACAGGTAAGAGAGAAAGATAATTCATGATTTTCAACAGTTGGGTTCAACTCTGCCTTGGCCAAAGGTTGTAACATGAACATTTTTCAAAATGAGGTGCTAATTGTTCACAACGGCATCTTGTGTAGAATTTCTGTGTGGCCATTTAAGATAGGAAAAATAGGCAAGTTTTGGCCCCTAGATGTCACTACAGCAGAGACAGTATAAGTGTCTGTTGTGGGTCATAACATGGACTTCTAATTTAACAAGCACCTGTAAAAAGACCCAGAATTAAATGCTTGCTGAAGCCATTTAACATTACTCTTCTTTCTGGTCACTATTCTGGAACCAAACCATCACTTTTAAAGTCCAGCTTCCTGTTCTGCAATCATATGGCTCGACTTTTTAATATTTTAGCTCTTCTGCAACCTTCCTTCACCAAAATAAAATACGGTGACTGAGAATCTGCAGCAAAGAGAGATCTGCATGAAGATGTAAAAGAATTGCTCAGTTGGTTGAACACCTTCTTTATGTGAAGACCATTCCTGGCATTTTGAGTGTAAAAGATCAGGTAGGAGGTACGCAAGAAACGTCTCCCTTGGAGAATCACCAAGGGTCAAGTCAACGCCGATGGGTATGGATGATGTTCACTCACATCCTCAGATTCAAAAACGTGGCAGATCATCTTATACTGTTTCTTCCCTTCTTGCACCCCGGGGGTCGTCTCGATGCAATCCTGGGATGCTGACCGGGGCATTCGACGGCGAGCCATCAAGACCACGATGTTGCCAATGTCAGCAATGTACGAGATGGTGCGCAGCGCATGGTCCATCATGGTTTCCTGGAAGAAGGGGACGAAAAAAGCAACAGCAGGCCCACTTGAAAAAGGTTGCACTTGTTCTCAGTCAATGCAAATTAGATATACAAAAAAAACACCACACCCCAAAAGGTTAAGAGAGGAAAAATACAATACAAATAGTCCTTGTCTTAGGATGGTAAAGGAACCTGGAATTTCCATTGTAAGTCAGTCGTAAGTCAAGGCACCCAAGCAATCAGACCCAATTTAAAACCTTTTTTTGAAGCCATTAAATCATTGTATTCCGATAGTTTCTCCGCCGCTCCAGAAACCAGCTGAAAAGGCCAGAAACTGGCAAACATAATAAGCCAAAGTTGCACAACTGCAGAACACTGCAACTGGCCCTAACGGTGAGCCAGTAGCCAAGGGCCCCAAATGGGGTCATGTGGCCACAAGGATGCGTGCGGCCACTGGAACTCTGGAACCAGGTCATGAGCAGCTTTTAGACGGTTGCTAAACAAGGACGGCCTCTATGGCGAAGTTGCAGTAGCTAATAGCGGTTAATAGACCTCACTCTAATATGAGCAATTGGGGTTCAGGTCCCATATTTCATATCATGGGTAGGCCTGCCTGGTGATCCCGTTTCCTTTCCTACTGCCAATGCGAAATGAATTAAAGAATGACCGAGTTGGAAGGGACCTTGGAGGTCTTGTAGTCCAACCCCCTGCCCAAACAGGAGACCCTTGTTCATTTCAGACAAAGGGCTGTCCAGTCTCTTCTTGGAAGCCTCCAGCACCCACAATTTCTGGAGACAAGCCATTCCATTGGTTCATTGTTCTTAATTAAACCTTTGAATGCGACTTCACTCCCTGGGTGAACAACTCAACTCTTGCCTTACCTTTCAGAAGGCATCCTAGAAAAATTGCCAGTTGTCCTTCAACTCTTGCCCCAGAGACCCCACTGAACATCAAAGTCAACAGAGGTCCACAAAGGGCAACTCCTGATTCTCCATGGCAGGAAGGAAATTAATTTGTTCAGAGCCCTCTTAGCACCTCCAGTCTTGCTTTTAGCTATGGTGGACCAGGCACAAAGCAGACGGTTGGCCTTTCTGGGTTCACAGTGGCTTTCATTATTTACAGGCGGCAGCGAAATGCAACTATGAAATTCATTTGCTACATCGGCTACCTTGCTCCGTTGTGGTTTGCCATTTTATTAAATACCAGGAATAAACCCAGAACCGCATGGTGGCCACAATCAGACCTTTTCATAATGACTCGAGAAGTCGAGAATGACTGTCTGAGAAAACCTACAACCAGAAAGTTGAGTGAGATGCTTGAAGAAAGAGAGTCACTTTTCCGGGCCTGGCAGGATAGCACAGAAAATCCTTGTTTAGCAACTGCTCCAAACAGTGACTGCAGTCATGATGGGGATTGAAAAGAAAAAAGTCATTTTGCAGCCCATTCTTGCATTTACAAGCTTTGCAGGCCTGTAAAATGAAAGAAAGCTGAAATTGGCTCATAAGCACCATTCGGACAAGGACAAAGATTTCAAAATCTCTGTTTTGCAGGCTTGTGGGATTGAGGAAGAAATGTAAAATATATGGAAGAAAACTAAAAATGTTGAAGGATCCACTGTCATTGTTACAGGACATGGAAGTGCTTTGGAATGAGTGTTCAGGAACTTTTCTAAATTAAAATGCAAGGAATCTTCTCTTGGCCAAAAGCTCAGATCAGCACATTTTTTTCCAGCCTTTCTCCATCCGATTTCAACCCTCAGAATTCTCAAGATGGAGAATTCCACAGATGAAGATCCAAACTCATCATCTGGAGAGGGCAGCTACCCTGAAGCCAATCTGCCTTTTGACAAAGTCACACAGGGAGATGGTCCCCTCCATCTTCTCTTTCCTCCAATTTTCCTTTCCAACCAACAAGATGGGAGAAGAAAAAGGGTTAGCTCTTCTAGACATCTGAATGGGACACTTGTAGAAACGTTGGGAGATTAGAGTTTGACCCATCAAAATTATTTAATGGCCCTGTCACGGATGCTGCAGTGATGAGATTGAATGCTTACCTGGGTGTCTGCATTAAGAACTTTAATTCTCTGGGTGGAGATGAACAGGTCCACCTCTGTCAAAGCATGGACATCTCCTTCAGAAGTCTAAAAAAGACAGTAGTAAGTTCACTTAAAGAATGTTCTTGAAATAGTAGGCTCCTCACAGACTACATCGGATATGATGTGACATACAACAGGAACACAGAGCGATTTGCCGTGACACAGGACAGCTATTTGGAATGGTTAACTTTCAAAAAAAGACATGCAAAGCTTCAACAGTACAAATTAACTTTCCAATTTCAGAGTTCTGCCTTTACCAAAGATGGGAAACAAGGCAAGAGAAATTCTACATCTGAAGTTTTGCTTCTATAGCAATGATCTCCAGTGGAATAATTATATTAATCAGATGAGGCTGACACTCAGAAAACTTTTTAAAGATCAAGAGGTGATTTATACGAAGGGGATTTTATTCCAGAAGTTTAGGGTAATAGCCAAACTTAAGAATCACACACATTTTGGCTGGCTTTCCGGCTTTAGACCACCAATGGGCAGAAATGGGACTTGTTGGATCTACTCTGATTTATTGCTGTCTTTATTTAAAACCCTAAGTTGATGTATGACGTATAAAGGAGGAGTTTAGCATAAAGGATCAAGCTCCATTCAATTGTTTTTCCCCCAGCAGCCATTTCACTCAAAAATCCGTTCTCTGTTCTTTTTCCTCCCATCAACCTCATCTTCATAACCAAGGCAAGTTGACCTTAAGAAAAGGAAAGCTTGGCTGGCAGGCTGAAAATGAAAATAAATCATGACGATTCCTGAGAGCCCTTTCTGCTACCGCGGGAATCAACAGAAAGAAACTTTTGCCAAAGAAAAAAATATTATGTTTATTGAAGCGTAATGAAAATTAAAAAGGAAAGGGGGGAAATTGTCCAAGTAGCACAGCGAGAAGACTTGGGGGAGAAATGGAAAGTTCTCCAATGAAACCAACCGGCCTCCATCCCTCCAACCAGGCAGATAGGTTTTTATACAGACGTAAACACAAAAGATTCATACTACGGTTTCATGAACTTCCACACAGAGAAGCACAACAGGATGCACAAGGACGATTAAAGAAAGGATGGATGGGTGGAAAAGCCAAAAGCAATCCAGAACGTGAAACAGACATTAGAATTCAAGAAAAACAGTTTTACACACCGCTTTTTTCTTGATTTTAGCTGCCTTTTGCATCCTCTTGGGGAGAACGAGAAGCATTAAAAATAAATAAATAATACATAAATCAAAGGGAAACAGACAAATGCACAAAAGGGGAGGGGGGAGAAGAAGAGGGGGGTGGGAAACCATCTTGGGGAGTTAGCAAAATATTTTGGAAATCCTTCCTCTCGGGGATCCCAAAAATGTCACGAGTGGGAATTTTCACAGAGGGGTACCCTGCATGCGAAGGGGTCGTCGGGCACCATTCTGAGAATGAAGCAAGCACTTCAGAGGGAGGCCAAAATCACTGCTCTTTTGTCTTCTTCTCAAACATCAGGCGATCTTCTCGTTTCCCTAGAAGATCTTTGCTTGCTTTTGATAAACCAGAAATTTCAGGCTTTTTAAGGACAGGGGTCTCCAAATTTGACAACTTTAAGACTTATGGACCAACTCCCAGAATTCCCCAGCCAGGACATGCTTAAATTCTTAAAGTTACCAAGTTTGGAGATCCCAGTTCTAGGACATTAAATATGGCAGCCACCAGTGAGATTAGACCAAGCCAAGCCACCAAAGCCTGGGAGATATTTACAAAGAATATTCTTTTGGGGAATATTCTATTGTAATAATTATTTGAAAGTTATTGGCCACCCAAGTCTAGTGACGCTCATTGGGAGAATTCAAGGGGCCTGTGCCAGAACATGGCAACATGCATTGCAACTATGAAAGATGTGATTGCCACCAAAAACAGCGACCACATCCAGTGTCTTTTCCAGGAATCCAGAAAACCTAGTCGAACTTATTTTTGTTGTCATGTTGTCTTGCATTTCTCCAATCTTGTTGAGAATCAGTTACAATGACAGCCCCACAACACAGGTGTGTTAGACAGTGCCAAGAGGGGAAGACATTCTTAATAAACCGCTTACAAAAAGGGAATCAAACTAAACATTACGAGCTCACCCACCTAATTAGGATCAGTGTATCTAATTAGACTTAAGAAATATGGGGATGATGTTATGTTCTGTACCTATCTTACATATTCTTACGTAAGAAAATCTACAGCTGTCTCATCCAGTCTGTCACTTTCTAGAAAGGTGAGGTTGAAATGAGTTTGAGAAGGTTGTCATGATTACCTTTATCCAGTATGTTTTCACATATTTGCAAGATCACCACATATAATAAAATGAACCTGGATTTGGACTATGTTTCCAGCAGTTATTAGAAATCCCTTTATATATTTTCACTAGTTTATCTGGGGGTCAAGTATCAACAATATATCATATTACAGAAGTTTTCTTTCGAGCTATAATTTTATGTAATTTTTAGTACATTCATCCATACATTCTCCCATTTATCTAGCATTATATTATACCCCCCAAAATTACCCATACTTTTTACTATACATTCTCTAACATATTCACCTTCTTGGTTCATCTTGAGTAACATTTTATATGCTTTAGAAATCAAGGGGTCATCTCCAGAACATAAATGAATGTCCCTTTCAGATTTAGCTCTGATCCAGAGCTGCATTACAGACCCAGATCCCTGAATCTAGCCTCGACGGTGATCTCAAAGACCTTGGAAAGCTCTTGTGATATTGGTTGTCTGCAGCAAGAAGGTCCCCACGTTCCCCGAGGAGAACCGGTTTTTCCAAATCTTGAAAGTCCAATCATTAAAGGTTGTTGGTCCTTCCCACCCTACCTTGACACGGCTCACTGCCTCCTGGGCTTGCATCATCCGGATGTTTTTGGAAGGGTTGCGTTCGGAGAGCAATTGGGTAGAACCCAAGTAATTGGCTGCGAAGATGATGCCATCGATGAGATCCTCGGGCTCGCAAGGACCTGGAACTAAAAGCGGAGAAGAGGCAATGATGTCTCAAGTAGAAGCAGCCAAAGAGGAAGAATGAACTACGGGAGAGTCTTGGTGGCTCAGTGGTTAGAAGGCAGTATTGCAGGCTAACTCTGCCGACTGCCAGCAGCTCGATTCTCACCGGCTCAAGGTTGACTCAGCCTTCCATCCTTCTGAGGTGGGTAAAATGAGGACCCAGATTGTTGGGGGCAAATAGGCTGACTCTGTAAACAGCTTTGAGGGGTCTGTCAAGCACTATAAAGTGGTATATAAAGTGCTATTGTTATTGTTACAAATCCAAAACCCTCTTTTCTTAATAGACATTAATAAATAATAATTAATTAACAGACATTTTGTACCTGTGTTCTGGATAATAAATACAAGGTCACTTTTATTAAAATTAATTATCAGTGTTTAAAAAAAATAGCACAAATGATCAAACTGATCTTACTCAAGTTTTGTTCTTGCTTATTTCCACTAAATCTATGGCTATGAGACCCTGAGCCTCAATTAAGAAGAGATCCTTGAGCTACTCATAAAATGGAAGACGTGCAGAGTTGGGATTGCTTGAAGCTTAATTTTTTTCTTTTTTCTTTTTGCAGACTGATGCCTCTTGCTATCATCTCCCACCTAAGATCATTACAAGGCAAGGCAATTTCCTCCCTTTAACAATGCAACAGTAGAAACATGGATGCTCGCTGTGGCAGCAGCCGAACGCTTGTTCTCATAAGGAGAAAAATAAAATAAAATCACAGAGGAAGAGATGTGGTGAATCAAGAGAGAGATTCCAGCTGGCTCCGTGAATAGGTTCCTGAAAATACATATTTTCCCCTCTCTTAAACTCACAACAAGCCCAGGGCTTGTTCCTATGCGAGGCACATGTTTTTCCCCAAGGAAAAATAACAGAACGAGAAATTCCCCCGTTGCTTAGCTGGTTATTGTTCCTGTTAATTTAAGCATGTCAAGATTAGAAAAAGAGCATTCACCTCCATTTGAGTAGGCTTTGCTGGTTTTCTAAAAGGCCTTTGCAGGAGAGTGTCAGTTGGCACTGACCACCTCAACAACAGCGGGACTGAGAGGCAGCTGAGAGGCCAACGAAAATGGGAAGGCATTGTCAAGAATCAAAATACTGTATCGCAGAGAAAAGGAGAGGCAGACCAAGCTATGGCTGATACTATCCAAGCAGATCAGTTGCTAGGGTGGTTGGTAGGGCTCATCCTGAGCTTGAGAACACTTTATTTGCTGGTTGGTTGGTTGCATTTATAGATGTCAAATCCTGGAGCGCACCGCAGAGAGTGCAGGCATGGTGGAGAAGCTCAAAGTCATAGTTTTTTTTCTCATTTAAGAATCTTTCTAGCCCAACTTCATGCTGAGCAGAAAGCTTAAATGAACGAACGCATCTCAGTCGGGGGCTAAAATGAAATCTGAGGAGAGGCTAAACCGAGCTGTTTGGAAGACACACAGTTCACACTCAAGACCTAGAAGCCCTTGTTGACCCAAGCACAAAGCTCCTTGTTCATTTGATGGAGGCAATCAAAGATCTCTGAAGATCTTGAGTTCCAGAGGTGGATGCAAAGAAGAAGCAAGGCTTCCTAAAAGACTTGGAAAACCAAAACCATTTTCCCCACCCAAATCATGGGAGCCGGCGAAGCAATGGTTGATCAGGCGGAACGGTTACCAACTATTTGGTTGGGTCTCGTAAGCCTCAATTGACTGGCAGACCTTCCCTCTTTCTGCACACCACGGAAGATCAAGGGGAAACCGTGTTCAATCTAGGAGACATTGACTTGATTCTGGCCAAGCTGTCTTCCAGGATCAGTGGAGACCTTCATCCAAAGTCCTCCACCGCAATAGAAACAGGGGGCTACAGTAAGAGCTTCTAAAACATCGTGTTGTGAAGTAGACCTTTATGCAAAGAATCCGGGCTCTTTTCAGTCAATGATGCGGTCCTCCACATTTCTACCCAGGAATAAGCCTGTCTTACTCACTGGGGCTTCTTTCCAATCCAGGCAACCCTTTCTTCAATTATGTCCATTTATCTTCTCGTGGGAGGGAGAAATGAGAGGTTTTCCTTCAGCCAACTTTAACAATAGATATAAATTCTCTAGCATTGCAAATGAGACATGGGTGAAGCGAAGCATGTTACAAACCATGAGATTCCCAGCAAAGATCAATCAGAGAAACACATTTAAATTTCATTAGGCCACATGCCTGCGCTGGTTATTAAAGTAATATTTAAGCACCCTGGCTGTGGAGGGATACTGTGGAGGGTCTGAAGCCCCTTATAGTGGGAGACTTCTGAAAAAAAGGCAGTTTATTTGATGTATTAAGGGCTAGTTTTTAGGGAGGGAAAGGGACTTTTCCAGTCACAGAATCATTGCTCCCGAGAACTTTCTAAATTCCAAGAGAATCTCTTCAACTTATGGGGAATTCTTTGTGCTCTCTGAGTTGGGTTGTTTGCTTGTAGATGTCTCATGACCCAACTAGGGAACATCATCAGTCCTCACACTGCACTTGGGTTTGTTAGAATTTCCTCACTGGGTTTCTTAGAGTTATAAATATTAGAAGCAGAAGGGTCCTTACCATCAACAAAGCTTGGGAAAGATGGTACTTTCTTGCTCTGTATGGGGATAAAAATAATAGTTATAATAGTTATAATAATTATTATTATAAAATAATAATTGATCATTTTGAATCTTAATGCTATGCCTTACAAGGAAGCTGCTCATTCTCTCTCTCTCTCTCTCTGTCTCTCTCTCTCTCTTTGTTTCTCTCTCTTTGTTTCTCTGTCTCTGTTTCTGTCTCTCTCTCCCCCCTTTGTCTTTCTCTCTCTCTCTCTCTCTCCCCCTCTACCTCTCTCTCTCTCTCTCTCTTTCTCTGTCTCCCCCCCTCCCTCCCCCCCTCTCTCTTTCTCTCTCTTTGTGTTCTCTCTCTCTGTCTCTCTCTCATCTATCTATGTGTTATTAATAGATAACATTAGCTTCTGTTTTAACCAATTTAGTTCCCACTGCCCCTCCTCACACCCGAGTG
>NW_020769352.1:9038801-9065281 GCF_900518735.1 Pseudonaja textilis
CCCCCCCGCCCCGCCCCCGACGTCGCTTTCCGAGGTGCTGAGTTGCTGGCCAGGTTTCCTCCTCCTCCTCCTCCTCCTCCTCCTCAACTCCCTGGGGTCTCCTTCAAGATGGGCACCTCCTTTATCTTGCGGGGAGGGTGGGGGGACACCTTGAATGAGGCTCCTTTGGGATGCTCCGGGCAGCCCCTTTCTTGGGTCACTCCTGGTGACAACCCACCCCCCACCCGTTTGGGCAGGGAAGTCACTTCTCCTGATGTGGTTGGACTACAAATCCTAAGAGGCACAGCCAGGATGGGGAAGGTTGGCCTCCACACTCTCCCAAGGGACTCCCCTGCCAAGTCTACAAATTAACTTTGGCCGCTCTAAAGATGTGTGGACTTCGACTCCCAGAATTCTATGCCGGCTGGGGAATTCTGGGAGTTGAAGTCATTTTTTTTAAGGGCCGTTGTAACTCTGAATGGCCACTAAATGAATCGTTGTAAGACCGGGGCTACTTCTGCAGTATTTATTTAGACTGTTTGCAAGACAGGAAGGCCACCCCATAGCGCAAGTCAAACCCCTCAAGGAAAGCAGAATGTCTGTGGTTTCCCATGCCGTTTACGTATAGGATGTTTGCAAGCACCCACGAAGGCACTTGTTACACACGTGACCAAACCATGTATGACAAAGGCGTGTTATTTTTAGGCAGAAGGAGAGGACATACCTTGCTTGGCAGTCACTTGAGGAGAGCAATGCATTAAATAATTCAGCCTAGCATGCAAAAGTCATCTCTGGAACATTTTGGCTCAGTGGCCCGATTTATGAAAACATCAGGACGTGTGCAAACTGACACCCATTCTCCCATCTTTGTGGACAGAAGGAAGTTCTAAGGGTCGATCAAATATATTTTTAAACTTTGTACGTGCTTCTTAATGAAACAATCGTGAGCTTTGAAACGCAGAGAGTTGACTTCCTCAACCAGAATTGGCAACCGAGACCCATGATCTAGGGTAGAGATCGTTTCTCCACTTCAGGAACTTGAAGAGGTGTGGGATTCAACTCCCAGAATTCCCCAGCTACCAATACTGGCTGGGGAATTCTGGGAGTTGAAGTCCACACCTCTTCAAGTTGCCATGATTGGGAAAGACTGAGTTAGACCATGAAAGCTTATTTTTTTCAGAAACTAAATTTATAGCAAAAACTATGTTTCCTTCATATCTCTCACACTCTCTCTCTCTCTCTCTCTCTCCCCCTTTCAGAAAAATATTCTTGTCTAAAAAAGGTGCAGTTAATGTGTTCAGATTTAATTAAAAGCACAATAAAAGAAGAGTTTTACACTCCCTTTAAAGACAAATATCAAACTAAGGGAAGGAATGGAATACTTTGCCGTTAATTTGATGGCCCATTCAAAAGCAGGTAACCAATGGAAGGTTATTGGAACATAGGAAAGCATCCCGTTGAAAGGGGCCAGGGGTGAACGAAGATTTGGGAGGGTCTCCTATTTTTACTCTGATTGGCCAATGTATTTAAAGGCGGCACTGTTTTTAATGAAGTGTCACTTGATATGTTTTTTCTTTCCACTTGAAACTTAAACAAGCCAGTTGAAACTATTTTGATGGGTTTTACTGGTTTGCAAGCCAGTTTGGTGTGGTGGGTCTTCTCACGATTTCTTTAAAAAAGGATCTAAAACCCCATGCTAAAATAATTAAAATTTAGTCACAGGCATGATGGAAACAGTAAAGTTTTGGTTTCTGAATATTAAGCTTCGGGGAAAACACAGGTCTTCACCCGACGTTTAGAGAGAAATTGCAGGACGCTGTTGCCCTGCAGGGCGCCTGCATTTATAGCCCGGCTGAAATCCATTAATATTTATATTTCTTTGCTTTTGTTTTCTTAAGAGAGGTGTTCTCCATACAACTGCAAGAAATGAAAAATGGGTCACGTCTCTAAGTAAGGATCAGCCGATGTTAAATTACAGTCCAGTTATCTGAATTGGGATAAAAGCTTTTGGTGTCATCCGATGGCTAATTATCTCTGACTCACAGCTCACTTTACTGGGCTGTACAAACAAAACACGCCATCAAATTTGCTCAAATTTCCATTCAAAAAGGGAGCTGCATTACTACTGCAGGCAAACCGAGTCAAAATATCCCAGACATCGGGGTCTCCAAGGTTGCAAAGTTCAAAGTCTTCCTGACCTTGAAGTCCTCGGATTGGAATTGTCATTGCTAAGAAAAGCGATTGTTTAATGAGGTGTGCCCATTTTTTCTGACATTTTTGGCCACGGTTATCAAGCAAATAACTGCAGGCGTTAAGTGAGTCATACAGTCATTAAGCGAAGCCACTGGGAAGGTGACAAATGGTGGTCCCATGAGTCCAGAAGGCTACAACCGTTATAACTGTATATGCCAGTTGCCAAGCACACACATTTCAATCGGGTGGCCATGGGAAATGCTGTGATGGTTTGTAAGGGCAAGGACCTGTTGCAAGTCACTATTTTCACTGTCATTGCAACTTTGGCCACTAAATGAATGGCTGGAAGTCAAGGACTGCCTGTAATTGGAAGATACAAGGATGGGACTTAAAGGAAGCAGGGAAGATGATGGTCCATTGCAGCCACCCCAACTGTTCTTCCCCTGAAGCTTATTTTTTGATCCCAGGATTGGCTCGCGGTCTACTAAGCTCAGATTCAGCTGCTCAGCTTCAGAACAAAGAATTGGGGTGACTGTCCTTCAGTTAAACAGCAAAAATCTTGCTGCAGCCTCAGAGGTTTAGCAGAACATTAAGAAATCCCCACAAACACACGACACTTTGTCCATGTTTACGATGAACAAACTCAGAGGAATCTAACTTAGTGCATCTTCTCTTCCTTAAAATCTACGCATTTTTCTTGCTTTTAGCACTCTTTCCAGTGGTGGTTAGTTGCTATTTATGGTCTCCCGTGAAAATATTCATTTTGCACGCGTAGTTCTTGCTGATGGCTTAGCAATGTTAGAGGAAGCTTTGTTGTACAGCTTGTAGTAACTTCTTGTTTGTAAACATTGGTCATTTCCTACTGACTTACATTGGTAGCAGGGGCTACCAATGCAGGGACTTATTTTGGAATAAACTAAGATCACATCATGACCGGCTGTAAGCTGAGGGAATATACCAGTCCAGTATCTGATTTTTCTTCCAATAAACAATTCTGCATTTGGATGGTTAGCTGGCCGAACATTGGTATTCGAACATCGATCTTTTTAGCATTTATGTTTTGTGTTTTGCTAATCTGGATGAGATGTTAATATATATTGCTAGCCCATGTATGATATGCCACACGCGGAAATAAAGAAAGAAGTAAAATTCAAGGCGGCTGTGTTTTCTATTACAGCAAAAAAAATAAAATTAAAAAAATAAATCTACCAGCTAGTTTTGATGCAGCCACACACTTTTCTTAGCTGGTTAAACAAATCTGGCTTTTAATTGCTCATTGCTTATTCAAAGGATTTGAAATTATGAGCCGTTCTAATACCTAGAAATAATTATCTTAGGGCTAGCAGCTGAATTTTTTAAAAAGATTTAAAAACTCTGTTTCTTCCATATATATATCTCTGTGTGTAGACGTATACATATTTGTACACACACACACACACACACATATTTTTGCAAGTGTACCAAAAAGGCAACCACAGAGGCTGCCCGAGAGCAACTGTTACAGGAGGGCGAAATGGCTCATGCAATAACAACGATCATCTCATTATTAAGTGATGCTTCAGAATACGAAAAGGAAAAAAAGGCTTCGAGTGTTTTCCTAAGGGAATACCAGAGCAATTAGGAAGAAAACAGCTGCCTTCTGCACAAATTTCCTGCTTTTCTCGCTTGCAAATGGGAGATTTTCCAGAGTTTCTTTCAAGGGGATGTAAAATTAGACCCTGGACTTGCAACGGTGAGAGGAGAAACCAAAATCTTAGGGAGCACCCAAGTGATTAAGGAAATATAAACCCCTCCAGGAACAGAAAACGCAGGCCTTAAAGCAGGGGACTCCAACCTTGACAACTTTTTAAGACTTGTGGACTTCAATTCCCAGAGTTCCTCAGCCAGGAAAACAAGTTGTCAAGGTTGGAGACCCCCCTGCCTTAAAGCATGTTTCTCAACCGTGGCGACTTTACCTGGCTGGGGAATTCTGGGAGTTGAAGTCCACCCATCTTAAAAGTTGGCAGGATTGAAAAATACTGCCCTGCCCTGTGTTGGTAAGCTGGCCCAAACTCTCAAAAACACCCATCCTTTTCTCCTTGGTTTTTAATTGTACATTTGTGATTCTCGATGTCAAGTTCTGCTTCCGTATTATTTCCATATTTCTGGTGAGACTGTTTATTGGGGTGCATATTCCCCGAAAGCTGCCCGCTGATGAACAGCATCTCTCAGCGGAAACTTCCACTGCCAATCCTGTTCCTGCCCCTTCAAAATAGGGGCCCTGAAGTTTTGGGGAGCCCCACCACCTTAACGGGGCACCTCAGATATATGCCACAGAGAGGAGAGAGGTGCCAAGTCTCTCCTTGGCTGAGAGAGCTCCTGCCACGTGTGATGGATGCATCCTCCTTCTAGGCTTGTTCAAGTTCTACCAGCACCCCGTCGCAGTCTTTGGGGTGCAGGAAAACCACCGGCTTTCCATGAGCACCGATTTGGGGTTCGTCGCTCAGAACACGGATCTTTTTCCTCTTCAGCTCTTCGATGGCGCTGGTGATATCGTCCACCTGACAAAACAAAGAGAGATCCGTTTGCGAAGAATTATTGGTGAGAAAGAGAGGGGTGCCTTCTTAAAACGAGAAAACTTCCGGGCCCCCAGATGTCCCTCAAATAGAAATGGCCAACGCGCAGGGCTATTGGGGGAAAAGGCTTGGATGGGTACTTCCGTGCTATCTGGAACCCTGCACCCCACTTTCCCTCCCCTCTCTGCCTTAAAAAGGTGAAGGTTCCCTTGCACGTCCATGTGACGCGTTTCCAGCTCTAGGGGGCGCTGCTCATCTCCGTTGCAAAGCCGAAGAAGAGCCAGCGCCGTCCGAAGACGTCTCCGTGGTCAAGTGGGTGGCCGGCAGGGCTAAACGCCTTCGAAGGCGCACAGGACACCGTTCCCTTCCCACCCAAATGGCTCCTATTTTTCGACTTGCATTTTGTTACGCGCTTTCGAACGGGTCGCTTGGCAGAAGCTGGGACAAGGAACGGGAGCTCACTCCGTTACGCGGCTATGCTAGGGATTCGAACCGCCAACCTTTCTGATCGACAAGCTCAGCGTCTTAGCCACTGAGCCACCGCATCCCTCCTCTCTGCCTTAGAAACAAAGAAACACAACGTCGATTTGTAGGAATCTCAAGCTCCCTGATCCCTTTCTTTAAGCACCTCCAGGTAATCCTTGACTTGTGACCACATTTCTCTTGCTAAGGGAGGCAGTCGTTGAGCTTTGCCCCGTTCTGCGGCCTTTTCTTGCCCCCGTTACGAAATGAATCCCTGCGCTTGTTAATCACAGGGTTCTTCAGTGAACCTGGCTTCCCCATTGACTCCAATTGCCTGAAGGTGGCAAAAGGGACACTGCAAACGTCCATCGCTGCAAGAGTCCCCCGCCAAGCGGCTGAATTTTGATCACGTGACTGTGGGGATACTGCAACGGTCGCAAGTGTGAAAAACGGTCCTAAGCGGCGAGCTGTTGTAATTCAAGGACTACCCGCATTTCTAAAGCAGTTTTTGCTCAGAATCATCTCTTCGGTTCGAAACAAAACCCCCAGGAAATACCTCCAGGCAGATGTGATGGATTCCGCCGGCCTTGTTTTTCTGCAGGAAACCCGCAATGGGGCTTTTTTCTCCCAGGGGGTGCAGAAGCTCCAGTTTCGTGTTCCCCAGCTCCACGAAGACCGTGTAGACCCCGTGGTCGGGCAGGGGGAGGACCTTACTCACTCGGGCTTGTAACACATCCCTATACAGGGCGGTGGCTTTTTCCAGGTCAGGCACAGCGATGGCCACGTGATTAAGCTGCCCCAACTTCCACAAAGGTTGGGGAATTGCCTGGTCCGAGGACCATCTGACCGTTGGAGATCTCCAGTGGAGGCGAGTGAAAAGGCCTGGAACAAAGAGGAAAACCACGTCTCCAATGTCAGCAGCCCTCTCCACCCCACCCCCCAAATATGTAGGGTAAACGTTGGAAGGCCTGTGTGCTACGATTCTCCACCTTTGCGGGGTGACCAGGGGGAGCCCTGCAGGTGTGAAGGACGGTAAGGCCTCGAAGGAAGAACGTGGCCTTCAGATAACCAGCATCCCGGATATGAATATTGAATACAGATATTGAATACAGCTCAGCTGTCTAGAATCCACTCTGGATATCGGACATTAATACAACTGAGCGTGTCCAGAAGTATTTCACAAGAAGAGTAGTATACACCACCAGGCTTGAGATGTTGGTCTTGGATAACCTAGAACTACATCGCCTACAGTTTGACTTAAGCATAGTTTATAAAATAATCTGCTTCAATGTACTACCAATCAATGACTTTTTCACTTTCGACTGCAACAACACAAGAGCACATAATAGATATAAACTCAACGTACACCGCTTCAAACTTGATTGCAGGAAGTATGACTCCAGCAACAGAGAGGTCAATGCCCGGAACACGCTACCTGACTCTTGCCATCCGCCAACCCCCCACTCCGTTTCCCTCAAACTAACCACTATTGACCTCACCCCTTCCTAAGAGGCATGTGAGAGGTGTGCATAAGCGCACAATCGTGCCTACCGTCCCTGTCCTATTGTCCCCAATTATTCGTACCCATTTCCTGCATTTATACTTATGTTTATGATCTTGTAAGTTATTGACAAATAAATGAAATAAAGTAAATAAAGTATGGAGAAGGAAGATAACTGCAAGATAATCGTATTTTCCTGATGTGTTCCGCCATCTTTGTTTTTTTTCCCGGTCTGAAAATTAAGGCGTTGAATTGCACTCTAGAATAGCATCTTTCTCAATTTTTGCAACCTTAAAAGAGTTCTGGGAGTTGAAGTCCACCCTTCTTAACGTTGCCATGGTTGAAACAACCCTGTTCAATTCTTGGGTTGAAATGTCAGCTCAGAAGACAGCCTAGTGTAGACCTAACAAATATAGACCCCCTCAATATTTTGTTTTCAGGGCATGATCTCCAGTGCATGATCTTGGTCAGCAAAGTGATTTTTTGTTACCCTCCAGGAAAAAAGTGCTGAGGTTCCATTTTGCCCTTTGGAAGCCTCGCTTTTCCATTTCCCTGGGGCAGAAAACCCGCGTGGGGTTTTCCTTAAGAGCTCTGCCTCTACAACCTTTTCCTTTTCTCCACCCCCCTCACCAGCTACCGTCTTGAAAAGCATTATTCATATATTATTAATTAACCTTCTGGAGCCCACGTTACTTTCCTTATTAGGCCCGACGTGTTTATTATTTAAAATATTCCCGTAACATTTTTGTTTTTATTTTGAAAACCCCAGAGTGCTGTACAAGTGCAAATAATTCTTCTTTTATGTACACTGAGTGCATTTGCACCAAGACAAATTCCTTGTGTGGCCAACCACACTTGGCCAATAAAGAATTCTGTTCTGTTCTATTCTATTCCATATTTCTATTCTATTCTATTCTATTCTATTCTATTCTATTCTATTCTATTCTATTCTATTCTATTCTATTCTATTCCATTCCATTCCATTCCATTCTATTCCATTCCATATTTGTATTCTATTCTATTCTATTCTATTCTATTCTATTCTATTCTATTCTATTCTATTCTATTCTATTCTATTCTATTCTATTCTATTCTAATCTAATCTAATCTAACTATTCCTATTCTATTCCTATTCTGTTCCCATTCTCTTCTCTATTCTCTTCTCTCTTCTAATTTATCTGGGGTGGTTCCCCCCGCCCTCATTTTCTTTTAGGAAGGATGTGAGGGTGTTTGATGGAGAAAGGTCAGTTAGACAGTGCAGTCCTACATTGTTTCCCCCAAAATATAACCTACCCAGAAAGTAAGTCCTAGCTTGATTTTTACATGTGTGCCCAATATAAGCCCTACCCCCAAAATAAGCCCTAATTAGATCCTTCCCACTCCAGGGTGCACAGGTAAAACTTAAGCCAGGGTGGGGATGGTGGGTGGTGGAGCTGCCTTACTACTTACCTTTGGACAGTTGTAGTCAGGCCTCGCACACCCTGACATCTGCCTTGCCGATCCATTTCTTTTGCAGCTGGCAAGGCTGGCAAGGCTTTCCTGAAGGCCTCTGTAACTGATAACAAAGTTCTGGATCGATCCAGAGCTCTGTTATCAGCTGCAGAGGCCTTCAGGAAAGCCTTGCTGGCCACAGAAGAAGTAATTCCTGAAGGCCTCTGACAGCAAAAAGGAGGCTGGGTTGACGCGTGCAAGTCATCCCCCGAAAATAAGACCCGGTGCCTTTTTTGGTGGCAAAATATATGGTATGTTGTGAGTTAATTTTGTGAGTTTGCTTGCTAGCAAATTTTATGGGTTGGCTTGCAAGCAAATTTTACGTGACAGACCCAGGTAGCCGATGACAGAAACACAGATCTCTAAGTGAATCTGTGATTCTGTGAGCAACTCAATCTGCCTGCCTGCTTTGCCTGACTTTGGGTAAAAGTTGCTCTTTTTTAAATACAAAATTCAATACTTTCATAAATATTTATAATATTTACATACAAGCCATGTCCAGCCAGTCATATGACCACCAGGCTACACCCACAAATTAAGTCACGCCTACAGAACAGGTTGTTAAGACATATGAATTCATGTTAGTGGTCCCCAGGATTTAAAATTATGTTTGGTGATCCCTGAGGTCCAAAAGTTTAGCGACCCCTGCCCTATACAACGTTTATAGTTTCACAGGAGGAATCTTTTAGCATTTCTCTCCCCAGCTGTTAAGCACACTGCAAAATGCCTGATGTTTCACATTCACAAATGTGTTAAAATGTGCAAATATGAATAAGTAAATCCATTTTCCTACCCCACATTAAGGCTGGGGTAGCTACCACATCCCTGGTTGCAGAAGCAGCTGGTTCCCACTGACGTCTTCAGATGGACATGAAAGAAATCGGCGCTTCCATTGTTCTCACTTTGAACTAGTTGCCAACTTAGCTATAGGCAGGATTGAGGGGCGAGTGACTTGCCCTGCAGGGACGTAGGGGAGGAAAACTACAGACGTGCTTGTTGGAGCTGCCACAACTCATAGACAAATGTGACAAGCAGTTTATTGTTGGCTGGATTGTTGGAAAGATTGCTGCAACAAAATAATTATGCAATGCAATAAAAATTCAGTCTTGGATGCATCCTACTGTCCTAAATGTTAGATATTATTATGATGGTTGGTTGCACAGTCAGCCAGATGTTTAGGCTGAATTTGGCATTTTATCCACCTATTGAGTCTTTCCCAAGGACTTGGGAGGCAGATGTTCTTATTTGACGATGTTAAAAGTACCATCATAGCAGTTTTGCCTTTTGCAATTAACAGATAATGAATAACAGATAATCAGAGTTGGAAGGGACCTTGTAGGTCATCCAGTCCAACCCCTCACCCAAGCGGGAGACCCTACACCATTTCTGACAAATGGAAGTCCAATCTCTTCTTGAAGGTCTCAACTGATGGCGCTCCCACAACTTCCAAGGGCAACTTCTGTTCCATGGGTTGATTGTTCTCCCTGTCAGAAACCTTCTCCTTATTTCCAGGTTGAATATCTCCTTGTTCAGTTTCCATCCATTATTCCTTGTCTGGCCTACAGGCGCTTTAGAAAATAGCTTGACCCCTTCTCCTCCCTGTGGCAGCCCCTCAAATATTGGAAGGCCACTATCATGTCTCCCCTGGTCCTTCTCTTTAGTAGACTAGCCAAGCCCAGTTCCTGCAACCGTTCGTTGTATGTTTTAGCCTCCAGTCCCTTAATCATCCTGGTTGCTCTTCTCTGCACTTTTTCTAGAGTCTCAACATCTTTTTTATAATGTGGTGAACAAAACTGGATGCAGTACTCTAAGTGTGGCCTTACTAAGGCTTTATAGAGTGGGATTAGTACCTCCCTTGATCTTGATTGTATCCCTCTGTTAATACAATTTAGGATTGCATTAGCTTTTTTGGCTGCTGCTGCACACTGCTGGCTCATGTTGTTGTTTGTTGTTATTTGTTGTTGTTTGTTTGTTATTTGTTGTTTTGTTGTTGTTGTCAAGTCACACAGTCAGCCAGATGTTTAGACTGCCTTTGGCATTTTTGTCTATCAAGTCCAAGAATTTAGGGCAGTGTTTTTGGGGAACTTTAAATTGTGCAGACTTCAACTCCCGGAATTATCCAGCCACCATGCTGAGTTGAGAATCCTGGGAGTTGAAGTCTACGCATTTTAAAGGACTGTAAGGTAGCTGGGAAGTTCTGGGAGTTGAAGTCCATTGAGAAACACTGCTCTATGGCCTCTAGTTCATGTACTTCAGGGGTACTGCATAAAATGAAGAGCCACCACAGGACTGAGGGATATTGGGCTGTCTTCTCCCAACGTGCAGGACAGGCCACAACCTGCGATCTTCCCAAAGCAGCCAGGTAGGTAAAAGAGGCATGAGCTGCCCTGCGGTGGCAAGGGAGCCTCCATGTGCAGGAGCAGCGTAACCCTACAGGGCATTCCAGACAAGGGAAGGAATTGCATCCCACCTTGCGCACTTCCAAGCACCGTCCCAGGGAAAAAGCATTGCACCCAGATTCCATCTGTTGCAACCCGTAATCTTGCAAAGCAGCAGAATGGAGCGCAATTGCACGCATTTCATGCGCGCCTGCACCAATGCAAGCGTGCAAAGAGCCCCGCCCAGCAAGGTTGCAAAGGGGTCTCGCGCGGAAAGCGCCTCCCAGCCCCGTTTCTTCCCCACAATTCCCCAGCACGTACCTGCCACCAGCTTCCCCCTGAGGGCGGCCATCTTTATACCTGGCACTGCCAGGCTCTGCTTCTTTGCCTTTTAGGCGCGGTGAAGCCAAAAGAGAACTGGCAACGGCGTCTCCGCGGGGCCAAAAGGAGGCGGAGGAGAAACAGCGGCTGCTCGCAAAGCAGGGGGAGAACCGCCGCTGGGTCCTAGCGCCTCCGTCTTTTAAGAGTTTCCCCCAAATAGCTACTATTTAACAACAACAACAACAACAACGAGGTGACAATGCAAGGCAGGAATGCTGTACTTAGGGACGGGGGGGGGGGCTCTTTCCGATCTGGAGGGGTATTCAAAATGCAGGGGGGGGGCGGGGGAGGTGTTTCTTGCAAAGCAGGGTTTTCTTTTCCCAAAAGCTGAATGCACACCTGTCCCGAAGGACCCGCCTTTGCAGGCTGTCTGTGCATGCCCACCCCGTGCAAACTCCCGCTCAGCCTTGCCATAAGGCTGGCCGTCCCACCTTGCAGGGCTGTTGGGAAGGTATAGGGGAGAGAAAGCAGCAAAGGGGCATAGGGAGGGAAAGAGGGGAAAGCAGCGCAATAAAAGCGTCCGGAGCCTTCTCCCCATTGCAAAAGGTTCGGGAGCTCCGCTTGTCTGCCCGGCCGGACAACTCGCCACCCTCGCAGAGCAGAGCCAACCCGGACCTTTTTTTTCCCCGGCGGAACCTTCCTCCGCGGAGGGCGCGTTGCCGGGCGGAGCCCTTTGGGGGACGGACGCGCCGAAGAGGCGCCCGAGAAGCATGGCGGAGCTCGCCGCGGCCCCGTCTCCACGGCAGCGGCTGGACACGTGCTTGGAGCTTCTGGGCGCCGCCGCGGGTCGCCCCGAGCAGTTCCTCAGGTAGGGCCGGGCTAAGAGGCGGGTTCGGGCGGGGAACGGCCTCCCCCGGAGCGTTGCACTACAATGCCCATCGCTCCCAGCCTGCCGAGCCTCTGGCTGCCAGGTGGGAATCCGTCAGGTGCAGCCCAGAGGGCGCCCGGTTGGGGACGGAGGGGCGCTTCTTACTGGGGATTTCCCCGGTCAGAGTCCCCGGTTGCTCCTGCTCCTTCCTGGGGTTGTTCGTCTCAACCCCGAGCCTTCTGGTTTTGTAGGAACTGGGAACCTTGTTTGCAACAACAACAAAACAACAACAGTAATAATATAGTGATTTACATTATTAAGCCCATCTCAACGACTGAACACAACACAACAAATAAATTACAGTACAATCAATGAAACATGAAATAATGATAATGGTTCCTGCTGTCCAACTCTCAATGGTTCTGAGCAGCTTACAACAATCAAAGAAATTATCAATAAAGTCAATTAAACTTCATAATAATGGTGACTTATTAAGCTTGTACGTCACCTGGCTATCAACTACCTTGAGTGGCTTACAACAAACTACAATAAAACAAAATAATGGTTTATTAAACTTGTTCGCTGTCCAATTTTCAATAGGTCTGTGACTCGCACAGCATCAAAGAAATTGCAGTAAAATGGATAAAACCTAATGATGATTAATTAAACTTGTACGCCACCTGATTCTCAATGACTTTGGGTGGCTCAGAACAAAAAAAAAAACTATAACAGCAATAAAATATCTAAAAAGTAAAGATAAAAGTTGGTATGTGCTGTGAAATGAGGACATGGAGGGTCAACCAGGCTTGGGGCGAATCTCATTTGGCAAGTGGCCTGTAACCTCTTTGCCTTCCAGTGTCCAGGACGGCCTTGCCGCTGACTTCGTCGCCCTGACCAAAGCGCTCTACGATTTTCATCATGCCCTCCGAGGAGAAGCCGTGGCTGGAAGCCCTTTGGAGCAGCTGGTGGTTGAGAACTTCGACGAGGAACAGATCTGGCAACAGCTGGAGCTGCAGAACCAGGCCGTCCTGGGGTCCTTGAAGAAAGCGGTCGCGAGAAACGTGGAGGATGAGGGAAAGGGGTTGCTTTCCCTTCTCCCAGACATTGAGGAGGAGGAGGAGGAGGAAGATGAGGTAGGAGATGGTGAGGAGGACATGGATGTGGAGGACCAAGCGGAGAAGGAACCCAGCAGGAGTCACAGTGAAGAAGAAGAAGGGCTTGACCAGAAGAGAAGCGATCCGGAAGCCTCCAAAAACGGTCCTTTCAGCGACGAGGATTCTGAGCTGGACTTCGATATCGATAAGTTAGAGCAGCAAACCCAAAAGTCTAAGAGCGTTAGGAAAAAGTGGGGGACGGACTCCCTGGTGGACGACAGGTTTTTCAAACTCTCCGAGATGGAGGCTGCGTTGGAGGCGGAGGAGAAAGAAGGAGAGAGAGAGAATGACAGCGATGGAATAGATTACTTCGAAGAGATTCTCTCTGAAGATGATGATGAGGAGGAGGAGGAGGAGTTCGGAGCATTGAAGAAGAAGGTAAGCGCTCGGGAGAAAACATTTGTGTTTTCATAAGGTAAATGTAGTCTGCTCTGAAAGGTGATATTATTTTGAGGCAGACATACTTGGAAAGAATCGGATTTCAAAACCATTCTCCAGATCAACTTAGAATAGCTGACTGGGGAATTCTGGGAAATGAAGTCCACAGGCATTGCTGCAAATAGAATAGTTATCAAATTTGTACAATTATTTTTAAAATTCTGCTTTGCTTACATGCATCCTTTGAAACAAAGGGGGGGACTCTTCCTGGGAAATCCCACAGCGAAAGTCTGCAAATATATCCCACATATTTGGAGAAGAACAATTCTTGTACTTATTCTTATTCCAGTGTGTTAAATATTCACTGTCCACCAACTTCGCTTTTCTTCTTCCTCAGGCAATTAAAAGTGCTCGCGAGCTTAAATATCAAGATTACTTTGATCCTGTGGATGAGAGCAGCAATCCCCTGGATGAAAAGGAAGATGACCAAAATAGCCAGAGCGGAGAAGGGGGAGAAGAGGAAGAGGAAGGAGGCAGTGCGGAGAGCGCTTCCGAGTATGTGGCTGATCTCTAAAGGCACAGTTCTATTTTAATAAGGAGTTACAAAATCTTTAAATGCATCTATAATGCAAACTTTGTAGATACTTCATTAATAACAAATATATTCAGTAAGAGCCAGCTGGTTGTGGTGGTTCAGTTGCTGGCCTAGAAACTAGGAGACTGTGAGTTCTAGTCCTGCCTTAGCCATGAAAGCTGGCTAGGTGACTTTGAGCCGATCACCAGGAATCTGTGAGTTCTAGTCCCACTATCATAGACATGAAAATCAATGGGTGATTTGGGGCCAATCACTCTGTCTCACTCGAACACACCTCACGGGATTGTTGTGGGGAAAATAGGAAGAGGAAGGCCTATTAATTACGTTCACTGCCTTGAGTTATTAAAAAAGTAATAAAGGCAGGATAAAAATGCAATAAATAAAAATATGTGGCTAATGAATGTTTTTTTTTATCCTATTGCTGGACAGGAGCGCTGAGGACATGGGTGAAATGAGACAGACCGAATGTGGAAAAAGCAAAGACCCTTCAAAAAGAGTGACTTTCTCCTTGCCCTTCGACAGCGACGTAGAAGAGGACACCGTCTTGTTCCAGGAAAAATCTAGCAAGCCGCCCGAAATGAAATCATCCTTTGAGAAAAGACAGGAAAAGGTGAACTTGGCGCTAGGCCCAAATCCATTCACGCCGTTGTTCTGAAAGGCTCTTGATAAATACAAAATCTTCAGGCTAGGAAGAAAAGAAAGGAAGCGAGGCAGGGACAAGAAATGGGTTTTAAAACCTTTGTGCCTTGGGAATGAGAGGTTGCTGGTTTTCTTCTTACAGATGAGCGAAAAAATAAAATCCCTGGAAGAGGAGCTGCTGAAGGAGAAGCCATGGCAACTGAAGGGCGAAATTGTGGGGCAGAAGAGACCAGAGAACAGCCTCCTGGAGGAAATGCTGCTGTTTGACCACGCAGTCCGAATGGGTAACCTTTGCATAGAGCACAGAGATGCTTTATCTTAAAAGCTCCGGGGAAGAAATGCTCCTTAGCATTTATGAATCGGTTTATTTGATTTTTGTACCGATAATAACACAAGGGTGGCGAACGTTTCCAACCCACCTTCCTCCTCTTCCTTTCCTCACAGCAACAGCCCTGTGAGGTGTTTTGGGCTGAGAGAGAGTGGCTGGTCCAAAGTCACCCACCTGGCTTTCGTGTCTAAGGCTGAACTAGAACTCACTGTCTCCTGGTGATTGGCCCAAAGTCGCCCGCTTTCATGCCTCAGGGAGGACTAGAACTCACAATTGCCCTTGTTTCTAGACCAGCACCTGAACCAAATTGGCTCTTGTAAGCTAGGAAAGCTGGTTTGTACATGGCCAAGATAGTTCCATCATCTGGAACTATCGGTAAGGATACTGTTAAATCTCACTGGGTTTGGGTTTTTTTTATGTGTGTGTTCTCAGCTCCGATGGTCACAGAAGAAACAACTCTTGAGCTGGAAGAGATTATCAAGAGAAGGATAAAAGATCAGGTGAATAATTTTAAAAAAAAATCTTTCTCATTTACGCTGTTTGAGAGAGGAATCTCCCATTTAGCTACCCTAGCTGCTCTTCAGGTGGTCTGGATTGCGGGTATCCTTGAAGGCTGTGGAGAAGATAGTTTTCCTCTTTTGTAAGAATCCTTAAGATCCTGTTGCTGTGGAATTTTTCCAAGGAAGCAGTTTGGTGCTTCAGGATTAAAAAGTTGCCAAGTTTTCATTATTCTGGCGTGGCTTAAAAAAAAAAAAAACTCTCTTTACATTGTACAGATTTGTGTTCTTAACTCCTGCAATTTTGTCAGCTAATTTTTATGGCTTAACTACCGAGAATGAATTGCATCAAGGTGAGATGTTCATTGCTACCTGCAGCAGGCATTGCTCCAGAGTGTCTTTTTAAAAACACAACACATATACATACACACTGCTGAAATCTCATGTTAATATTTTTATGTTCTAGGCTTGGGACGATGTTGTCCGTAAAGAAAAACCGAAAGAAGATCCGTTCGAGTATAAGAAGCGTTTGACTCTGGATCAGGAGAAAAGCAAATTGAGCCTGGCTGAAATTTATGAGCAGGAATATTTGAAACTGAACCAGGTGTGTAACTCTCTCTTACTGAAATTTAGGATGCACCTCTGCCAAAGCGGTTTGGTTATTTCCACTTGAAGACTTGGGAATTGGCAGTTGTGTGAATAAGTAAAAAGAAGAAAAAGAATTGCAATTCAGTTGCTAATTCTTAAGTGGACTTCACTGGTTTGCTTTTGCTCATTGATTCTTCTTGAATTATGTGTTAGGATTGGACAAAGTTACAATATGATGGTTAGAAATTAAGTTTGGGTTTTTAAGAAAAAAAACAACCCCCAAATAGCCTACATTTTTGAGAAATGAAATATTTCAACAGCGCTTAAGTGTAACTTGGTTGATGCAGATTAAAAAGTTTCTCAGACTCCGTTTTATACCCACATATTTAACTTCTTGGCATTCCGCTGTAAAATACTACAAATCATCATTTTATAAAAGAAACCAAACTTTATATTTTAGATGAGATTAAAAAAAATAAGATACCTTCTATCCGGCCATTTTTTTTTTTAAAGAATTCTGCTCCTTAATCCCACGTTGTGTTAATGCAGAAAAAAACGGAAGAGGAAGAAAAACCGGAGCATATCGAAATACAGAAAATGATGGACTCTCTCTTTGTCAAACTGGATGCCCTGTCCAACTTCCACTTCATGCCGAAACCAGTAAGTACACACCGTAGACTTGGGAGCAAGCTTTGAGTAGAAAGGTTGAGAATACTGTCTCCTCTCCTTAGCAGACTTTTTAAGTCCATATTTATGTTTCTCAGCTTTGACAACTTTAAGATGGGGGGGACTTCAACTCCCAGAATTCCCCACCAGCATGTGGAAGTTGAAGTCTCCCCATCTTAAAATCATCAAGGCTGAGAAACATCGTTCTGTATGTTTTTAATGTCTCTGTAGGATGGTAAGTAGAGATGAAATGCGGCTTTTAGGCATCTTACCACCCAATTCCACTTCGTTTATTTTTGAGACTACAATTGTTGCATGATGTTGACCTGTATATACATCATGCATCTTTTGGGGTTTTGTTTCTTTCCTGTAGCCTGTGCCAGAAGTTAAAATCGTCTCCAATCTCCCAGCAATAACCATGGAAGAGGTCGCTCCGGTGCACGTTAGCAATGCTGCCCTTCTGGCACCTGAGGAAATCAAGGTAGGTGGCATTAAGGTTTCCTGTTCTCCATCACTTGGCTGGTCCCATCCTTGGGAATCTGGTTCCATGCCAGGTTGAAGTCAGAGGGAGCTCATGCAGTTGATTTGACCCCACGCACCCGATGTGATGAGCCAAAGGGGCGTGGCACAAAGGCAACACAGTCACACAAGTAAGAAGAGTCCCTTTGGTACCTCCAGCTTTGCCTCCAATGTCCAGGTTACTTTCGGCTGGAGGAAAAAACTCTCCCAAGAACAGCCTTTAAGTGGAGGAAATTCAGTCCGAAAATGAAGTACATACAAACTGTAACTAAAAATCCACACAAACCACGCTGCAGTAATTAACTTGACAGGCAGGAGAAGAAGGAATTCCAGATTTGAAAGGTTAGCAAAACGCACACAGTTAGGAAGACGCCAGGAACCCAGATAAGCCTCAACAATACCAGATCATTCACGATTTGTTCTCAACAGTTTGCTGTGCGCAACCTCCCTTTTTACACACTCTGTTCCCAGCTGTAGCTGATGAAGGGAATCAGGGCCCTTTCCTCCCCGTAAGCCATGCAACTCCCGTTGCTCCCTTCTCCATTCCTCCCTGTGTGCCCTAGGATGAAGCGGGGGTGGGCCTGGGTCTTCCTCTGAATTCCCTCTGCCTCGTTCTACCTCTCCCCTGTTCTGCCCAGCCAGACTTTGCCCTTCTCCAGTTTCCTCCACAGGCAACAGAGCCACACTCCCACTCAAGACACCCATCGCTGCTTTTCTTAACACGGGTGCCTCCTTCGCCTAAAGTGAAATGATGTCATTTCAGTGGGTCCGGAGGCTGGGGGGATAATTCCAGCAAACACCTCCAAAGACTTGTTGGGTTGTGGACACGTTAGTGGCAGGCCTGGGTTGGGTGTCACGGAGGTTTCTGAGTTGCCTGCTAAGATCCGTGGGATCAATATTCTTTGTTTTTTGTCCCCGTCGTCGTCCCCCCCACCCTAAAAAAAATGCCTCACTTGCTTGTATTTTAGGAGAAGAACAAAGGGGGCGATGTGAAAACCGATGCTGAGAAGACGCCCACCGATAAGAAACGGGATCGCAGGAAGAAGAAGCTGATGAAACGTGTGAAGCTGAAGGAGAAGGAGAGGCGGCAGAAGCTTCTGGAAAAGAAATCGGAACCCGGCGCCAAGCTCAGCAAAAAAGCCTCTGAGGCCCAGTTGAAAAAGCTGACCCAGGAACGAGGCACCTCGTTGCTTAAGGTAATACTTGATGACGGGGGGCCGGAGACCCCTCAGACCCCAAGGCTCCTCCTCCTCTTTTTGCAAAATTGTCATAAAATGCAGTCACGCGATCCCAGACACACACACACACAGCTTTCACCATCCGTCCCCATTAGCATGTGTGTGTCAACTAAAAAGATACTCCGTTGGTCTTTTTAGTTGCCAGCAGAAAGGGAGGAGGGGAAAGCAGTGCATTCCTTAAATGCCTCAGATAATCGCCTTGGCAGCCGAAGCTGTTGGCGCACAAGATTATTACTGGAGAGCATGATTGATGACTCTTGGCTATGGATGTGTCCCATTGGAGAATATACATCCAGGGGGTGGGTGGGGGGAAGACCAGGGTCAAGGGGGAAATGAATGATGGGTCTTAGAGTCGGCTGCACCCAGGTAACGCCGACATGGCCACTCCTAATAAATAAATCTTTTTTTTTTACTCTGAGAGATGCGGCTGGAGACTTACGATCTGAATGGGGGTGGATTTGTTGGAGCAGTGACAGTGCGAAGCACAAATGTGTAGATCTCACCCAAGTCCTGGAGGAGGAGAAAGGGGGGAGGCTGGGCTGCCAGGAAGGCTGGGCTGTTTAACACAAGGGCTGCCAATGCTCTTTGATCACGGTCGGGATACAAACACGGCTTTTTCTCCTGAAATCTTTTGTTTGGCTCGGCCAGCTATTTTTCCGCTCTGATTTGAAAGGGTGCCGTTTTACTGAAAGGATAAATGTGCTTCCACTCGGCGCGTTTCAGTTCTGCACAATAAACCGCTTTCTCCTTTGCAGGATGACGGCCGAGACAAAGCTTTGAAGTCCTCCAAGGCTTTCTTTTCTCAGCTACAAGATCAAGTGAAAATGCAAATGAAAGAGGCGAGGAAAAGCCAGAAGAGACCAAAGAAGCAGGATCTCTCTGCCCAGAAGCTAAAGCTGTGATAAATTATGCATCCCCTGCTTTGGTATAAATTAAAATACCAAAAGGGGTGGGTTTTTAAAAAAAAAAAATTCTTAATTTAATATTGTGCTTTGAATTAAACTGTTGATAATCCCCTTTTCTCTTGAAATCGCTGCTGCATGCAGGAAGTGTCCATCCAGTACGGTCACATATTAAACTCCCATATTGCCTTTCTTTGACCATAGCCTGGGGTCACTGCTGGCTACTTGTGATTCCAAGCATTTTTCAGTCAAAGGAATGGAAGAATTGGGGGTGACGAGGTCCTGGGCACGGCTCTGTTGATTCTCAGCAGTAACATGGAAGTGATTCATTTTTATTTTCATTTATTTCTCAGTCTTGCCTTTGATCTCTCTCTCTCCCTTAATCCGCCGATAGCAACCCTGTGGGTTTTTCCAACGGCATCCCAGTTCCTTTTTCCTGCCTTCTGTTGTGAATCACTCGTAAAAATGCCAGGTGACCAGTAATGACTGGAGACACACACTTCGAAGCGAATCTTGGAAGCGGTTCAGGTGGTTTTTTTTAAGCTTGAACAAAAAATAATATTAAATTGGTGCCTAAATTCTTTTGTCAGTTCAGGGGTTGCAATGGAAGGCTTAAGATCTTCATCTATCCTCCATGCTTCTGGTTGCATTTGTTTGGAAGCTATAAAATACCTTCTGGGATTTGATATATTTGTTCCTTAGCCAAGAGGAAGAATAAGAAAATGGTATGGGGTTTTCTACTTGGGTAAGGGGTTGGATTAGGGTCCCTTCCAATTCTTATTCCGTGTTTCATAAAAGTTTATTGTTTTTTTCAAGAGCTTGAATTCCTCCAAATTCCCAGGACAATGGCTAGGTACTATATTTCAAAGCACAGCCTGGTGCCAGTATATTAAAAACAATCCTTTTGTAGAGATGTAATTGTTAAAGATGAAACTTGTCTGGTTAAAGCAACTCCCGTTTTCTCATCTTAACAGCATTAAAAGCAAGCAAGTTAGTTCAGGAATCTTGATCACCATTCAAGCTGCTTGTTCAGTTTGGAAAATTACCTTTCGGGCTTATCATTTGCTACAATTATCCCTTTTTAAGCGGAAAAGAAGTTTTACGCCTATAATGCCTTCTAGCAGAATGGAGGAAGACAGTCTTATCAAAAGGTGCCATTTAAGCACCTGAAACGAACGCTGTTGGTTTAGTAAGGCATTAAATAATTTTTTTAAAAAACTTTCTCTGGCTGCATAATTGTATGTTACTTGCATTTTGAGCTGTGGGGAGGAAATGTGTCGAAGGCAATTAAAGTCAGGCCGAATCTGGCTTTGAATTGGTTTCCAATTTTGGGCTAAAAGCAAGCAGCAGCCTTTAGAGCGTAATGGGGAGGAAACCTAAGGCTGCCGTATTTAAAAACGGAAAAGCCGGTCTTAATTGATGGAGTGTAAAGATAGTGTCAGCTAATGGAAGAAGCAGGGGGATAAAAAAATATCAGGGAAGTGGTGGGATTTTCTTGCGCGGGGAAGGTTTACGTGCTGCCAGCGGAGCCATCGAATGCTCCCCAAAATGGGTGTGTAAGGACACACATCTGCATTTGTTCCAAAATCCTGCTTCCGGACCTGGAATTCAGCAAAGAGTTTGAAGTCAAAATTGCCTCTAGATTCTGTCCTAAATAAATAAAATAAAATAAAAAACAACAACGACGAATCTACCCTTCCTGGGAATTGTAGGGAAGGTTGATACTGGGCAAAATGGAGAGATGAAGGAGGTGGTTTGGGTGGGGGTATCCTTGCAGGAGGAGTGGGGAAGGGGCTTTGGCTGCCAGCCAGTCTGACTTGGGGACATTGTTCCCTTTTCAAAGGTATGAGAGCTCAAAAGGCTTCTTCAGACAGTTAACCCGCGGAACTCACTGCCACAGGATACGGTAACTGTCTGGTTTAGGAACCACAGTAAGGTTTTTTTTAAACTTGACCACTTCTAAGATGAGTGGACATCAACGTCCCAACATCCCCCAATCTTCATCATCATAGAAGTTGTCCACCCATCTAAAAGCATGCTGGCTAGGGGATGCTGGGAGTTTGAAGCCCACCCATCTTGCAAAGTTCCCAATTCGACAAACATCCGATCTGGAGAGCTTTGCAGGTAAAGACATTGCAAAATAAGCATGCAAGGATTGAGTAGTGGATGCACCCAGGGTAAAAACTGGTTGCATTTCAGGCCTGGATGGGGTGGGTGGGGGGAAGGAGCTACTTTTGCTGAAATTGGAAGGTTTGGGCTCTCTAAATTTGAAGAAAACAGGCTCAACGCAATTTGCTGCTGTGATTTCTGGCTGCCGATCGACCGCTCCAGCATCGACCTTGCATGCCTGGATCCGGGATGGATTGCAACGGCCTGGCGGCGAAATGGAACGTTGCGCAGGCAAAGAGGCTTCCCCGGCACGAGGGAAGTTTCCGCGCATGCGCAGCCCGTAAGCAACTGCAATTGTGTTTAAATGAATTTTTTGCTTAGCCCAGCCCGGGTCTCGTTTTTAATCGCATTCCTTTGCCCTCCCCTGCATTGCTACCTCGCGCTGCTTTTTCACCCGGGACGCCTTTTTCCACCAATGCAATTTTTATTATTTTTGCGCAATGCAATAAGGGATCCCAGGATGGAATAGTAGGTACTGCGGGGTAGTCGCAAGGAAAGTCTTTAAATGCTGAACTTGGCACAATTCTGTCTCTGCGGCTTATAGTTTTGCTTCGCTTCGCCTTTGCCTCTCTGGCGAGCTTTGGGGTTCCAGCTGGAGGCTCAGAGTAATGGACAATCCCATTTTTCATATTTAGTGTAAAATGAAAGGTTGGGAAATGACAGGAGCAGCTGAAATCTGAGCCGTGCAAAAGGCATTGCTTTTAGAAGTGGCTGTCTTGTCAAGAAAGGGGAAAAGACAGAAAGACAAATATATAAATGTAAATAAATAGAATATATACAGATATAAATGTAGAGACAAATAGAGACAAATATGTAAAGAGATAAAAGATAGAGACAAATATGTAAAGCTAGCTGGATGATAATAGTAAGATATAGGTTACAGATAGATGAGAGGTGATAAATATGAAGATAGATATATATGATTGATAAATAGATAGATGGATGGATGGATGATAGTGTAGACAGGTAGATAGATAGATAGATAGATAGATAGATAGATAGATAGATAGATAGATAGATAGATAGATAGATAGATAGATAGATAGATAGATAGATAAAGAAATGTGTAGGAATGGAATATAGCTAAACTCTGCCCAGAGTTTGAGAGTTGGGAGGCGTTCAGGTTTATTATGGTTGTTAGTATACACATAATTTACAATTAGATTCACAAAGAATATTGAAATAATTATTTGTGGAATCCGCAGGGACTAAAACTCTTGAATGCAAAACCTCTCCCAGTGCTGTCACTCTTAATTATACAGGCTGCTGAAGTCTTGTTAAATCAACTAACCTGGACAATTTCAAGTTCACTTTCTCCATGAAATTGAACTTGAAAGCAGATCTAGAAGAAAATGAGATTTAACACACCACTTCCCTCCTAAAAAACTTTTTTAATCCGGATCCTGTCACCACTTCAGTGACACATGAAGGATTCTATGAAGCTCAATTCATGAAATTCTTTGGCCCTTTTTGAAATGCTAACTCTCTGCTTCTCACAAAAGGGAAATGCAGACATCATGCATTGTTATTTTTTTTCTGCACAACATTAACGTGGCTTCTGCTCTTTTCCCTCCCTTCAGACAAGAGAGAAGATAATGTATAGCAAGTGAGATCGGAGGGAATTTATGTTGTCGTGAAACAAGGCTGTGTTTAAAAGGCAGCCCTTCCGTTTTCACCATGCTTTAGGGTCGTGCAATGGCAGAAGATGGGCCTCCGGATAAGAAAAAACCCAGGAGAAACTCATCCCTCTGTCAGAGCAAGAAAAAAACTGCAAGAAAAAATGGCAAAGAGGAGCTTTCTCCAGCCCCAAACTCTTCTTCCATCGTTTCCCTTTTTAGCAACGCTCCTCCCGCCAGAGTTGCCTGCCCCTTGTGTGGCCAGATGATACCAAGGTACAGAATCAACCAGCATATCGATGAAGAATGCAAAAATAATCAGAACGAGGACAACATCAATGTGATTGGCTTAGTGTCGGCTGTCACCCCTGGGTCATCAGCCGAAACTGAGCCTGTGGGCTCAAGTCCCTATTTTGCAGCTAAGCTCTCGACTCCAGAAAAGAATTATAGCCTTTCCGGAGAAGACAGTCTGGAAACAAAAAGCGAGTCGGGAGAAAAGGCAAGTCCCTATTTTAAGAAAGCTGGAAAAGTAGTCCTGCTTGATGATCAACCTAGAGTTGGGGCCATTAAAAATATCTCCCTGGGAAGCTTGTCGACCAGATTGTCCAGGAGGTGGCGTGGTCGCAGCAGGGATGGGTTGACTCAAGATGGCCAACCTTCTCCAACTCAAGTTGGCACCACAGAGCAGAAACCCAACCAGAAACCTTGGGGTGAAGATTCCCTGAAGGAGAACCAGTTGTCCCCGTCTCAGTTTGGATGGACAACTGGAGCTCTGAATAAGGAGTGTGACATCTCAAGTTTGGGACAACAAGATGACTCAGGACCTCTCTCTCGTGGCCTGAATGATTCTGCTCTGGTATCACTCAGTTGCAGAGAACTTGGGCTGTCAAGAAAAGGCCATCAGCAGGTCAGTAACCCCCAGAAGAACCCAGATGTTTACCAGTTGGGGATATCTTCGTTAGCTGAGGAGGAAGGGGTGACAGCAACTTTCCCTAAAGAAGAGCCACCCAAGCTGGAATCCCAGAGTTTCTCCCCTAACAAGCCAGATCCAATGACAGAAGAAGACTATCATCATGAGATGCAACCGTTATCCAGTTCCACAGGAGAATCCTCTGTGGAAGATGAGGCCGGAACAGAAGTTGAGGATGAATTATGTTTGGCAACTATAGAAAAAGCCAGTTTTCTAAATTCAAGCGGGAACGTTAGGCCTGGCCTGGATTCACCTGGGCATCCCTATTACCTTCGAAATTTTCTCATGGTGCTGGAGGCCGTGCTGGAGAACGAAGATGACCGGAGACTGTTCAATGAGGAAGATTTAGAGGTCATCGCTCGGTTCTACAAGCTTTCAGGTAGCTTGAATTTATAATTGGCTTAATGACCAGGGGATCCGCTCAATGCCTGCAGTCACAGGCTTCACAAACATAGCAAAAACAGAGGTAAAATCAAATTGGTTCATGGGGGTGACTTGATCCATGACTAAAATTCTGGCTTCAGTTGTCATAAGTCAAGGATTACCTAAAGGGTGGATTTATGATTCTACATTTAGCCTGTAAGCCGTTGCGTTTGTCCAGAAAGCCTCACTTATCATTCAATTGCTTGACACATTGGAAATGTTGGGTCGGCCGCTCTTCCTGGCAAAGATTCCCTGGCAAAAATCCGGTTGTTTCCCCAGAACTTCCACTTTTTTCAGACCTCTTTGTAAAAAACATACTTTCTTCCTTCTCGTATTACAATTCCATTGCAGGCAGCGGACAGAAACTTTACGTTCGGCTTTTCCAACGTAAACTGGCCTGGATAAAGACGAATAAAATAGAATATGCCGAGATCAGCTCGGATCTTTCGCCCGTCATCCAAGAGCTTGTTGAAGCAGGATTCCTGCAGTCTGGTAGGTCCGCTGATAAGGCGGGTGCAAAACCCTTTGGGTCCACTAATTTAGAGGTGTTCTTGTTGGCCCAAGAGAGTTCGAGGCTTCTAAAGCAATGACCCCCCCCAGTTCTTTGGGGAGGGGGCTGAGAACGGCATTTAATAAAAACCTCCAGTGATTTCTGGTGGCAAGTTGATCCACTGGTTAATTGCCTTTACTGTTAGAAGTTTCTCCACGGTTTTTGTCCCCAAGGATTGACATTTTTCCTCCTCTTCGCAGAAGCCGAACTGCAAAACCTGTCAGAAGTCCTTGACTTACTTTCCGCTCCCGAGTTGAAAACTTTAGCGAAAGCATTTCACTTGAAAAACCCAACTTCTCCCAAGCAGCAACTTCTGGAAGATTTCCTCCGGTTGGCGAGACAGCGCTCCGTCTTTGGCACGTGCCAAGCTGGGATTGGCAGTGTCATTCTGAAGAGGTAAAACCTTCAGGGCCCTCGTAAAAGACAGAGCAGAAGTCTGCCTCAGAACAGAGACAGGAACAGAATGACAGAGTTGGAAGGGAACCTTGGAGGTCTTCTAGTCCAACCCCTTGCTTAGGCAGGAACCCCTACGCCACTTCTGACAAATGGTTATCTAACCTCTTTTTAAAAATTCCCAGTGTTGGAGTAATTCCCAACTTCTGGAGGCATGCAGTTCCGCTGGTTAATTGTTGTCACTGTCAGAAAATTTCTCTTTAGTTCTAGGTCGCTTCTCTCCTTGATGAGTTTCCATCCATGTAGGAATAATCTGATTCCACCAATGGAGCAGGGAGTTAATTTTGTATTCATTAAAGATGCAGAATCGTATCATCTTGATATGTTATTAGGATTTTCCCCCCAGGCTTTTAACTCTGTTGATAGGACAGATTTATAAGGCGCAAAGACAAGATGGTGAGTTGCTTTTTTTTTTAATTGGAATTGCTGAGGCTTCTGTGAATGGCAGCCCACATTTTTCCTCCGGGGAAGGCACAATTTTTCCCCTCCCTCCTTAACCTAGTTTTTTTTTTTCAGCAGGCGGTTGCTTCCCAGTCCTGCTTCTTTTGATAAGGCACATTTGAACGCCGTGCTAATTCTGAGCGGTGGGATTTATCTTGATGGATGTGTGGATAATTGGGAGGCAGATCTTGACGCTTCAGCTGCCAGGCTGTCTTGTGGAAAAGGAAGGAGGCGGAAGCCAAGTGACGGGGCTCAGATGAAAGGAGGAATTTTAAGGAGGGATTTTGGAGAGAGGGCTGTTTTTTTAAAAAAAAAGAGGAAGGAAGGAAGCTTGGAGGATCAAAGGGGAGAATGGGAAAAGAGAAATGTCATTCTAGAACAGGGGTCTTCAACCTTGGCAACTTTTAAGCCTGGGTGGGGAATTCTGGGAGTTGAAGTCCTCCAGCCTTAAAGTCACCAAGGCTGAAGACGCCTGCTCTAGAGGAAAGCTGTTCTCAACCATTCCAGAGGAACTTTGGGAGAGAATTTTGGTTAGGTCCCTGATTTGAACCTTTCCTATTATTATTATTATTATTATTATTATTATTATTATTATTATTATTATTA
>NW_020769352.1:9065381-9096378 GCF_900518735.1 Pseudonaja textilis
TGTAACAGAACATGGGAAATTTTTGCACAACAGATCCTGTACATAGAATTGGTATCTTCTGAACAGACAGCGTAAAACTAGCTCAGTGATGCTTTAAAACCGGTCTTAAAATCGGGTTCAATCATGCAATGATTTAACATAATTCTGCACCAACTTACGATGGAAATTCCAGTCCCCAATTTTGGTCATAAACTGTGGACTGTCAGTAGAGTTTAACAATTGCCATTTCTGCAGCTGGTTTGTAGCGATACTCTACAACTGCACCAACTTACTATGGAATTACAGCCACAACTCGAGGTCTTACAAGAAATAGTATAGGTAGCTACAACGGCACCAACTTATGGTGAAAATTCCAATCCCAATAGTGGTTGTAGGCCAAAGACTATCAGAAAAATTCCCCAGTTCTGCAGCTGGTGGAGAGAATGCAGTTATTGATAGCAATAGCAATAGCACTTAGACTTATATACTGCTTTATAGTGTGTTTTAGCCCCCTCTAAGCAGCTTACAGAGTCAGCCTCTTGCCCCCAACTATCTGGGTCCTCATTTTACCCACCTGGGAAGGAAGGATGGAAGGCTGAGTCAACCTGGAGCCTGGTGGGATTTGAACTGCCAAATTGCAGGCAGCCAGCAGTCAGCAGAAGGAGCCTGCAGTACTGCACTCTGACCACTCCACTGCGCCACCGTGGCTCATACCTTCAGTCATTCCAACTTAGGATAGAAATTGCATTCCTGATGGTGGTTGTAAGTCAAGAGCTTGTTGCACGGTTGCTATTTCTGCAGCTGGGTGGAGAGAATTCTAGCACCGATTCCTTCTCTTCCCCTCTGGTTTCCAGGGCTAAAGTTCTTGCGGGGAAATGCATCAAGGTTTGTAGAGGGCCTCGTGGTGTGTTTTCCCATGTGCTGTTGCTTTTCTCTCTGACGGATCCCGTGGAGGAGGAAGACGCCGGAAGTGGTGGCCAAAGACAACTTTCTACGGTACTCATGGTCAACATGGGCCGGACCATCTTCCCCACTTACACCGTCAACCGGAAAACGCCCATATTTCAAGATCGGGATGATTTCCTTAGGTAGGGAAAAAAAAAAATCAATCTAGGTTTGTCTATGGAGACTCTCATTCTTCCAGGCTATGACTGACCCAAAAGTGCTTTCCCCACCCACCCACTCACCCTTCAAAAGGCCAACTGGACTTCGTTTCTTTCTTGAAGACGTTTCGCTTCTCATCCAAGAAGCTTCTTCAGTTGTGACTGGGTTCTAGGTTTTAATCTGGGCGTTCTAGGTTACTCTTGTTTCTTCCTGACATGGATTTCTCTTTTTTTTCCATTGAGAAACTCCAGTCAATATATTTTCATTCTCTTCTTTTTGTGTGCGCAACCATCCTCTAAGAAATGAATGACATGAATGACGTTAGGTGTAAACACACACACACACACACACACTGTGTCCTAACCACAGACAATCCTCCCAACTTTTTTCAAAGCCCACGAGGTAGGTTTTGTTTTAAGGGGCTCATAGCAGGGAGCATTTTTAAAAAAAATTGGGTTTGTTGTTAGTCGTTCTTGCGTCTGATTATGTGCCAGTGAGATATTTATAAGCAGTCCTTGGTTACTGACTGCCCAGTTTAGCCACCCAAATTATGGTGATGTTCAAAAAAGTTTATGATCAGTTCTTGTACTAATGGCTGCCATGATGTCCCTGTGATGACTTGGTCAAAATTGGCCGACTTGCACATTTATGACAGTGCAAGCTTCATAGCCGACTTCTAACCAGCAGAGTCAATGGGGAAACCAGCGGGAAGTCGTGAGTTGCAATCCCGTCATGTTGCCCTTAACCCGTGTGATTCACTTAATGTCCATGGTGGAAGTGAGGTTGTGATGAGTGTCGCGGTCATCTGCTGTCTCACTTAACAGCTGCATCCTTTAGCAATGGAGGTGCCGGTTCCAATTGAGGTCATTGACCGAGGACTACCTCTTCCCATCGCTGTCAGATTTCCAAGTGATGAAATAAATTTAAAAAGAAAAGAACAAAGTCCGTCTTCCGAAACAAATTCTTTTATTTAGGGAAGCATCAAATTGGCAAAGTCCATGGTAATTCTGGATCTGACACAACCCGGAATTACCCCACAATATTACAAGTTAGAAACAAGCCCCAAAAGTCACATTCTCCAATAGAAGTAATTCAACGTTGCTTGATGTCATAAGCACAGACAGATCATTTCCCACGGGAAGAAGAATCACCTAGCCTAAACAACTCTACTTCCACTCCTCCCCACTTAGGAATGTGGCGAGCTCGAAATCCTTTCCCCCATGACTGCCACAGAGAAAGTAAGAAAAAGACTACATACTAAGGCTAACTAAAATGGCTACACTTATGTCCATTTCGGGCTAGACAGTAGCATTACTTGTGATAGGATAAGGTGGGGGAAACAATCATCTTCAGAACGAGTTGCAATGACCAATTTTCATTTCTCCCTAGGTATGCTGCCGCTGTGCACACCTCTAATGATATTTCCGTGGCAATGACCGGTGGGAAGTGGGAAGAGGCGCGCTGCTTGTACGAGGCCGCAAAAGCATCTTGGCAGGAGCTGACAGGACACCCTTCCCTCAGGTGTGTGGATGGAGGGATGGAGAAGATTCCCCCACTGGAACGGGATGTGGGAATGGACGTGGCGGGGGAGAGAGGCTGCCAGAGGAACAGCGCGATAAGAGAAGACGTGGCCCTGAGCTGCATAACAGGAAGGGAAAGAAACTCCAGAGAGGAACCTCCCTAACTCCTCAGACTGTAAAAGAGACCAAAGGAGATTGGCACTATCAGAGTTGCAAGGTTGACGTCAGCCTTCTGACGAGCAGCAGCAGCAGCGTGGTGGTGGCCTAGTGATGAAGGCGCTCGCCTCCCACTCAGAAGGTTGAGAGTTCAATCCTAGGTCCCGGCAGATGTTTCTCAGGGAGCAAAGAAAAAATATCTGCTGTGAACTCCGCTTAGGTGTTGGGAAAGGCATCCGGCCAGTAAATGCTCAGCTCCATTCAGTTGCCCCGAATTAAGGGATTGCAGGGTCGTAAAAAGGGAATTTTTATGTCAATTTTTCTCACCTAGAAAGACAGATGAGCCAGCCCTACTTTATTGTAAGGCTACCTTGACAGAGTCTTGCAAGCTTGGTAGATTAGAAATGGGAGATGACGGAAAGAAGGAAATTTTGATCAACTCTCAGAGAGAGAGAAAATAAAGTATAAACGTACTTATAACTGCTGGTAAGATAGAAATCCACTTCCCTCCCCTCTTTTCCATTTCTTTAATATATATCTATACTGTATACTGTATCCTATACGGCCCAGAGATTTGGGGTGCAGTCAGCCATGATCTGGCAAAGAAGATTGACTTCTGGGTTTTCTCTCGCAGCCGTCACCGAGCCCTCCCAGAATACCTGCGGCGTTTCACTGTGGGATGGTTGTACACACGGATCCTGTCGCAGGGGGTAGAGATCCTGCAGAGGCTTCACCTGTACCAGGTAACAGATCTCTTCAGAAGATCGGCAGCTTCTTGTTATCCCGAGGGCTTCATGGTAGATCGCAAGGTGGCCTCCTGTCCAAGGAGAGACGAGCTTTGAGCTTGGTTTCCTGAGCCAGCCCATGGTGAACCATCGGCTCGCTTAACAAGAGAGCCCTTCATTTTACGACGATAGCATTCACTGAACCACCTCTTCAAAAAAAGCTCACAAAATCAGCCTGGTCCCCTTATTGGCTTGTTTTTATGACCATTGCAACTTAAAACTCTGATGGGCAGTTTCAAGACTCTAATCTTCTGGCTGAATAGAGAGACAAGCAGTGCAACACTACAAAGGCTTCCACGCAAAGTCCACTTATTGGATTGAATTAGGCATCCTCAAATATAACTCACAGTTATGTTGAGATTCATCTAACATCCAATGTTTGCCACAATAGTTGCCTCCATAGTGTGAAAAGATGGTTATCTTCATCCCATAGTGTTATAGCAAAGGAAATCTCCCTTTTCAATGCTGAGTCCAGGTAAGAATGCCCAAAAAACTCCCCCAGCCCAACCAGAGATCCAATCAGTGACCAATCAGGATTACAGATGTGACCACGTGACATGAACTATGTCTCCCAAGAGGCGTTAACTACATTTCCCATGAAGCATTCCCTTAAGGGGACAGCTCTCATTCCCAAACTAACTATATACTGTCTAACCAGCGCAGGCAGGCTCCATTATGGTCATAAGCCAAAGGACTTGCCTGTAGCGTCAATCTTTTCTTCCTTCCTTTTTTTCCTCTTTCTTTTCAGCAGCATAGAAAGCATTTTGATAACTTCTCGCCCTCTGGAGGTGCGCGGTGTGTCTCGTGGCCAAGAGAACCATTTTATAGATGTCTCACCATCTTCTGCCTCCTTCACATCCTCTGCAAACTATTAATGATGGTCTATTTTTAAGCTTCGCTCTTCCCCCGCTGCTATTTTTAATGCTTGCTGTTTCCACGTCTTCACGAGCGTCTCCAAGAATTGTCCTTCTGTTCTCCTGCTTTCTGCATGACAGCCTACCACAAGGTGTTGCATGGCCACGCAACGTCCATTGCTGAGTCAGGAGGCTGGCCACGATACTGGAGTTTTCGGCAACCTTCTCATGAGCTTCTCTGTCCCCTGGCTAGGAAGCTGTGGAGCAGCTGCAAGAACTTCTGGCTCAGCAAGACTACTGTGTGGACAGCCGAGGACAATGGTGGGAGCGTCTAGTTCTGAACTTTCACCAGCACTTGAAAGACACCAAGAAGGTAGCGTGCCTGGTGTGGTCTACGTGGTTATGGTGTCCTGGCAGACCAGGATGGGTTCTCCACAGGGGTGGGATTCTACTGGTTCGGGCGAACCAGATGTTAATGTCACAGCTGGTTCACTGAACTGGTATTTCAACCAACCAGTTGGCTCTGCCCCTCCAGCCCCTCCCCTCCCAGGCGTCTCCATGAGGTCCATTTTTGACGCAGGTAAGAGCAGGGTCTTCATGGAGGCTCTGGGAGGGGGAAAAACGGGCCTTCTGGAAGTCCGGGAACGGGCCTGTTTCTGGCTTCCGGTGGGCCTCCAGTGGCTGAGGGAGGCTGTTTTCCTCCTCCCAGAGACCCTAAGGAGGCCTCTGGACCCTTGGAAAGGCAAAACATGGCCTCCCCTGGGCTGTGGAGGCCCACCAGAAGCCGGAAACAGGACATTCCGGTAGGCCCCATCCATGCCCACCCAGCAACCGGGCAGAGGGAACTGGTTGCTGGGATTTTTGTATCCCGCCCCCGGTTCTCCAACGTTGGTCTTCCCAACAGCCTTCTTGTAGAAGACCTCCTTCTTCTGCATAAGAATCTTTCTGCCTGGTACTTGAGGAAATGACCCAAGTGCCTTGGTTCTGTTTTGCTAACCATCTCTCTGCAATGGCTGGTTGGGTGCTAGACTGTTGCGTCCCTCCGGAAAGGCCTCCTGGATCCCTTCCTTCGCCCAGGCCACCACCTTGGTCTCTCCCAGCGTGTCCAAAGGATGAAAGACACCCCAGCCTGCCAGAAGTTCAAGCATCTCCTTCTCGACCTGCCTCTTCTTTCGGTGGATGATGTTACCCATGTAAGTACGCCAACTTCTAACAAGGAATGGCGCAAATGTTTGTCGATGCGCTTCCTCCTGGGACCACTGCCTAACCCACTCTCTTTTCCCCCTCCGGTTGTTAACGCTGGTTGGGGAAACTTCTGGGGAACTTGGGGAGGGAGAAGACATCCCTGGTCTTGCTTTATCCCCTTAACTAGGATTCTTCCTTGACTTAGGTTACCATCAAAGGAAAACTCTGCCCGCAGACCGGGATGGGCAAATCCATGTTTATCCGGGAGAGTCAAACGGAGGGAGCGGAACCCTTGACGGTGGTTTGCTCCGTTGAGGAACTGGCTTTAGCCCACTACAAGCAGCAGGGCTTTGATCAAGGTCAGCTTCTTCCAGCTGCTTTGCTTTTTCCCCCATTTTGTTTTGCTTGGTTGCACTGCGGGGAGAATTAGGAAGGACCTCTGCTGATTCCCGCTCGCAAGAAGCTCACAGGGGTTTAAAAAAAAGAAGAAGAAAAAGTGACTTTTCTGATTAATTTCTCCAAGCATCACTTTGGAGGTAGCAATGGAGGAGCTGGGCGAGGAACAGGAGAGTTCTAGGTCTCCCTTCGTGAAAGGGCCTGTGAGAATGACCTTGGGAGTAGGAAGAATCACGGATCGGAAGGGACTTTGGAAGTCTCCTGGTCCAATTCAGGAGACAATTGGTTTCCAATCTCTTCTTGGAAGCCCAGTGAGAAGAGCTACAGACTTGGCAAGGCTGGCAAGGTTTAAGTCAAGGCGTAAGGCAATGTTGGGATGGCGATAAATAGGGCTGAATTGTTTTGGGGTTGGAACGTAAAACTATTCCAATTTTTTTTGTTCTTGTGACTTCCACTGCGGCTGTTCCCCAGGCATCCACGGCGAAGGGTCGACCTTCACCACCCTCTACGGCCTCCTGATGTGGGACATCCTTTTCATGGATGGCGTCCCTGATGTCTTTAGGAACTCATACCAGGTAAGCTTTGGGTTCAGAATGGGTAAAGAGGTAGAATATCTGTAGCTCAGGGTTGAATGGTGGGGTCCCTGGCGCTCTCTGAGCTTGGCGGTTTTCTTGCAGACATTTCAACACCCTGCTAGGTAATATCTTCAGTGCTGAAGGGAGGTGGGTTGGAGGGGGAGAGGAAGAGGACTGTGGAGTCCTTGGTGCTCTCTGAGCTCGGTTGCTTTCTTGCAAATGTTTCATGACCCAAATGGGTAACAACTTCAATTCTAGAAGGAGTGGGGTTTGCACTCCTTCCAGCGCTGATGATGTGACCTAGCTGGGTCATGAAACGTCTGTAAGAACAGTTCAACCCCGAGCTACAAATACTCTCTTCTGTCAAAAGTGTCTTTATGTGTGGGAGTTTTCAGTGGAATTATGTCCCCTGTCCCAAGGCTTTTCCCCTGGACCTGCACACAAGCAGTTTTTACAAGAATCGCCAGTCGGCCATTGAGGCAAAGTTGCAGTCGCTGCACGATGCATCAACGGAGACCCTCCAGAAGTGGGTGGGCGAAGTGTGGGAAGCCCAGGAGGGAAAAGCATCAGTGCTGATCAGTTGGGACCGCTTCTCTTCCCTCCAGCAAGCCCAGGTGAGTGGGGAACAACACCTCCTCCACGGAGCCCGTACTTTGCAGATGCTCAAAGTGCCAGATTCCCGACTAGCCTCTCCAGAGATGGTTCTGGAAACTGTGTGGAGCCCTGCTGCCAAAAAGGATGGACTGGGGTACTCTGGGAACTGAAGTCTATCCACTTCTGATAGTTAAGACTCTCTGATTACCTGATAGATAAGTTGCTGAGACTATAAGCCGTCCTTTGCCTATAGTTTTATAAGCACGGCGGTGCAGTGGTCAGAGTGCAGTACTGCAGGCTACTTCTGCTGACTGCCAGCTGACTGCAATTGGGCAGTTCAGTCCTTCACCAGGATCCAGGTCGACTCAGCTTTCCTTCCTTCCGATGTGGGTCAAATGAGGACCCAGATTGTTGGGGGTCAAGAGGCTGACTTTGTACACCGCTTAGAAAGGGCTGTCAAAAGAGGGTATATAATCTAAGGGCGATTGCTATTTGCATCCCACCAAGGAAATTATGGCTAACCTGGCACATGAAAAGAAATAAGGAGAAGCTTTATTACTAAGTAGTCTTTTAAGTTTCTCGAAGGGGCTTCTTGGAAACTTCTCAGCTCCCTTCAGGACCGGAGGAGGAGGAGGAGGAGGGAATGTACAATAGCGTACAAAAGGACTTTTGCAAAGCGGAGGGAAAGGATCACCTCGCTTTTCAGAGCAAAGCCCAGAAACAGAACACGATTCCCATGTGGCTTTGGAGGGGGCCTTCCTGAGGTTTAAAAAAACCCCACCCACCCCTTGTTTTGCAGAGCCTGGTCTGCTGCTTAGGGGGCCCCTTTCTGAGTGGCGTTTGCCGGCGACTCTCCCAGGACTTGCGCCATTGCAGGGGGGGCCTCCCAGATCTTGTCGTCTGGAAGGCGGAACGCGGGCAATTTAAGGTACCACCCCAGATTGATTCTTGAGTTTTATTTATTTTTGAATTTTTTTCATTGCCACCTACTCGCGCAAGGCGAGAACTTACGACGAGACACTTTGCAGACGGTTCAAAGCCCCAACAGACCTCTCCAGGCGGGCGGGTGTGTGTGTGGTGTACCTGGTTCCCCAAGTTTATATATGGCTGCCTCTGCCCCTCCTGTGGTCACGACTGCGTTTCGGGGGCTCGGCAACGGCCCACTTTTAAGGCTGTTTGCGGTGTTGTGTGACCGTGTTTGGGTATATTTTGCTATTTTTTTGGCGGGGGGGGAGGGTTTTACTAAAGAGAAGGCACTGCTTTGCTCGTTCAAATGGTGTAATGATTTGCACACTCTCTTCTGCCTCGTGTCCCCCCCTCCTCCCCCCCCACCCAACTTTTCAGCTGGTAGAAGTCAAGGGCCCCGGCGACCGCCTCTCGCACAAGCAGACGGTGTGGCTGGACAAGCTGCAGAAGTTGGGTGCGTCGGTCGAAGTTTGTCACGTGGAGGCCGTGGGGTCTAAAAGTCAGCGCCTGGGCTGAAGGGGGGCCGGGGGGGTAAAGGGGTGTTTCTGGGATCCAGTGCAATAAAAAAAATCTTCCGAGAACAGCGATGGGATTTTTCCCTTCGGTGCCTCTTTCGGATCTGCTTTGGCTTTGCTTCCAATTTTCCATCTTGTGTGCTTGCACCAAAGACACATTTCGGGCTGCTGCGTTTCATAACCACCACTGGGGGGGCGGAGGATGGGGGGAATTGGGCCCAGTCATATGGCGACCTGCTTAATGACTAACTCCAGGCTCAGTTATGGTCGTAAGTCAAGGACTAACTTTCATGCTCCTTTGCTGGGCGCCGTCTTTTCTTCAAATCCGAAGAGCAACACAAAAAGAGCCCGAGACGAGGAGAGGAAGAGGGCAGAGGTTGCTTTTTTTATTAAGTCTCGTCTATTTTGCAATTTCATACATCATTATGGCAGGTGGAAGGAGGTTCTCCTTGTCTGTTCTGCTGTGCTTAGGCAGACCCTCGCTCAGGAACACCAAAACTCAGTGGACTTCAACTCCCAGAATTCCCCAGGCAGCCATTTCTCTCATGCTGGCTGTGGAATTCTGGGAGTTGGTCTGTTAGTCTTAAAAGTTGGCAAGGATGCACACCTCTCGTCTCTTCCAAAAGCATAAAAATGGGATTTCTCTCTCCAGTCCCGGTCAGAGAATTCCAATTTTCCTGATGGTTTGGTTCACTTTTCCTTTAAAAAAAAAAAAAGTCAAGCATATTTGAACTTTTAAAATACCTTTTTTTTTTTTTTTTGGAAAAGAGCCAGAATTTAACAAGAAGGACATGCAAAAAGCACCAGAATTGAAAGGACGGACCTTCTGCCAGGGTGAAACACATCTTTAGGATTGCTGATATGCCTAAGAAAATTACACACCCACGGTAAAAACATACCCACAGTACACTTTCTGGCGCGCAGCAGCTAAAATCTACTTGACGGTATCAAAAGTGATGTGGGGTTTTTTTATTATTATTATTTTTACACAGTTTAATTACAAGCAACCACCCTCCTTCAGTTCAAACAGCCCCCTTGCTATTAAACAAATGTACAAAAATAACCGTCTCTTCTTTTGCACAGTTACAAAAACTTCACTGTGGAAAGTACCTGCTTTGAAAAAAAAAAATAAAGTCAAGATATGGGGTCTGCTCGCTGGTGTTGGGGGAGGAATTCCCCACCTCACCCCTACTTTTAAGTTCACAAACGCCATCGAGTTGGCAGAAGACAAGAGCCAGGTTGACCAAGAGACCATTCGTGGTCTGGAAGCAGTTGGTTCTTGTTTTTCAAGTCTACGATGGGCTTTAAAATCTTCTCGAGAGAAACTCTATACTATCTTCTGGAGCTCCCTAACTATTCCTCCTTGGGTGGGGGGGAAAGGACCCTTTTGTCCTGTCCAGGATGAAGACCAAGGAGCAGCCAGCCATCCATCCATCCATCCACCCACCTCAACCAACCAACCAACCTTTCTCCTCTTCTCCACATCACCACCGCACGGCACACAAAGGCACTGGTAGAGCTACTGCAATCGGGTGGTCAGTCTGGGAAGTTTTGAGAGTTGGGCCGTCACATCTGGACGACATCAGAGAAGGCCCAGTTTGTGCCCAGAAAAAGGACTTGGATTTGTGGAGGCTTCAGAGGTTGCTAAGCCAAACAACTTCTTAGCCCAGGGTTTCCCAACCATGAAACTTTTAAGGTGTGCAGATGTCAACTTCCAGAAGTTGGCTTGGGAATTGTTGACGTCCACGTGTCTTAAAAGTTGTGTGGCTGGGAAGCCTGGTTTTAGAAATCCTCATCAGCACCATCCCATGGGGAAAAGAGATCATTTAGACCACCTGAAAGGCCAACAGGTCCCCAAGGCTGAATCCCTCACAACTTCCCTTCATTTCTGATCACCATATTCACTTCAAAGAGGTATTTTCACTTAAGACTAATAAAGATTCTATGGCCTGAGACCCTCATGTCAGGTTCTCCTGCTAAGCACGATTACTTAGTAAATAATGCTTATATTTCACCAGGCCTCTTTCCTGCCAAATTAACTGATCTACTGACCTGGCTAACCACAGGCCTACCTATACCTGCTTCACATACTACCATCCCACAAAGCCATTTTCTTCCCATTTGATCAGGCAACTATTTCAAAGGCAAAGTTCTAACATCCCACCAGGATTTTAAAAAAAAAGTCACACATTACAAAAATGCACAATTAAAAAAACTCCTGTTAAAAAGAGGATCAGGCGTACAAGACACATCTCAAAAAAAGTTAAATCACCTTAACGTAGTTACTGGGTTGTTTTTTTGTTTTTTTTTTGCAAAATATATATACTCGTCCCGCTTTCCTTAGCAAAATTTGATACACCTGAAAGGCCGTTAAGACTATGAAGCGTTAAGTAGAGAATCCGTATAAGAAAGTCACCTTAGTAAAAAGGAATTGATTTCTCCCACCCCTATGAAAAAATCCTGAACGCAAGGAACTCAACCGTAGGAAAATTAAGCTTTTGCTCCATTGACGATGATTAAAGATTTCAGTTATGTAATTAATTTACTGGAAGGATCAGCAACTGGGTGACCCACTTGTAGAAGCTTGGGGGGTGGGGTGGAAGGAGAAGAGATCGTAACGGACTTGATAACGGGACCCCAATTCAACAACGGTCAGTGAGACAGACTGCATATGGCACGGTCGATCCCCAGATTGTCCCACGCAGGAAGGGGGTCAATCCGGATCCCTTCCTTCCTTGTCCCAAACAGCAGAACTGTAACTATGTGCTATTTGTCCACTGCTGGATCAACACCAGTATCTCAAACATTGGAGAACCTCTGGGTAGGTCATCTTCTCCCAATGGGGCTGAACATAAGCCATGTTCCAGAGAGCAATCCATTTCACACACAGGCGAGGTTTCCATGGTTCCCTGACTAGGCCTTTCTGAAGGCACCTTTCCGCTACAGAATGGCAGAAAACCCATGTCCACCTGCTCAAGACAAAACACATGACTGGATGTCCCTGGCGTGTCGAGATTTGCCCCCAATCCTCTTAAAATTTCCCCCCATGCTGCACACCTCCCCACCTCAGATTCTGCGATCGAGAGCCCTGAAAGAGTTCAACCAACCATCTTGGTTGAATTCAACCTAAATCATTCTTGGCGACTTGAAGACGGGTGAACTTCAACCCCCAGCCATTCTGGGAGTTTGAAGTCCCACCATCTTAAAAAGTAGCCAAGGTTCATAAACACTGAACTAAACTGTTTAAAAAAAAAGGGGGAGTCCATAACTACGTATAAAAAACAGTATTTCCTTCCAAGAATGCTGATTCTAACCCAATCAAGGCCCATTCACAGTCAGTAATACTCAATAATTTGTCAGTTCCTGGCTAGAGGATTATAAATCCTTAAAGCACCTCCAGAAATCACTATGGAGACTGGAAACAGGCTACATCATCATCAAAATGCAGAATGTTAGCTTATCAAATGAATGTAACTGAGTTCCGGGCAAATACTAACGTCAATGCAAGAAAAGGCACTTTTAAGACTAGTGTTTAAAAAAATGTCATTTTTGCATACATGCTGGTAGAACGGTCTCAAACCATGGTGCCTGGAGCCAATTTGGGCAATTGTTTCTCTTTAATCTTTAACCAGATTAAAGCCGTAAGATTTTTTTCCAGCTAGTTTTCTTTTGTTATTTCTTGATTTTAATCCGCTAAGAGACACCAACCGTCCCACCAGCAACAATTCATTGGCAGCGTACGCAATTCGGGAGGCAGATTTTTGTAAACTACAAGGCAACCTCAAAGCCTAAATAAATAAATAGAGAGCTGAGCCAAACGTAACCATGATGACCAAAAAGGGAGGCGTAAAGCGAAATATAATTTACTCCAATGGAAGGGTAAAAGTTCTGGCTGAAATTCACAGCAATGAGAAATATGAAATCATCATGGGATTGTTCTACCACCTGAGGGGGGGAAATATATATATATATATATATATATATATATATCCCCACCCCCTCTGGTGGTAGAACAATCTATATTGCTCTAGTATTTCGCACTGGTTAGTCACCCTGCAAATCTCTCGCTTTTTTTCTTTTCTTTGCTATTTCTCTTCCTTCATCCCTCTTGTCAAGCTGCAGGCTTCAGCCAGCAACTCCAAAAGAGGAAACCTCACAAAACAGAAAAGCCCAACTTTTGAGGCCTGGGTGTTATCAGGAGGGTGAATCAACTTCCCAAAGCACTTGCCCTATCAACCAAGACAGCAGGAAGAATCATGGGTGAAACTAAGACAAGACGATCAACCGATCGGCTGCAACGTTACAACAAAACAAAAATAATAATAATAATAATATTCTGTGCATTATGAAAACACAAGGATTTTGCCTTTAAATACTTTTGTGCAAAAACATCAACGTGGTCTATAAAGTTAGGGCAGCTTCTGGCTAGCGGTGTCGGATTAAGACCGCCGTTTCTTCTTCGTTCGCTCCCAGGGTTAGTCTTCATTGGCCAGGGTCTCAGTGGACAACCAGATTTTGGCACCGCTTAAGAATTTGCTCAGGGGCGTGCCCAGGATGCTACGCCGACAAAGGTTGCCCACAGGGGAGAATGGAAAAGCAGAAGAGAGGAAGTCTGGCGTGGTGGGACTGTCATTGAGCCTGTGGGCTCGGAAGTAGAGGCGACCCTGGTCCTGCTCGGATGCGTTGGCCAACAATGGCGGGCTGCCGTTGTGTTGCCTCAAGCTCTGGTTCAAGGACTCCACCTCGTCGGCCAACAGAGAGATTTTGTGGAAGGCTGTGATGAAACCCCCGTGCTTGATCTGGGCCTCGGGGATCCAACGGAAGTAGCAGAGTTTCCAGAGTTTGATCTGTGTCCCGGAGAGGCGGGGTAGGATCACACCGTGAAGGTCCGCTGGCTTGGAGAACCAGTCTCGGAAATACTGTTCCATGCCGTTGGTCGCGTTGTCCATGTGATGAAGGAAGTCGGGCTTCAGCTTGAGGATCAGGGAGTTTCTTCGGGGAAAGAAGTCTTGTTCGTTGATGATGCCGTTCTTGAGGGAAGACGGGAAGCCTCTGAGGGTTGAGCTGTAGTTCTTCTGGGGAACGAAACGGGGAATAAAACGTTTCCCATTGTTCACTGCACTGGATTATGATGGATTCGTGTTAAGTGAATCCAGAAATAAAATTAAGGCAACTGCAGATATGACCCAAGGGTATCTAGTGCAGAATTCTGCATGTCCACTGCAGGATACCTCTAAGAACATATTGGGGATCGCACATGATTGTACAGGATCTGGCAGGAAAGGCCAAGATTCATTTGGTGTAAGGAGAGGCAGACTGTAATTCTTAACCATGGCAACTTTAAGACATGAGGACTTCAATTCCCAGAATTCCCCAGCCAGCATGGGGTTGAGCATTACTGCCATAGAGTAAGGAAGAGATATATGATGCGTGAAACACGCCTAGAGACTGCAACAGGCAGATAATATTACGAAGAGGCTCAAATGGACACCTCCCTAATTCACAGAAGTATAAGAGGGGGGTTGTTATGACGGCCAACCTCAATCCAAATAATCTCAGCCTCCCTGTGGAGCTGGTTTTCTGATCTTCCCAGTGATTCCCACACAGACCACTCCAGATGTGTGGGTGTTTGTGTGTGGGTGTCATAGGAAGGAAATGCTTGAAAGAGACTCGCCTAAATTGGTGTCCTGTAAGTCGGTCACTGGGCCCCATTCTTACCTTTGACCGTTTGAAGGTTTTCACGGTCCCGTTGCACACACATGGTGTGCTCTTGCCAATGTACAGGGGGTTGTGAAAGAGCAGGCGATCCCGTGGGGTGAGCTGAAGGGACCAATCCCAAACGGAAGGAAATTTCAGGCCTTTCTCATCACCCAGCTGAATATTTTTGCTGATGGCAAATTCCTGGAAGCAACCAAATGAAAAGATGTCAAACGAAGCAACCAAGACCCCACTTCCTTGAGTTGAGATTCAAGTCTACTCTAAGACCGGTAAAGGTTAAAAAAAAATCAAAGACCAGCAACCTCGCAATTCCGCAACACAAAGGATTCTGTGCCTCACACGCTACCCTTTTCTTGGAGGTGTAAACCACACAGTGAAAAAGCTCCACTGAAGTACAACACAACCGCTCAGAGACAACCATCACACCTGTACTACCCTGACAGATATTCTCCTGGCTCCAGGTAAGCTGAAGCTCTTCACACACTTCAGTGTTGCCCCATGGTTTGACCTTCAAGTGCCCCCCGCCTTCTTAAATTGGCCGGTTGTGTGTTGCACCCACCGTGCTTTGCTTCACTCTCTGATGCGGAGAATTGAAGAGGAAAGTACCAAACAGTGAGATCCGTGTGCTGTCGTACAATATGGTCAAGTAGACTTCGGAAAACTCAAAGGCCGATGGGTACTGCTCAAGCAGCTGCCAGACACAGTCAAGGAACACCAGGAACAAAGGAGACTAGAGGGAGGAGGAGACAACTGGTTAGATAAACAAAACCTCTGGAGGAGCCCGGATGGATTGCCAAGCAATTAAAAAGCTGCTTCAAGTTGAGTTCGATTCTAGTGACTTTATGGACTCAACCGTGAGTTGGCTTCCCGTGGCCGTTTTAATGGGGTCCTTTGTCCCCAACAGCTGTAGGATTTCTTACTGGTTTCCATCCAAGTATGAAGCAGGTTTGGCTCTCCAATATATATATATATATTAGTGGGAAGATCAAGGAAGTTTCGCTAAGTTCCACCTTAAAAGTCTCGGTCCAACCATTTGCCTGGACTCACAAGGGCTCAAGCTGTGATGAAGGTGGTCAATGCCCACTGGGTTTGTCCCCTGCTCCTCTGTGTCCCTTGTCCACTCTCCCCTCTTCAACTAATCACAGAATCGTGATGTGGAGAAATGCCTAACTAGCTACCTTCTTCCAGTTGGGACTTTTTTTTCATCCTGTTACCTCTTTGTCAGATTTCTTCAAGTGATTGCATCGGTCCAGAAACGGGTGTCCCGCCATGACCCACTCCTTCTGAATCAGGCTCTGAAATCCAGCGATGGTCCGAAAATGGGGATCCAACATCACTTGGACAAGAGATGCCACACAGCAGCTTAGGTCTCGCCCTTCTTCCTCTGTGGAAGGAAGGATGTGTTTTTAACCCAAAGCTGATTTCCTGTGTTGTATAACTTAACCGGAGCCTCTGCTCGACAGGTGAGTCTCGAGAAATATAAGCATCCATTGCAGAGTATCAAGTTTCATGGACATCAATAGAAACCAGCTTCAAGTGCCTACCCAACTCATCCAAAGGTCAACCGTAGGCAATTAATCTGGTTTAACGTGTCTCTATTACTAGATGAATGTTGGATGAGAGAAGAACAGAGTTCTGTTTTATGGCATGGAGTAAAGATAAGTCTATGGGAAAGAACTGGAAGAATTAATTCAGGTTATGGCGTCAACGCTCCTTTAAGTAATTATTTCTATTATAAATGCTTAATTAAGGCCATATAAAGATTTGGCATGAACGTCAACACTGTTTTTCAAAACAGCTTACCTTGCAAAATTACCGAAACGTGTTTGCTGTCCAGCATGTAGACCAGTTCTGCAGAAAGCTTCAGGAAGATTCTAGATCGAGAGATCCCAAAAATCTAGATTACCTTAGATGAACGTACAGGTTAATTCTCATGCAAAATTCCCAGAAATGTTGGCTTTAATGCCTGGCAATGTTGATTTCCCCCAGAGAGAGATTCGGGTTTTCAGAATTCAGGTCTTCTACAATTGGTGTAGATAAGATTCTGTTTGCAAATCACACAACTCTTTTAACTGACATGGTTTTTTTATGGGAAGTGACCCTCCGGATTCCGACTTCTTTACCTACCTCACGTATTCCAGCCAATGTGAACTATCTAGCAAGGACAGCCACTTCTCCTCTGTTTCTTCAAAAGGCTCTGAGACAAAAGACATGAATCATTTTCAAATACCAGCATTATAGAGTCTCTTTTGAAAAAAAAAAAAATAGTCCAAGCACAAGAGGTTCCACGTTGCTTAACCATGAATAAGGAGAAGAGAAGGACGCGTTCTTTAAGGCTCGCGTGGCAATTCCTCCAGAACTTTCGACTAAACCTATGGGTGGCCCCACCAAATATACGGTAAATATTAACCAGATTAATTCCCCACCCCCACCCCCCCAAAAAATAAATAAATAATGCTGCATATAGATATTTAAAGCTTTAGGCTGAGATGGGAGCAAATCTGAACGTTCATCTCCCAGATGACCTGAGTGGAAATGATACTGCAATCCTCCTGCGCTGACATTCTCCGGGTCTTTAGAATTAAAAATAATCTGGGGGTATATATTTAGAAACACCGAAGAAGCCTTTTCTTCTTCTTCTTCTTATCCCACGACCTGATACGATTAGAGAGGGGTTGCTACCAGATGCTGCGCCACGTTAGTTCAATCCTCCTTTTTGGACTCGTCTTTGAGAAGTTTAGTATATTTGACATGTTTTACATCCGCTCGTCTCAGATTCTCTGCCCCTCTGGCAACGCGAGGACCGACCCAGGTTTGAGGGCCTTACCATTCACACATAACTGCTTCAGTTTGAGGAAAGCCGTCTGGATTTCTTGAATACTTGGCAGGCATTTATCCAAGTCGGATTTGTAGACGTCACTCCTCTGCGGATGACTTCTGGTGACAGCATTGCAAATCCTACGAAGGGAAAAAAAGAAGAGAAATCGTACCCAGGGCATTCTTAGAAGTGTCTTAGGATGGCTTCACCCCACAGCTGGCCCCAAAGCCCCTTCTCAGCCCAGAATACAGCTGCTTCCCTTCCCCTCCCCAAGCTGCTTCCTGTGGGCAAGGACACACCCAACTACAGACTCAAAAATTACCCTGCTAGGAAGCACCAGATGGCCGCAGGAGGAGGCGGAAAAGAGAAATGGCCCCATCTCACCATACTTCAGAACTCTGACTCAACTATCTGGCCTTTCTGTGAAGCCTTGACAATGGGAAACAGGGTTAAATGGTTTATGAGGACATCCCTTGAAAATTAATAAACCAGTTCTCCTCAATCTGACGCTCTACAACCCAACGACATATTTGCAATTTTCACCACCGGCTACCTAGAGGGAGATGGTGCCTTTAAGAGGACCCATCCCCTTAAAGCCAAAGGAACACAAGATCATAGGGCTGGAAGCAGGGGTGGGATGCTCCCAGTTTGCACCTATTCGCTAGAACTGGTTGTTAACATTCTAAGCAGTTCGGAGAACCGGTTGTTAGAAGGAATTACTGGACTAATCCTGTAAGGAAGGCAGGAAGGAAACATTCTGGTGTTGCTTACAGAAACTGCCTCTCCGTTAACCCTTATTCCATTCTTGGCAGGACTAGACTTCCTGTCTCAGGAACTTCTCTGGATTTTTTCCCCTCCTTTGCTGGTACTTTGCTTGCGTGGAGCCACCATTCAAAGTTACAATGGCACTGAAAAAAGTGACTTATGTCCATTTTTCACACTTACGACTGTTGCAGCACCCCCACAATCATGAGAGGCCAGGCAAGGAGATGCGTGCCTCGATGTGAGTGATATTGAGTTGACCATGCCCAGCCAATAACATGACCACCAAGCCATGTCCACCCAGTTACATGACCACCAAACTGCGCCCACCAACTAAGCCACGCTTACAGAACCGGTTGTTAAAAATTGGAATCCCACCAATGGCTGGAAGGGACGTTGGAAGTCCAACCCCCTGCTCAAGGCAGGAGATCGTAACCCATCCCGGCCAATGGTTGACCTCGCTTTCATTTTGTCTCTCTGCTTTCTCAGCTTGGGCAGAAGGTTAGATTGGAAACAAGATAAACGAATGCAACAATCCGTACCGTTGGTCTATTTTTCGTTGCTGTAGGCTGTCCTTGATGTGGGCCACTCTCACCAGAGCGTTCCCGTTGGAATGGTTCCAACACCACATCTAGGAAACCAAGGTAGAGGTGGTTAAGTTCCATACATCACAAGACACCCGAAGGAAGTCAACAGAGTTTTAAGACCCCATCTTCTTTTTCAACTGGTTGCACCGGGCTCAAAAAGTGCCCAAGGGGTGCTGAAAGTGGGCTTAATAACAGGCAAAGAGGAGCGACCTGGATTGGTTTTGGGGGGTCTCTATCCTTTTTGCTAATGTTTCATACCTCTCTCTCTCTCTCTCTCTCTCTCTCTCCCTCCCTCTGTCCCTCCATCTATCCATCCCAACACAGTCTTCCTAGTTGGACTCGGAACAGGAGAAGAGTTAATCTATGGCTGGATTTCTCAACCTTGTTTGCTTGAAGATGAGTGGATTTCAACTCCCAGAATTCCCCAGCCAGCATAGGAATTCTGGGAGTTGAAGTCCACCCATGTTCAAACTGCCTAGGGTGTCAAAACATCAAGAACCTGACTGCATCCTTTCCAACTAACAGACTTAATAAGCTTAGGCCTTTTAAAATTTTTTAGAAAAGGTACTACCACACTTCTGGGTTTTTTTGGGGGGATCCCAACATACACTATGGGGGGCGGGAAAGCACAGGGCCCCCCCCTTGCCAAAAAGAAGACCAACTCATGAGACCAGCCTCCACTTCTTTCATATGTCTGATAATACACCACCCTCCCTTCTGTCTCTTTTAACCCTTAAGAAGGGAAGGGCCATCACATCCTCCTCGTGCTTACTGGCATCCGTCGTCCCGTGAAGGCGTGAGAATATAGCTTCAGGTCTTGATCCGCCAGCGAGGAAGGCACCACAAAATATTCTGGAAGACTTCAGAAAGGAAACAGGACGGTCATTGGAATCCCGAGATCTTAAAAACAAGGCGGTGGCGTCCTCCACTTCGCACAGATCCTGCCACTGTGTTCTAAAGATTTACCTGGTGGATATCATGTAGCCTTCGTTGACTGAACAGACCCGCCACTCGGATGCTCCCGTCCTCTTGATCTCCCTGTCCCAGTCTGAGAACGTTTCAAACAAGGGAGTCTGATGGTAAAGGCTATAACCACCTCTTCCTCCTCCTCCTCCTCCTCCTCCTCCAGGGTCTATTCCATTCACCTTTTTTGCTGGAAGAAATAAAGCCAGGTTGAGTATTTTTCATTTCAGAGTGGAAAAGCACAGAGGCACGGGATTTTTAAAGAAAAAAACCGAGAGAGATCAACATTCGATGTTGGTGATTTTTAACAGAGGAGAAGATGAACTGAAATACTATAAACCACAGTGAAGTGGGTTTTTTTTTTTTAATTGCAGTGATCACCAGCCTGTTTCCCTAATGACTTAACTGTGGTCAAGTTCTCCTGGTTTGGGGCTGTGTCCTTTTTTGTGGCTGTGCAGGTCAGTTTGTCCGTCTGCTCTCAAAGGATTTTGATAGGACAAAACTTCTCCCATAGCTTCATAGCAGAACCAGCATGGCTTCTCTTAAAAGAAAAAGTTTCCCCCACTTTTTCTACAATATCTGCGTCTAATGAAGAGTAAAAGTAACTTGGGGACATTCAAGTCACCTCATTCCCAAGCTCCAGAGATTATCCTGGAGGTCTTCAGTAAAGAAGTCCTTGAAGTAATAAAACTTGCATCCAGCCCAAAGGCATTTCTAGAAAATTTAACTAACTGATAGGTTGACCACTAAGTGGAGATGGTTGCCACCCAACTTAGCAGGAATAGCCGAGATCTGGGCAGAAAGTGGTTGAGTCACCTAATGGTTCTCCAGAATTAAACCTGGGAGTATCCTCTGTGGGGCACTTCTGGACCAGAAGAGAAGCCAATCAGTAAGGAAGGGAGAAGGACTTATTCAGATGTCCTCAAGACACATAAACAGAAAGAACTGATACGTCTGTGACCATCAAACATCCCCTGTGGAGTTGGATTCTCATTGATGATATGACCTAGCTGGATCATGAAACATCTGCAAGAAAACCACCAAGCTCAGAGAACTCCACAAACTTTCAACTTTGAGCTACAAGGATTAAATCATTAAATCTTCCTCTGTGTTATTAAATCTTTAATTTAATCTATTCAATCTTCCTCTGTGTGACTTTTTATCAGATCAGGTGAGTATAGAAAGAAGAATGTCCACGGCACAAGACCACGGGGCTCCTTGGCACCAGCGAATACTTTCTGCCCAAGTTAATATCCAGGATCCAAGTTACACAGCCCCCACACCTGGTGTCTCCTTTACCTGGATTGTGGTATTTCTTGCCCACATATTCAAATGCAAAGAGCAGCTGGAGGTCTGCCGGTTGTGAGTAGTGTGCTATTGCAAGGCACACCTAAAAGTGGAGGAAGAAAAAGAGACATGATCTTCAGTTGAGGACACGCAAGCCAGAACCCCCTACACGTTATTTTTACGGCCAGAAATTACAAAGAAGGGGGCAGAAAAACAATCGCCAAAGTCAGCAGAAAAGGGTGGCCTGTAGGAATGCCTGAAACTTTGATTTCCTTCCCCACACCCTGCAAAAAAAAAAAAAAAGGTCTAACTTGTTGGCTGTGGATGCTCACTAGCGCAACTGCACACACAGTAAGGCCTTTGTCATGGGTTTTAATGGATGCCGCTTCTTATTAGTGGCCAAGACTGCCAATGGCTTCCATTGTATGTCGTGGAAAAGGAAAAAAGGTCAACATTTTTTTCTGTCTACCGGGAGAAAATATTTCACGGATTAATCATGTTCTTGGTTTTTTTTTTTTTTTTTGAAGCGCTTAGGATGCAAAAAAAGGGAAGTTTGGAAAAAAAAATCTTGGGCTGAAAGTGACCGCTTCAACTTTCAGTTCCTACTTTCTGAGAATTCAGCAACCCAGATGAGACAAAATGAGAATCCGGGTTGGGGTTGGGTTTTTTTTTTTTAAAAAAAAATCATCCCTACAGGAGATCCAAAGGAAAAATGGTGCTTTCTGTGTCCCACACCACTCAGCCAGATTCTCTTTGGAGAACAACCTCCTGTGTTTTCATTTCTGTTCTGAAGGGTGTTCATGCCATCACCTGCCTCTTTCTGGAAGATTAGAACCAGGCTTAGATTTGATATCTCATTAACCCTGGTCTATTCGATAAGTCAACAATGTGGCCATGTTAAGACATTAAGCCCAAATCAAACCAACCATGTCCTGTTTTCAACCAAGTTTTCAAAGCCTGGAACCTGAGTGGCATCAACAGAACCCCAGGACCCAAGAGAACCGGGGTAAGCTGAAATGTAGACGTGGTATGGAAAGCTGAGAAGATGCCTCTGGCATGGACCTCGTCTTCTAGCTAAAAATATCCTGCAGCTGATCGCCAAAGCTGCTTTCAAGTTGCTCCTCGGGCAGATGGTTGTTAAGAAGGATCAGTGTCACGTTGATCTTATTCTGACGGCTCAAAAAACCAGCTGTGTGCTGGGAAAAATGACCGAGCCAAAAGCTGCTAAGATGTCTTGGAGGATTAGAGAAGGGTCAAAGCCTACTGTTTTCGTTCCCTCAGATGAAAAAAATACGCATTTCCTGCATTGATTTAACTCATAAGGAAACGTGGGAACTGCCAAGACTTATCTGTCTGCCAAGGAACTAACAAGCTGGTCAACCCATGAAGATATCGAACTAATCTTGACGTGGGAAAAAATCCAAAATATACCAGCTAGCCAAGGACATGTGACACTTGACTTTGGCCCAGATTTGTCAGCTAATCATCCACCATGTTGGAGTTATTTCTCACTCCTTGACACGCGCACAGTCTTCCGTGTTGGTGTGTGCACAAGTTCACAGGTATGGGATTGGTGCAAAAGCAGCCAAAGGAACACAACCCCAATTATTTCCACTGCACGTGTTGTGTGTTTAAACTCAACTAACGTTAGCCAGGGTCAATATTTGGAAACACCGTGAGGAACACGCTGAAAAGTCTCTTTGTGTTCTATGCTTCCATTTTGTGAGAGGGAAAAAAAAAATCTATTTTAGATCACTAAATAAAACCAACTCAGTCCATGTCTGCTTCAGGAGGTTAAAATATTTACAGTTTCTACCAGCTGGAGGGGAAAAAAACCCATCCTTGGTTAAACACGCAGCTGTACAAATTTAAACCAAGGTGCCAGCTAGTGGCACATGCCACACTCAATGGTCTTCTTGTTCTGTTTTTCCCTCCCTTTCTTTATTTTTTAACCTAAGCTCGGAGGTTTTGTATACGTGCAGAAGAAGGTTGAACCATCTGCCAGGAAAATTCTTGACTCCAGCCAGTTAGAAGCTACTTGTGAATTTTCACATCTGTTTTTTTGAGGAACCATGGGTGAGAAGACAGTCAATCCTTATTGCAGATTGGAGTTATTTAGTGATTATTTATTAATTAAATTTCTACTATTCGACAAATGGATTCAATGCTTCTCCTTCCCGCTGTTAACAGTTTTCAAAAACGTCTCCTTCGTTCAACACTTCCCTCTGCCTGTGATTTCAACTCTAGATATTTGAGATCCGGTGGTACCTTTTTAGCACTTTCCGGGCCAGCTTCATCAAAACGAAAACGGACAATGCGAAAGTCTTTGCAGTAAATAATTAATTCCGTTGGATTAAACTTCAGCTTTTGGTTGGGGCCTAAGACTTTCTGCTTCCTCTTGGTATCGTTCACTGCGAGAGAGGAGGGAAGAGGCGCAAGAGATTATCACTTTTGTTTAAAACGAAGACCTGCAAAGCTCATGCCTTGTATAAAGGCTGTTAATGTGGATTTTCGTTTCTGCAATTTATGAAACGCTCTCAATTCCTAATGAGCAGAGAGGTTTCGCAACTCGTTCGTCCTTTACCTGTGACGATTTGCTCTACACACGTCAAGGCAACATCGTGTTCTCCCAGGAGGAGATTTTTGTACTGGAATTTCTGAAATAGAAGAGATGCAATCAGGATACACACATGAACTATATTGGTTTTAGTTGTGTCTTGCCGGAGAAAGGACAAAATTAGCTTGGTTTTGGATTTTTTTTTTAAGGGGTGGGGTGTTATTAAAAAAAATAAAATAAAAATAAATTATAGTTTATATACAGGCAGTCGTCGACTTGCAACAATTCATTGAGTGGCCGAAGTCACAACAGCACTGAAAAAAGTGACTTATGACTGTTTTTCACACTTATGACCATTGCAGCCACCGTGTTCCTAACTTAAACAGTTGCAGCGATCCACTTAATGATGGCAAGAAAGGTCGAAAAATCAGGCAAAATTCACTGAACCATCGTCTCGCTCAGCGACAAAAAAATGTCCAGCTCAATTGTGGACGTAATTTGGGGCCTACCTGTAATTCAGAGTGTCACAAATATTAGGATTTAAATTTGAAGAGAAAAGGTGCCGTTCTTGCGAGATCACCCATCTCTTATTCCTGGCTGTTTGGACTCGCAACTAGCCTTTAAATGCAGCTGCCCAGATGCTGGCAGATTGCAGACTTCCCATCTCAAATCTCAACCTGACACTGGGATTCTTTCCAAAGCCATTCGAAAACACTTCCTTTGGTTCCATTCTTATTTATATTAACAAGTGTTTCTTTAACTTTAGCATCCGTACCCGTATTGCGAAGATTTGTAAGATATTTCCAAAAAAAACCCCAACCTATGCAGAGTCCTAAGGGACTTTGAAGGTCTTCAAGTCCAACCCCCTTGCCCCAGCGACTTATATATTTCTAAAGATTCCCTTTCTCTTTTCTTTTTTTCTTTTCTTTTTTAAAAGATAGTGCTTGCTTGCTTTTCCTTCATATACCCCCCCACCCACCTCCCAAAAGAAAGAACCTGAATAACTATCTGCCTTTGCTAAACTTCCACAGAGCAAATTCAGGGAAATGAGGTAACTAGACCAGGCAGCAGAACTTGCAAAATGTAGGTATTTTTCTTCGGGTTGTTTCCCTGTGCTGTATTGCAAAAGGAGAATTGCACAGCAGGACTTAAAAGCCCGAGTTCAAAGGTGGTTTCCCCTGTTTGGCTACGAAAGGAAATCTCCCGGCCACGTGTGAGTATTCCACAGAGGGTTCTTACAAGACAGACCGGGGAAGCCCCCAACGTGGCCGGAGCTGCCAAGTTAAACCCAAAGGTGCTTTTTCAACTTGACTTTTGTGTGTTTTTTCCCCACCCTTGAAAACGTTTTGCTTTGCATCCAAGAAGCTTCTTCAGTTCTGGCTGGAAGGCCCTGTGAGGTCGCTGGTAGCCTTAAGATTCTGGACTGTTCTTCAGTTCTGTCTGAAGACGCTTCTTGGATGAGAAGCGAAACGTCTTCCAGGAGAGAAAAAAAGCCAAGACAGTGACAAAAAAATAATAATAAAAAAGAGCGTCTTTGAGACAAGCGTGGCTTGGAGGATTGAGACAATTTTGCCAAGTTAAACCACAGTGTCTGGGCGCTCCTGCTCAGATCGTGGCATCCGACCGACCTGAAGAGGGAGGGTGTCATCTGTGATGAAGGATATCTTGAAGTTGCTGCAGACCAGTTTCCCCCAGAGGTCGTATTGGCTTGTATCCGTTGCGATGCATTTCCTCACAAAGTTCACTTCGTTCACCACAATTTCACCTGCGGAGAGGAAAAGAAAGCTGGTCGGATCCCTGGATGAAACCTTCCAACGAAATCAGCCTTTCTCAATGCCTTTGTGCCATGGGGACCCTCTGAGGATAATCAGTGGACTCCTTCTTTGCAAAAATTGTAGGAAATTAAATGGTGAAAATGGAGGGGTTTTCTTCCCTTATCCTCCCATTTCCCAAGTTCACAGACCCTCTGAAACCCACCCATGGATCTCTAAAGAATCTCCATGGAGCCAAAGCAAAGAACCCCTGAATTAAATTAGCTGAGCTTTGTGACTTCATCTGGGACTTTGCATCCTTTTGAAACTAATTCTGAAGCAATGACTTTCCCTACTAAAAACTTATTTCTAAGAAGCCCAATGTCTAAAGCATGGTCTTCTTTTATTGATTGGTTTTAAATTATTCGTATCATACTGTCCCAAGTTGGACCAATTCTGTTTTCGAAGATAGAAAGTTTTAAAGCTTTTAAGCAACGAAAGCCTCAAATTCAAAGGGAGGAACTTTGGAATAACAAACTTTTTTTTGCTGTTGCTAATGGAACTTCACATCTTCAAGAGAAGATGCAGGTGGCTCAGGCTTTCTTGCAAACCCACTTAGGAATAATTAAACCTTAAAACTCATTTATAAAATGCCAATCCAAAAGAATAGTCCGTTTTAAATATTCTTCGATTTCCCCAACCTCAAACTTAACAGGGACTAAAAAGTGAAAAAAATGCTGTTCAGAAATAATTTAATTCAATCTGAAAGTCTCTATTTGCAGGTATTTGAACAAAATGTCTACTCTAAATTTAGCCACAGACCGGCACCCTTCTCCTTCCGTTTTGCAAGCACACCCTGTTCCAAGCACTGAATGATAATCATGTGCAAATGACTCAAACGGAGATGTCAGAGGCAAAAAAGCTGCATTTGTTTTCCAAGAACCCAACAACACCCAGCAACACAGTTATATCTGCAGAAACCACACCAGAATTAAGAGCCACACAAAAGTCCCCAGGCGAGGCACGGAAATCAAAGCCACAAATACCTAGAACAAAAGATTCACTGGGAATTTTAGAGCTCTGGCTCAGATGCAAATTATTAAGAAGAGCAGGCAGCCTCTGAATTTCATAACACATCGATGTGTTTATTTATTCATTTGGATTTATTACATGTTGCATTCTTTAAAAAAAAAAGAAAAGGAAACAATTTAGCTGGGCAGAGAGCACTGGGGTTTTGCTTCCAGTCATGGTTGCAATGATCGAACACAGATTTGTCCTCAGTTAACACGCGACTTGAGCATTGTGCTTCTCCAGCATCAACCAGGAAATTCCAGAAAGGTCTAACGCAGGAAATATCAACATGTTACCATCTGACATAAAAAGGCTGGAATGCAGAGCTGAGGAGAGTTGAAAAGGGGTGGGGGGATATGGGAACCCTTCGTGGGGCTCATACTTCCTACTAAACTTCACTTACATCATTCACGCTGCCTAAAAGCTTGCATGCTGAAAAGGACCTATAAATATGAGTGCATTTGCATTTTCTGGGTGAAATGAATGAATCTGCCCCAAGCTTTGTACTTTCAGGAAGTGCTAACCGTTTTCCTTGAGGTTGAAGAAGAATAAATGCACTTGTTGATCTGACCCGACCAAGTTACAACAAAGAGCTGACGGAAAAGGAAATTCCAGCCAAAAGAATCTGGCTTCCAAAAAGCCTTCCTTGGGCTGCAGGATTATAAACTTTATATCTGCTTAGCATTTGACAATAGAAGCAACGGGGAGAAAGCCCTTCATTTACCTGACAGCGGAGAACAAGGACCATTATTTTACATAACAATTAAAGACTTCACATTTGTTAATGCTGACTAAATCTGTTAAAATTTTATCTGCTCATTCCTTAAGAAAGCAGAAGGGGAGGATCAATAACAGGTCACTCTTAAAGATTCCCTTCCTGCATTTCAGGTTGATGGTGTACAATTCCATCGTCGATGTTTTGATGGGTAAGTTGCCAACAAAAATATCTGAGGTCTAAAGCACGGCTTAAAGTGCATTTAGTAAGCAATGAGGAGGTAAGGACCTCACATTCTAGGTCAGCTGTCTCCAAACTTGGCAACTTCAACTAGCTGAGGAATTCTGGGAGTTGAAGTCCCAGGGTGGAAGTCTGAACTTTCGGATTTGCAAGATTGATGCCAGCTCTGTCCGGTAAACCAGGCAAGGGAACGCTGATTAGATGAACTAATTCTACTTGATTGCAAGGCTACTGTAAGCGAATCTTGGCATCCTGTGAATTTTAGCCGAAGAACCTGAACACGGGGCAGTCCACTAGGATGATATAACAACAATTATTCGTGTGGAAAATGTGCTTAAAACCGTAACCTTAAAACCCTCCTGCCAATGGAGCTTTGCTGTGATGGCCTCACGGAGATGCCCACCAAATATTCTTGGCCACCTTATGGAAAGAGTTACCTGCAGAAACCTTGAAAAAGCCTGGACCTATTTCAATAACTCCAGATCGAATAGGCTTCACAGAAAGCACTGCAAAGCCAGGAAGGGCATGGTTGTAAGGTGGGAGGAGAGCAACACACACTTGTAACAAGACCAGAATAAGATAAGGATCAGACTTAACTCAAAAGAGGAATTTTTTGCTTTTACGTTGCACAATCATCCAGCATGAGAAGGTCCCCTTTCGGACAACCGAATTTAGGAATATCACTCTCCAGCTCATAACTACCACCCCCCCTCCCCTCTTGTTACGCAAACACATTCCCCGTGGAGGCAATGTTTCTCTAAAAAGTTACATCGGTCCTTTTTAAATTTACGGCCGGCTTAGGATTTTCAAGATAAGGTGCCCCTGTCTGTACAAGATTCCTTTGAGATCTTAGCAGGTCACAATCCAGCCTCTGCTCCCCATCTTCCTATGGCTACTACTAGGAAAGTCCAAGGACGCAGGTAGAGAAACCAAATGTCAATAAATCACAGAGCATCAATGCAGGAGCTCAGCTCTGCTGGTAGCACAATTATTCAGTTGCAGATAACCCAAAAGTCATTTCTATGAATATAAATGGATTGAACTCAGCTATTAAAAGAAGAAAAATCTTTCCTAAATTAGAGAAGTTAAAATTTGATATAATTTGCCTACAAGAAGTACATATTAAAAAACAACGTCAACGATTATTGGTACAACCAAAACGGGGGAAAATTTTTACCTCCTTGACTAACTGTAAGAAAAGAGGAGTGGTCCTGTACATTAAAGAAACTATTGCAGCAAAATTGATTTATACTGATGAAGATGGAAGAGTATTAATGGTTGAAATAGTGGATAACAATATAAAAACACTGCTTGTTGCAATTTATGCTCCGAACGATAAACCAAAAGTCACTCCCCAAATTCAAATCTATGCAAGCATCATCCGTACAAAAAAAAAAAAGGCTAAGCCAGTGTTTCTCCATCTTGGCCACTTGGAAGATGGGTGGACTTCAACTCCCAGAATTCCCCAGCCAGGAACCCAACCCTCATCCTCAACCCGGCTTAGCCTATGGAATTCTTATTCCAACCAACCATGTTAAGAACAATATCTTCAACATTCAATGCCTTCTTCTCGGCTTGGTGAAGTTTAATGTAAGATATCTGTGCGTCAAGCATTTAAAAACAACCCGGGGAAAAAAAAGGCAGCCAATAAATATTGGCAGATATTTCTTAGACCGTCTTTAGTTCCTCCCTGATTCGTAGCAAGCAGCTTCTCCTTCCGCAGTGAGCTTTGGGGATTTTATAACTGAGATAACTGAGCGCTGGAGAAGAGAAAATCCCTCCACTCTGCTCAGTCAGGCTGAAGCAAGCACAATCCTCCTTCGTCCCCGATGGTTATTTGCAGAAATAAAGGTCACAAGCCTGCCAGGCGATTTAATTTTGCACCCAGTGCCAACTAGCAAAGGCGTGAATACCGCTCTCCTTTCTTTGTGAAACTGGGAGAAGCTGTCTGCTCAAAAGCAGGTTTGGCAAATAAATCCCGAATATACCGGTATATCGTTTTAAAAGGACCACTTCTGAAAGCCAGAGGGTCTCCGAAGGAAGAAAAAAACCTGCCCTGGACAGGTGACCTGTTGCAATAGGTAAAGCCCCAAAGGTACAACGTTCCACGCTGGCCATGCAAAGGAAGCAGGAACGTTGTGGTTTGAAAAAGGAGCAACACATTCCGATAAAAAGGAAAACAGGCCCTTAAGGAACAAGCGGAGACTGGGGTGCAAAGCCTGTTTGGACACCTATCTGGAATGTTTACCTGGCAGTAGGACAGGCTCCAGTTTCTTAAGTCGAGGCTCCGGAATTATCTTGTCTTCAGCCTGAAAAACAGGAGGAGAAGGGCAAATGTGCAACCATAAAATAAAATACACAGGTAAGTCCTTGACTTGCAGTCAATTAGTTTAGTGACCATTTGGAGTTAAAAAGAGCACTGAAAAACGGGACCAGTCCTCGCACATACAACTTTTGCTGCATCCCTAGGCATGCGATTTAAAATTGGGGCACTTGGCAACTGGCATTTATGATGCTTGCAGCATCCCAGGGCTACGTGATCGCCAATGGCAACCTCCTTCCAAGCCATCTTCCCACAATAGAAGTCAAGGGGGGCGGGGGGGGAGAGTCAGATTCATTTAATGACGGCCTGATTTACTGGGCTGCTGTGATTTGTCTAATGACCATGGCCATCAAGGTTATTAATGTTGGGCACGACTTAGTCAACCACCTCCTTGCTTAATAACAGAAAATCCGGCTCCAATTGCAGTTGTGTGATGAGGTCTACCTGTGCTGGGCTGGCTGGGAATTTTGGGTGTTAAAGCGGGTTAAGAAACTACTGTAGGAACAAAGCAACAACCGAGTTTAGAAAGCCCCGTAACACTGGAGCATTAAATGACGCATAAAAGTGACCGAGCCGGTTTGAGCCACTGCGGCCTCATCCACTTTCCTTTGTGCCTGTGAACTTTGTGCTGATAGTAGCCCCACTTCTTTTAAAACCAGCCAACTCCATCCAAATGTTTTGGAGTCTAGAGGCTCCCGCAGTAAAGCTTGCTGTTTTATTTACCCTTCAGGCGCCTTCTTTCGTTCTAAAGTACCCTTTCCAAAAACAACTCCTTGGGTTGTTAAAATAATTTAGCTATTTGCACACTTTTGAGCCTGACCATGGAAAGAGTGCCTTTCTGGAAATGAAGACCCTTAATCAAAGGAGCATCCTCGTTTTGCAAAGAGGATTATCAGTTGGATTTTGAACCTCGGGCGAACTCTGTTTGGGCTGACGTTCTCGTGAATTTAAAGAGGTGGAGAAATTAAACAGGAGCTGCAAATCCGAAAGGCCAAACACAAATCTGCTTTCCATGAATTCATTTCATTCGGCGATTATGGCAAAGAAAACCCTCCTTTAATTTTGCAAAGGCACAAAATCCCTCCCAAGCAAACTGTTGGCTCCAAGGTGTGCTTATTCCTCCGATCTTGATTGCAGAAAGTACGACTTCAGCCACAGAGTGGTCCATGCCTGGAATGCACTACCTGACTCTGTTGTTACATCCTCTCTAATGCCCACTCCTTTAACCTCAAAGGATCCACTATGGACCTCACCCCATTCCTAAGGGGTCTGTAAGGGGGCGTGCATAAGCACACCATCGTGCCTCCCGTCTCTGTCCTATCGTCCCCATTTATTTGTACCTATTTCCTATATTCTTACTCATGTTTATACTTATACCTGTTATCTTGTGAGCGATTGACAAACCAGATAAATAAATAAAATAAAAATTAAATAAGAAAGGAAAGAAGGAAGGAAGGGGGAAGGAAGAAGAACAGGGAATTGGAAGGAAGGAAGGAGAGAAAGGGGAGGGAGTGGGAGGAAGGAAGGAAGGAAGGAAGGAAGGAAGGAAGGAAGGAAGGAAGGAAGGAAGGAAGGA
>NW_020769352.1:9096388-9119377 GCF_900518735.1 Pseudonaja textilis
GGAAGGAAGGAAGGAAGGAAGGAAGGAAGGAAGGAAGGAAGGAAGGAGAATACCCATTCCTAAGAGGCCTGCAGGGGCCGTGCATAAGTGCCCAGTCGTGCCTACCATCCCTGTCCTATTGTCTCCATTTATTCATACCTATTTCCTGTATTCTTACTCATGTTTATACTTATACCTATTATCTTGTAAGCGATTGACAAATCAAATAAATAAAAATAAAATAAAATCTTATCGACTGAATGGGCTTTCAGACTCCACCTGATGCATCGCTCGCCTTTTCTCCTGGCTAAGCGGCTCTTAAGAAAACCAGCTTTTGCTAGCAGGAATAAACCGGCCCTGCTAAAGAAAATCCATGCACATTTTTTCAGAGTGTGTGTTTCTCTCTCTCTCTCTCTCTCTCTCTCTGTGTGTGTACACAAGATGTTAAACTGGAGATCTCCCTGGGTTGGCAGTAGCTCTGTGGTAAGTATCCCTATGGCCAAACCTAGAAATAAAGGGGCATCTTCCAAAGTGACCCCCACCCCAGCCACCCTCCAGGACCAGATAGGGGGCTTAAGGGAGAGGGGCACCCTGGGTGGGGTCTTCCCAGGCCTTGCAATTGTGGGACTGCCTGCAATTCAAGCGGGGCGACCCCTGCCCAGGGGGGCGAAGGAAAAGGGCTCTTGCCCGGCGGGGGTCTTCCTTTCCAAGGGCTCAGGGCAGGAGAAGGGGGAGGGGGGCGTCGTCTGGGCGAGCAGGTGAGTCATTCTTGCAATTGCAGCGGGGGGAGGTTGGGGGGGAGGCTTTTAAGGACCCCCACCCTCCCAGAGATGGGCATGGAGGGGCTCGCCTGCAAAAGGGGCCCTTCCCCCGGTGGGCTGCGGGGGTCTCCTCCGGGGGGAGGAGAGGGTCCCTTCCAGCCCCTCCCGGTCCCCGCACAGGTGAGGCTCCGACAGGTGAATCTCTCGGACCCGGAGAAGGACGGCGGGCGGGCTAGTCGACCCCTGGGCCTGCAGGGAAGGAAGGGGGGACTGGAGGAGGAGGCCCCGGGCCGCGAGACGGACCCCCCCTCCCCGGCGCTTACCTGCGGCAACAGGTACGACTTGAAGGTGGCTTTGGGGGCTCGGAGGGAGAACATGACGGAGGCAGCGAATCCCCAGGCAGGCAGGTCGGCCCTGGTCGTTCTCCCCGGCAGCGCCGGGCGGGGTCCGAGGCCCCACCTCGCTGGGCAGGGCCGCGAGCGGACCCCACCCCTTCCCGCTCCGCCTCCTCCGGCCGAGGCGGCGGAGCGACTGAGCGCCGCTGGAAGGGAAGGAGCGCCTCGGGCTGGCGAAGCCACGCCTCCGACAGGGGAGGGGAGGAGTCCCCGCGAGTGCAGAGCCAACGGGGAGCGCGGAGGAGGAGGAGGCTCCGCCTCTTTTTGTATCCTAGCAACCGCGGGGAGAGTCTCTGAATAGACGGGTTGGGGGGGGAAGGCTGCGTGCGTGAGGCGGAGGCGGAGGAGGCGGTGTTCGCGGACGGCAGACCGTGGCGGACAAAAAGATCGAGATTTTTTCTTTTTTTTTTTAACTTCTCCCCTCTCCATTTTTAAACACGGTGCTAAATCAGGTCAAGAGTGCTGACTAGGGGATTCTGGGAGTTGAAGTCCACATACTTGAAAGAGAAACAAGGTTTCAGGTCGAAAAAGACCAGGATTAAAGTTCAGTTTCAAAGAAAGGGCTGCCAGATCTAGATTGCTAGCATAAGGGTGGCCAACAGGTGGCGGCAAAGCCATTCTTGGTGGGTGGGTGTGCAGGTGCTGCCCTCTAGGGGTCCTCTGCATTTTTGCAGTCCAAATCTGGAACCCCAAATAAACTCAGAAGCAGCTCTAAATAAATAAACATCAGACAAAGCATGCATGCAATGCTCAGAGTTCCTCTAGCTTAAAAGCACCCAGCATCCTCCTGAATTCCCATAGGTCAAACATGACAGTTTTGCATCTTAGATGTTCACTGAGTCTGGCAGATTTTCCAATTAAACCAGCATGAGCCCTCAATTCCAAAGTTGCAATTGACCCCTGGGTTAAAACAACAGAATGCCCCGCCATGTGAGGACTCAGCTGGATGGCAAAGTTGGTTGGGAAATGTTCTCCTTGGGTTTGGCAGCCTTCGTCCCACGCATTCAAACCCATCCTGGATTTCCTCCAGAGAGGATTGTTTGTGCCGTTTTAAAGGCACAGACAGACATCAAAAAATACTAGCAACTTTACATTTCAACCTGCTTGCTTCAAGAGGAGAAACTCGTCTCGACATCTCGGGATGAGCCTAGCTAGGTTTGCAACAGAATGTACCTAAGGACAGAGCAAATGACAAAGGGAGAAAATTTCAAGCAAGAAGCCCCCCTCTGAATCCCTTCCTAAAATTGGCTGGGGAATTCTGGGAGTTGTCCATCCACCTTGAAGTTTTTGAGGTTGAAAAACAACAGCCGAAGGGATAGCACTCTCCATCTCCAAGGGGTTGTTGGGTGGCTCTTTTTGGCTAGAAATGATGGCATCCTGGCTGGGGAATTCTGGGTGTGGAAGTCCATCCTACTGAAAGTGGCCAAGATTGAAAAACACAACGATATTTTTTACTGCTTATGAACTTCTAATGAAAAGCCCCGGAGAATTCCCTTCACAAATGGACATTCCCAGAAAGTAACTCTAAACCTTTGGCCCATTCTGGGTGAAAAATTAACTTCTGCATTCCACTTAATGCAAGTCCTCTCTTACTTAAATAAACCATTTACTTTCTTTGTTAAAAAAAAATAATATTTGGGGAAGAGAAGCGTTCTTGCAGAAAGGAAAAGGGGAAATCAGGACCTCAACGGAGGTTGCTTGTCTGCAAAATTATAGAGGTTCTTGCAGGGGTCGCAAATGTCAAAGATTTCATCTTTGAACCACAAAGGGCTGATGGGCTCACTGCTCTAGGACCCAGCAGAATAGAAATCCATTCCTCTAACCTCCATCCTGGGCAGATTGGGTGGGAGATGGGAAGTTGAGAGAAGTTGCCTAAAATGCAAGGGATCTATGACTTCTCCAATCCGTAGCTGCAGCTCTTGTCTGGGGAAAGTAGGCCCACAGATCTAGCACTTCGGTCAGGGGTATCCAACCGTGTGAACTTTAAGACTTGTGGCTGGGGAATTCTGGGAGTGGAAGTCCACAAAAAGCGGCCAAGGTTGGATACCCCTGACCTAGGCAAATTAAGTGGCTAGGGCTAGAGCTTCACTTTTTGAGGGCTCCTGCATCAATATGGACCATCGATTGCTTCCTGAGAGCAGAAATGGATCGTGTCATCCTTCTCCAATTCCCAGCCCCTTCCAAGTCCTCCAACACTTGTGTTTTCCACCATCAGTTCAACCCTATTTGCCAACCCCAGCTCTCCAGAGTTTCTTCTTTCTATCCTGGTAGCAGCCCAGCTCTGATTGACTGAAGTATCTGGGATTCCTTCTCAACATCCCTCCATCTAGTGCCCTTTCCCTTCCACTGATCGTCTCTGCCATTTTGGCAGAGTGGGTGGGCTTCTCCGATAGCCCACAGTTGGTCCTTTTTTTGAATAATCTCATGGTTGATCCAAGGATGGATCTGGTGGATGAATTAGGCTCAACCCTGGAATTTCAAGCTCCCCTCATCTCTTTACATCCCCTAATGGCACCTTTTGGGTTTCTCTTCAGGCTCTCTCACCCTGTGCCCAGAATACTGCAAAGCTGCCCTTTCTTTTTCCTTTATTTTTCAACGCATCGTGAAGCAGCAACATAGGATCATGTCTACAGGAAGCTGAACTATCAGGTGCTCCTTACTGCAAAGATTTCAGGGTGATAAAAGAAAGGCTGGTTCCCCGTGGCTTCAATCCTCATAGCATGATGCCAGAAGGGGAAAGAGAAAACAGAAAATGTTCTGCACTGATATCAAAGGAGATCATACTGGGGAAAAGGTTCCTGGGCGGTGGCAGACACTGAAGGTGTCTCTGTATGCAAATATTTGGGGAAGGGAAGGGAGGGAGGGACACAATTAAGCTGTCATTCCGCCATTTCTGTTTATCTTTCTTTATCTGTGCTGTGTTTATCCATTCACGGGTTGCCAAAGGAGATGGAAGCCCTCACTTTGGTTCCCCTGTTCAGTGCAGGATCCAGATGAAAACCTCTCCAACCGTCCAGCTGTCTAGCTTGTCCCGGAGAAGCCCCAATGAAGTGGATTCTCCTCTTCTCTCGGTCACGGGTTCTCACACCTTAGGAGGTTTTGTCCAATATGCAGTTGGAATCTGCCTCCCTCCGTCCATGATTGAGAGAAGGCTGCCCAAGAAAACGAGACAAGAGATTTGGTCTTCTTGGGTGTGGCTGCCTTTCAGGCCATTGAGAAGTGTTGTCCTATCAGTCTTTTCTTGTCAAGGCCAAGCAAAGCCAGTCCAACCTCCTCTCCTGCAGCTCACTTATTGAAAAAGGCCGTGTTTAGCATTCAGTTTCTGTGGAGGGTTTTTCTTGATCCATTTTCCGCTCCTCCGTTGGAGATCCGGAAGGTATCATCAAACTGCTGATGCTACTGGCATGGCCTGGCCTGTTTAGCTTCTCCTTAATGGACTTGGCTCTCTGAGAACGGCTGTGCAAACTCCTGGACCGCCCAGGTGGGTACCTGTCAGTTCTTCCTGACTTCGCCGAGTGTCTGTTGCACGATGCCCTCCTCGGAATGAGCAGCGAGGACACGGAGGAGGGACTGAGACCTTCAACTTTGCCCACCTCACGATTCTCTTCAGGGCTGGCCAACAAATACTTCTGCTCTGCTTGATTCTCCAGCTCAGGCACAATTCCTGGATATTCGGGAGGGGGCTCATCGTCCATTTTTTGCTGAAGTTCATACTTCCATTCAGCCATCCACTGCTGAACCACAGAAGGGCACACTTGGTTCATGATAGTCCTATATTCTTGGTCCACCAGTGTCCAGTTGTTAAACCCGCCAACCAAATCTTGGCCTTGGGCAAAAATAAAACTCTTCGACTTCATTATGGCGGCGTGAGAAGTGTTGCCTGTTTCCGTCGGGTAGTATCTCCTGGCTCTAGGCTTGTCCAAGGGGTAAGAGATGGTGGCTTCTAATTTGGTCTTCCCTGGAGGTAGTTGGGCATTCTGCAGAACTGGTTGGGTTCCAGGTTGACTGGATTGAGATATGGAATCATAACCTGGGGACTGATCTTGTGGGTCTACTGAACCGGAATATGAGCCAGGGACCGCCTGAATGACCTCTAAGGTGTTCTTACTGGTTTCCATGGAGGTCACCTCATTTGGTCTCAAGACAGAACAGAGGCTCCCTTGACGTTCTGGGCCCAGCTGCTTCTTGGAGTTGGTTTTACGCAACGCTGGAGACATTGGAGTGGGCAAAGTGTCACAGATCAGCTCGTCCGCCTGGTAGCGATAGATGCTGTAACCATCCGAACTGTTCACACTGCTTTGCCTCAAAAGATAAGCTGCGTCACATTCAGAGGAGGCCCTAGAACGTGGGAGAGTCAATTCTGAAGTGTCAATGCCAGCCAATTTCTCCAAAGCGGTCGCCATGCGGAAAGAAGTATCTTCCAGCTGAGAAAGCCGAAGATCCACCGTCTGGAGAGAAGCCTTCATGAAATGCTCCCTTTCATTCACTTCCTCTAACCTCATCGACATGTTTTCAACCCTAGAAAAGATGGAAAGAAATGGACGGTGACGCAAAATCGGTGAATGTTCTCCTGAAGACTGGAATAACCGGTCTGGGACAACAGAAGCGAGGTGGGGAATTTCTTCGGTTCTTATCGGGGATTTAATTAGTTTAACTGATGGATTCTGAGAATGTTCTTCGTTGATCAGGGCAATATCATAAAAGAAAAACAAGAAAATAAGAGGGGACGAAATGAGGTCAATTAATTTAGTATTTTGCCTGGACAACTCAAACTTTTCAAGAGTAGTCATTAAACTTTCTAATAAACGTTGACTTTTGAGCTGAAAGCTGGGACTATCATTTAGCTGCTTTGAACTCAGGCCCTGAGGTGTCCGATTATCCACCATCCAGTCATAGGTTCCAAATTAGGAACCGGCGTTGAAATAAAGGATGGAAGTATGGCAAAATACGAGGGCATTAAAACATAAGGAAGCATGAATCGGTCCGTTGGATTCCTTTAAGGGAGAATCTTGGATTTGCGAAAAGCAACTGTTTCCATGACTTTCAGTGGACATGAAATATAACTAGGAAAATATATCCCTTTTTCCACTTTTAACTGCCAAAACTTTTAACTTTCAACCACTGTACGTTAACGTGGACACAAAAATGGCATTTCCAGGGTGAAAAATACCAAAATGCTCCCAGCCAGAATTCTCTTTTGCTTCTGGGGAAAAAGGACGGCTTCCCATTGGAGGTACCTTTCAGAAGTAACTCGGATGCGTTCGTCATTGGAGGACTGCTCTTCGTCTTCTTTTTCCCGAAAATATTCCTCCACGCATTGTTCCTCGAATTCGTACAGTTTTTTCAATTCTTCATCGCTTAGAAACAGTTCTGAAACGGACGGAAGGAAAAGAGAGTTATCGAGTCATGTTGTTTTGCTCTGCCAGGTACATCGTGGGGAGGACCTAGCAAGAGGCATGGTTTTGAAGAAGCAACAACCATCCTCTGATTTTTAAGCTGCTATTTCGTGTCATCTCTGCTCTGTTGTCATCGGGCTGAAACACAGCAAGGGAGCAGACATCTTGATTTGCTAGACATCTTGATTTAAAGCTTTGGAAGAAGTGATAGTAGAAAACATCATTAAATAGGGTTACCACTAAATCCAGCTGGCCATCTTGTTGCAAGGACAATAATTACAACAGTTGGGCTGTCAAAATAATTACAGGAAAGCACCCTGCGATATTATGAACCCAATCTTGACCACATTTGCTCATAAACAATCTCATCCAATCATTAGAGACAGCCTTAATCAGGGGTCTTCGAACTTGGCAAGTTTAAGACTTGTGGACTTCAACTTGCAGAATTCCTCCTTCAGTCATTGTTAGCTTAGGAATTCTGGGAGTTGAAGTCCACAAGTCTTAAACTTTGAAGTTTGAGGACCCTAGGCCTAAATCCCTCCAACCCTCGGCAAGGTGCAGAAAAACAATCCATGAAACCATCCATGAAATGAGGTCTCAACGGTCACCCAAAACGGAGAACCTAGAGATCATCGTAGATGGCTTGGTGGCTTTTCCTGCATATTGAAGAGAGCGTGAGGAAGGTTATGATCCCTTCCAGTTCTGTGGTTCTGGGTCACACATGGATTGCAGTTTAGGGGTCATGAAAAAAGAATCCTTGCCAACATATCATGGGAGAAGCTTGTAGCCCAGCCTCTTCCTTGTTCTGCTGGTTTTCTGGTGGGTGGACATATGTCAGGAAACAGACCCCCCAATGTCTATGGAGATTCTCAAGTCCTCCAGGTCATGGTTGTCCCAAAGGTGTTTTGTCAAGAGGCAACTCTGGACTTTCTGGTTTTTCTTTGAAGATGTTTTGCTTCTCATCCAAGAAGCTTCTTCAGCTTCTTCAGTTGAAGAAAGCTTCTGGGATGAGAAGAGGAATGTCTTCAAAGAAAAACCAGAAAGTCCAGAGTTGAAAAAGCACCTTTGGGACAGACCCCCAAAGATTGGAGCTTAGGTGTCTACTAGGAAAGAACGTTCTCCCCATACTCAGCCCACGATCACGTTCATCCTGGTCCCCTTCTTTGTGCTTCTTCCAGCGGCAGCAAACACGTACAATGAGGATGTACAGGTGGCTGAAGATGATCATGGGCGGTGGGAGGACGGGCCTGTCATGGAAAGTCATGATCAGCTGATACCGCTGGAATTTCCAGACTTGGTTGGAGATGGATTTCACTTCAAAGAAAGTGTTGCTGCAAGAGAGACAAGGCCACCATTTAGCCAGGTCGCTGCGGCTCTCTCTACTACAAAGCTAGGATTCATCTAGAGCAAGGGTCTCCAAACTTGGCAAGTTTAAGACTTGTGGACTCCAACTCCCAGAATTCTCCAGCCAGCTATGTATAAGTCCACAAGTCTTAAAGTTGCCAAGTTTGAAGGCCTTGATCTTAACTCTCACATGCTGAAAAACTTTAGCTATTACGGTACAATTGGGAAATATTTTGAGTTCAAAAGGTTTTGGTGCATATGGCATTATAATGAACCTAATATCAGTTCAGAACTTAAAATGGAATAGGTATGGAACAACAACAAAAACCCGAGAATTTACCCTCAGCATTAAAAATAAATAAATGAGAAAGCTTTCAGGTTGCAACATCTTGTTCCATTGCAAAAAAAATATTGATTTAGTCTTTTGACCAGTTGGGAACATAGAACAGAGAGAGAGAAAAAATAATTCTCACATGTTTATTGATTTTATTTTAGTTATTAAATGTATATATTAAATGTATTTGATTTATTAAATTTGTTGAAAATTTGTTTCAATTGTGGCCGTAGTTCTCCAGCATGGCTGGCTGGGGAATCCTGGGAGTTGTAGTCTTAAAGTTGCCAAGTTTGGGGACCCCTGTCTTACACCATCATGGGCTTGTTGGGAGAGATCTTCAGATTTCTGCCTTATTCCTCTCCTTTCCAGTGTGATTTGCACAGGTAAGAATATGTCAACTGCATGACCCAATTTCTAGACGGCTGGTTTTATTTACTGGCTCTACACACAACCATCATTGCGTCAATATTTACAAACTAACCTCTCTCTCTCTCTCTCTCTTCCTGATGCCTGAGCAAATTAGCTGCGCAACTGGCACACAATTCCTTTTTCAAACACATGCCCTTTTCAACTATTGGACACTCGGCTGTGGGGCAACAAAATAAAAAGTGGCTTGTTGTTGATTTCAAAGCACAACAACACCCACAGTGGGCACAGACACATGGATCTAGGCCTCTACATTTGTGCCCAGGCAGAGCAAGATAAAAATGAGAGCTGGAAATTTCTTTCAGTCCTTATTTTCTGCAAAGGGTAGATGAGACAGAATGTTAGTGGGAGGTGTGTCCATCGACTGAATCTCTGCCTACCACTGTTGTGATGGGGAACAAACAGAGAATAGCTTGCACTGCAACCATCATAAGTCTGAGTCAGTGGCCAAACATCTGAATTTTGATCACGTGACCATGGAGGATGTTGCAAAGGTCGCAAGTATGAAAAATGGTCATAAGTCATTTCAGTGCGGTTGAAACTTTGAATGGGCATTAAATGAATTGTTGTAAGTTTGAGGACTACTTTTTTAGTTAACAGCTTGCTTGAGTTCCTCTGAGTATACAAAATAAGTGGCGTTGATGGGCACATCTTAAGGTTTCTGAGCATTGTCTTCTGCTGGGCTTGTTACCTTATTGTCCATCAACTCACGAGCACCAATTCTGTTTTTGGTCAAGAGTCATAATGGATAGTAATAGCAATAGCGCTTAGACTTATATACCGCTTCACAATGCTTTACAGTCCTCTCTAAGCGGTTTGCAGAGTCAGCCTCTTGCCCCCAACAATCTGGGTCCTCATTTGACCCACCTCGGAAGGGTGGAAGGCGGAGTCAACCTTGAACCAGTCAGGATCAAACTCCTGGCAATGGGGCAGAGCTAGTCTGCAATACTGCATTCTAGCCACTGGGAAGGAAGGAAGGAAGGAAGGAAGGAAGGAAGGAAGGAAGGAAGGAAGGAAGGAAGGAAGGAAGGAAGGAAGGAAGGAAAATAGCAATAGCCCTTAGACTTACATATTGCTTTCCCACTCTACAGAGTCAGCCTTTTGCCCCCAACAATCTGGGTCCTGATTTGACCCACTTTGGAAGGACAGAAGGCTGGGTCAATCTGGAGCCTGTCGAGATTCAGTTTGCCCAATTGCAGGCAGCCAGCAGCCAGCAAAAGTAGCCTGCAGTACCACATTCTGACCACTGTGCCACCAAGGCGCTCTGACTTGGATCCTGCCAACTGAAGACCGGCATTGGAGATCTTTTTGAGCGGAAGGTAAGGGGAGGAAAAATAAAATACTCACTTAAAGACAGCAATCAACAGGTTGACCAGGAGAATGTTAGCAACCAGCAGGTAGCAAGCCATGATGGCAGGAGTCAGCCAAGCACCGGGGATACAAGGGGGCAGCCGTTTGCCATCCTCATCATAAAGGTTATCTCCACAAGGAGCTGGGAAGGAAATTGGGTTAGCCTTCACAACTGTGGCACAGACACACTTCTGTAGAAGTGGCGAGGGACGATTCTGGAGGAATGCATGGAGATTCTCCATCATCCAAGCCAGGGTTGTCCCCAAAAGTACTTCTTTCCAAAAGGCAACTGGACTTTCTTGGGGTTTTTTTCCTTTGAAAACATTTTGCTTCTCATCCAAGAAGCTTCTTCAGACCTTCAGAAACTTCTTGAAATGAGAAGTGAAATGTTTGCAAAGAAAAAAAAAACAAACAAAACCAAGAAAGTCCAGGTGCCTTTTGGAAAAAGCAATTCTGTGAATGATTATGGAGGCTTCGGGCCCCAACAGAAGTGACCATCGATCGTGTTTTCCTCAACTACAGTTACAGGGAAATGTCTCCCACAAATCTTTGAGGCTTCCTGGCTGTGAATTTCGTAGTCTGGATGGGTGCCAACTTCATTCTCTTGAGTGAGAGAAACGCAGGTGGGTTTTTAAGGGGCAGCTAAAATGCTAGGAAGCACCTGCTCAGACTGTTGAAAAGAGCTTGCATCTACAGCGGTGGAGAAACACGCAGTTCCCATCGTTCCCCACCAGCCGAAGAGAACAGAAGGTACAACAGATGGAAGAGCTACTGTCACCAACCCAAATGCAAGAATAGCATTCCGTGTAATCCGTTGCTTAGAGAGGCAGAGCAAGCTAAATTCTCACCGGCTGCTCATCTATTCAGCGTGCCCACCAAGCATTGCAAGCTGTGGATTTTTGGCAGCTGGACAAGTTTAAGATGCATGTTGAAAGCAGCTTTGGGTTTTGTGTGTGTGTGTGTGTGTGTTATACAGCTATGCTGAACTCAACCTCAAAACACCTGATGGGGCAAAGGAAGGAATCTCCTACTCTGGAAAAAGAGCTTTGGATTCATTCATCAACTTACGATTGATCTCCATGGCATAGACTAGCACAGCATTGCGAAAGCAAGGAACGAAACGAAAGAAACAGAATTAAAAAGAGAGGGAAGAAAGGAAAAAGAAAGGAAAGCACGTGGCTGAGATTAGGAAACATTTCGGCTGCCAGAAAGAGATAAGGTTGTCCAATATTTTAACAGGCAAGAAAAGAGACTCCAGAGCAATCACTGTGTCATGTTCTGGAATTTCCTTTGCTCTTTGCCTTTCTCAAATATTACTCATGGCATCAGGCAGATGATCATGCAAATATATATTCTAGCAGTTTCCATGAGGCAAAGGAGTATCTGGGGTCACGGTTAACACAGTCACAAAACATCATTGGGGAAACACAACACAATGGACTGCAAGGAAGGCTGCAATCTGGAGAGGAATGTTGTGGGTGGGCAAACCAACTCTTCCCAATAAGCAATTGTGAGGCTCCTCATCCACAGGCAAGCAAGATTTTGATCGGACCTTGTAAAGCCACAGGGGCTTAAAAAAGGCTGTTTATTTTCATTCTTGACTTTCTCGGGAAGCTGAGCTGTGATTTAGGAAAAGGACCGGAATATTCAGCCCAGCCGTTGTGTTCCAAATGCCGATAAGAGTCTTTTTAAGGAACTTGGCTCTAAAAAAAAATGGCAATGGTGACTTTCAAATCCAGAAAAGAAGGAATAAGATATTTTGTAGGAAGCCCAAAACTTTCCTTCTTCAAAGTAGATCTCATGTGGCATGTTTATATCAGCCGGGCTTTGAACTTCAAACCATGGCTTGAAGATAACGAATTGCTGAATACACTGGAGAAAAAGTGGATGGAGGCCATTTTGTTGAAAGGAACAATTTCTTGCCTTTCAACCGGACAAAATGCAAGGGATTTCCTCAAGATAACGGGTGGGTTGGGAGAAATGACCAAGGTAAGGATGCCATCAAAGGAAGAAGAGGTTCCAAACTCAAAAAGGGTCATGGATTCCTTTGAATCTGATCATCTGCCTGAAAACAGGAAACAGAATCTTACTATGAATTCTACTCTTACGGTCTATCTGATCAGCAAAAACCTCTCCATAGATCATCCAGTAGGGCATGTAGAAGATGTTACGGGCCAATCTCCAGGTGGGTTCTTCATCGGGGTGGAGGATGGCTTGGCGAGCCACCCCGAAACTCATCAGAACCACCAACATAATGACCACAAAATACAGCATGTCAATCATCTGTCCAAGAGAAGAACTTGAGTTAAGAGCCCAGGTTGAAGTCTTAGTCCAGAATCAGTGGGAGCAAAGAGGTATTTACAATCTTCAGCTTTGGTCTCATGGGAACCTTCAAGACCAATCTAGGGAGAAGTAGACTTCACAAAGTCTCCAGGGGAGCAGGAACATCAGTTTTAGATGTTCATCTAAAGAACTTTAAGGTAACCCACTAGAGGACTTTCAAAGGGAATGGCTGTTGTCATATGGGAGAAATGAACATTTTTCTTAAGTTATAATCTTTCGATTATGACACAAAGAAGCAATTTCCTAGCACTCATGTTAGGCACAGAAGATAGTGAGATGTCTCCCTTTTGAGGTCAGTGTTGAAAGGTGGGAACACAAGAAAGTGTTAACACTGCTCTATTGGGATGGCCAAACCAGACGAGTAATGATAGGAGACAAATTCCCCAACCAGGTGGTGCTAGAGATACTTTAAGTGATGTCTGGAGATCATAGGTGGTCCCTAGATCTTTCCACATTACTTGGTTCTTCCTCTTTTCAGGCACCCCACAGCCTGTTTTTTCCTTCCTACCACTGTCTTCTGATGCATGGGTCCACTTGCATTTACCTACCATCTTCCCAATCATCATGACGTAGGGTCCCAGGTATTTGTTCACACCAAAGATGTCCAGGACACGGATGTACCAGAAAATGATGTCCACACAATAGATCACTCTTCCATAACCCATGTAAGGTGGGTTTTGCAAGCGAAGAATCGCTCCAATCAGAAACACAGAAATGGCTACCAAATCAGTGATGTTCCAATATTCTTGCAGCCACACTTTGATTTTCTGACTCAGTTTCCCTGGTTCTGACATCAAAATCTGAAAATAAAGCGATTCAGGTGTGGGTGGGACAGAGAAGATAAGATTGGAGAGGGTAGGGGGTGAGGAACAGGAGCGGATTTTCAGTTTTGTGCTTCCATGTAGAACGAGCAGCAAAGGCTCAAGATGGAATGATCTCAACGTCAGTCAGTTTCCTCCTTTCTCCTTCTCTCCTTCCAAAGTGTCTCCTGAACTTCCGGCCCTCATTTCCTGATGTACCAGTTTGTTCATGATAGAAAGATGCAGAAACAGGCAGACGTTTTCTCATGCGCGAACTTCCTTCTTATTTCAGGCATCTGTCCAGGCTACAGGTTTTAGGGGACCCATCACAGCGCTAACTTTACTAACCTACTAACTTACTTACCTCCCTGACTTTCTCTAAAGCCAGAGTCAAGATGTAGGAGATGACCACCCATTCTTGGATTGAGGGCCACCGTTCCATCCGAACCAGGATGATGTAATTGAACAGCATTAAGTAGCCCAGGTAGGATATCTGAGGATGAGATCATGTAACTCAGAGTCTTTGTTGGTCAGTCGGAAGACCATAAGAATGCTTTCTCCAAGAACTGCAGAATTTAGATTCAAAAGACACCCCAGAGGACATCTAGTGCAGGGGTCTCTAACCTTGGCAACTTTAGGACTTGTGGAAAGTCCTAAAAGCTGGCTGAGGAATTCTGGGAGTTGAAGTCCACAAGTCCTAAAGTTGCTAAGGTTGGAGACCCCTGATCTAGCATAATCACATGCTCAAAACAAGTCTCTGCTCCAGTAAACAGGAGCCCACCTCTCCTCTGTACTAAGATGCTTTCTTCTCCAAATTACAGCCCAAGAAGTCCATCACCAAGCAAAATATTAGATGCTGCTCAAGGACCACTAAGTCCAGCCTCGTCTGCCCCAGCAGGTTCTTCTAAGAAAGCCAATGAAGTAAACCAGGACCACCCTCAATAAAGAGAGTGGAGAACTCACATCCCAACGAGAACTTCCTTGAACCCACCACGCTACACTGGCAAAAGGGATAATAACCGTGCTGTTTTCAGATCAGCACGGATATATTTCTACTTACCGTGTAAAACCAGAACTTCACAATCGGTGCGTTATAGAATTCACAGATCTTGGTTCCGATGGGAAGGCCTTTCTGCTTAGTCTTCCCACCCTCTTCATCTCCTTTTCGAGATCCAGCATCAGCATTGGCGTCCTGGAAGACAAGAGACCACCAGGCAACCAGTCACCCCCCCAAATATCACCCAACAAAGAGAGGGGAAACAGATCTCACTGCTAAGTGGCTTTCTTGTTTTTTTCAAACATGCTTCCGCTAAGCCCTAGAATGGTTCTGTTTTATACGACATAGTCCTACTTTCTTGGGTGAATTTTCACCTCTGGTTCATAGGCCGAGGACTGGAAATTCTCGCCAAACCTGTTGCTTCCAAAGTATGTAATAATGGATGGAAGAACGAATCTATCCAGGATGGGTCAAGAAAGGAATCCAGGGAGTCCTTGACTTGGATTTACTCTGCACTAGGAAAGCGTGAGACTGACCGCATTCTCTTCCTCCTTTTCTTTCCCAACTTCTTTTTCATTGGATGTTTGATACTCGTCATTGGTCCGGAATTCCAGGAAGAGGATGGTGGGAGGGATGAGGATCCCCATGATGACCTGAGCAGGGGATAAGAGGGTGGGAAATCATTAAGTAGTCATTAATGCTCAGGAGAACCTGGAGACTGACTTTCCGTGGTTAGATACTCTCCAACTGCATTGATCTTCTGATGCCCACCATCCCTCCACGTTCAAGGAAACAAAAACCTGGAAAGGGGGCAGCTGGTGTATATATATATTTATGGCTAGTCTCTCTGGAGGAACTTATGGGCTACATCTACCTGAAGACCTGGGTTTTTCCGCATGTGCAACCTTCCCATCCACATGTCAGTCAATAGCATCTGGCTGCAAGTGTGTGCAATGAAGTCCCGATGTTTGGCTGCTACCGCAAGTTTCAGGCAAGTAGAGTTGCTCCAGTTCTTCAACTGATAGGTCAAGAGTTTCATGGCCACCTGCTCATCATGCTTGTAGGACTGATCCAGCAGCTCCACAGCCAGCTGGCCAAAATCCCTGAAGAAACCAAGAAAGCAGGAACCAGTCAAGGAGATCTCAACCCTTATCTTGTCCAACAGCTTCTGGACCAATGTAACTCAACATTGTCAACTTGAAAATACATGGATTTCAACTCCCTGAATTCCCTAGCCAGCCAACCGCAATCAACCCAACCAACTAACCAACACAAATATACATTTCAAAGGGGCAGAAGGAGAAGATGGATTGTGTTGCCCCTTCTGAGAACACAGTTGATGTTGCCTACAGACCAATCCCTCATGCCTTTTGACTCACTTGGAGTTGTTGTCCAGATCTTGAGAGATATCGTCCACAAGCTCGCTCTCCAGAGACTCGTGGGCCATGGCTTTGTAGAGCTTACAAGCCACTAAAGCTTTGGCCATGGCTTCTTCCCCACGTTGCCACAGAAACAGGGCCATTTTTTGTCTTTTCATCAACACTGCCCAAACCATGAGCTCATGGAATGGATATTGGAAGCGGCTGACTTCTGGATCATCCACATCAATGTCAATGTCCTCTTCCTTCTTCTTCTTCTTCTTTTTCTTCCCTTTGGTGGGAGGCTCATCATCCTAGGAAGAAGTAACCGAGTTGATATCATCTCTTGGCTATGTTATCCTCAGACTTCCGCCATGATCTGCAAACGATCTGGATAATGGGTTCATTCATTCATCAGATTCGTCACCTCCCTTTATTACTTCATGCACTAAGGAAAAAGGCCAGAGATCTCCAGAACAAGACAAGAAATGCCAGCATGCTGAGTGGTTATGCTTTCAGACATTCTAAAAACCAGGGAATAGTCTTACACACGTGGCACACAACTTATTCAACGCAAATTCCCTACACGTGCTGTGACCTGAAAGCAATTGAGTGCAATGCTACAACTGGGTCGGTGGCCAATACGTTGACCTGTTTCTTAGCCACTTGGTACCTTCAGATGAGTTGGTTTCCTCTCCCATGAAGACTAGCCAGCATGGGTGCAATCTTGCAGGGAAATGCTGGTTGGGGAATTCTGGGAGTTGAAGTCCACCTATTTTAAAGTTGCTACGGTTGAGAAACACTGCATTAGATCAACGTAACTGGGCCGGATAGAATTCCTCACTTCTGCCTGATTTCCTGAATAGTTTGTCTTCCCTCTGCCTTTTTCAATGTTTGGCCTTCCTTGTTATTTGGAGGTTCCGTATTTGCTAAAGTTTATTTGTAACCCCCACATCAATATTTGCAATGCTTTTGCGGTTATTTTGTGGACAGGAGCAAAGTGGGCACAGGGGGTTGGACTAGAAGACCTCAAAGGTCCCTTCCAGCTGTATTTTGAAATAGGTCTGCCTTCTCTCAGGGATCTTGCTGGTTAAAATGGCCATCAAAAGTAAGATCTTTTTTAAAAACAAAACTTGAAATGCTTAATCTTTATTTTTTCCCCAAAGGTTCCACTCTTATGCAACAAGAACTTACCTCCATGCCTAGAAGTTTAAGTGCTTTAGGCTGCATGTTGAGGGGAAAAAAGAGGAAGAAAAATGAGTTTTAAAGTAATAGTTTTCCAGTTTCAATCTAACATATTTTACGATAAAATTAAAATAAAAGGTTTTCAAGAGAAAATTGGACAATCGTTTATCCAGAATGGAATGAGGACTCCATATTCTCATTATTATATTAATGCTGAAATTAAAACACAGAGCAGAGCGGGAAAGAATGACAGGTATAACTATTCTGTGAAGCATATTTTGCAAAAATAATAATAATAATAATAATAATAATAATAATAATAATAATAATAATAATAGTTGGTTTTACCCGTTTAGGTCCAAAGAGATTGTTGTAGAGGGTCCGGAAACTCTTCCGTGTATAGTTGCAGCGATACGCCCCACCCATGAGATATTCTAGCACCAAACCGATGTCGATGAGGCTGATATGATAATCAGGGGGTAGATTTCCCTGGAGAATTCACCAAAATGGATTTGTTGAAAAGGAGGCTCTCGAGGCAAGGCAGGAAACAAGGCATTCCTGATCAGACTGCGACCTGAAAGACTCTAGGAGAGGGTTTAGCCTAGAGGGATGGATGTCCAACCTTGGCAATTTTAAAGACCTGTGGACTTCAACTCCCAGAATTCCCCTGCCAGCCAGCCACTCTCTCTCTGCCCTAGGAAGAAGACAATGGCAAACTGCTTCTGAAATCTTGCCAAGAAAACCACAGGGACTCGAAAAGACCCCCTCCCCAAATAAGGCAAAGGGGGAAGCAAACACAAAGAATGAGAATAACTAATAAGCAACAATGCCGACATTTTAATTTAGGAGCAGACACCGCTCCCTGCCTCTTGCTTTGAAGGAAATTGATTTCATTCCTTTATTTATTAAATTGTCTTCTGTCCGTCCCTGGAGCTTCTGCTTCTGAGAAGGACTCCAAGACATCAAAGATGCTTCCTCCTGACTAGACATCTGTCCACCAGCACCAAACAATTGGAAGCTTGTTGAAGGGCCAGACGTGGTAAACGAGTAGGTGGAACAGCCTCGGAGGTCATTATGCTGAAAATTATGGACACTTCCATTCAAATCTGGCCCGCTTCCTGGAGCTTTGATCTCAGCACAAGGCTTCGACTGTTTCCAAGGGGAGCCTTTTGGGTTTAATCGAGAGCGACGGAGGAAAACACGGGGCAACGGCTAAGAGACACGTAAAGGCAGCCGTTCGGCTTCCAACTGTCCAAATCATGCACGACCAATCCATTTTTCTGGGAACTCCAATTTTTAAGGACAGGGACAACCGAGGTGTCTTAGTTTGGTTCACTTGCTCCATTCGGTTCCTATTATACACCTTCGTCATACTTTCCCCATTTTTTTTCTCCTTGCAACAGGCACCAAAAAGCTCCAAATACAACTAGTAGGATGATGATCAGATTTGGGTTCCGAGGAGTTAAATGACCAATAGGTGGCTGTAAAACAATCGTTTTCTGCATTCTTTGCTGCCCCCTAGAGGCTCAGTTTTTCACAACCCATAGCTAGTTGCCCTATTAAATCCTTCAGCATCCAAAGGCCTGAAATATACAGTATATATTTTCAAACTTCTAAAGCAATTTTTAAACTTGCCTTTATGGGGGAAAAAACCCCTCTAAGAGCAACATACACTTAGGTGTTTCGGGGAAGGAGAAACAGAAGATTTAATTATATTTTCCACCAAATGCGATGTTTCTTTTCTCGAAACTAAAGATGGAAGGAGCTAATTAATATCTTTGCAGCTTTCTTAAAATAATAATAATAATAATAATCAAGGTGCCTTTGCCCAACTCCATGCTGTTCCCATTGCACAGAAGGAATCATTGCTGATTCAGAAGAGTGGGTAGATTAAATCCAAAATAACTTTTGCTAACAGGTCAAATGAAATGCAAAGGCTGGTATCTGACTCTACTGGGGATTTTTCAATGAATATTTCGGAGGCGAGTCCTGGCCCAGCAATCAGGTATCTTCCCATTTCCCGTTCGCTTTTCTTTTGATCTTGAAGTTGAAATAAATGTGAAAAACATTTTGGTGAACCCCATTTCACCCCACTGTTTTTAATTTACCTTTTTCACGTCTCTCACAATCACATGCAAATTGTTTGGTGGGCCAAGTCTCTGAAAAACAGAACAGGCATTGAGACATAAACATAGAATATCAAGGTGTTTACACAATCGGCTATGCCCAAGAAGAGAATCTCTATTTTGGCTTAACACAAAGACCTGATGGACTCAACATGCAATGATAATGATAGGGTACCACCATACCTAAGTAATTCCCCCTTCAAGCTCTCTCCATCTTCACCTCTCAGTTCTTCTCCCCACTCTCTCTTGACTTCGGAAGAATCATGAATTCTTCTTTCATTTCCAAGTTGACCTGCTATCTCCTGCTAGGTCTGTTCCGCTGGAGCGCTACTTCTCAACCTTGGCCATTTTAAGATGTCTGGACTTCAACTCCCAGAATTCCCCAGCCAGCCCTGTTGAAGTCCACGGGTCTTAAAGTTGTCACGGTTGAGAAGCACTGCTTTGGAAGGTTAAAAACCCTCAGCTTGTTTCAGAAGGAAGACTGACACGATCCATTCTACCGATTCTAATAGCAGCAGATGATTCCAAGACTTAGAAAAAAACAGCCCATGGTCCTTCCCAACCCTCCGGGAGGCTTGCTTGGTTGTGCTACTCCAAACCCCACACCTGATGGGACATGTTCATTAGCCAACCAAGGTGATTTTAAAGCAAGGGTTAAAAAGAAACTTGCGAGTGTCACTCACAGTGTTGTAAAGCTCTTCCAGCCGTGGGATGGTGAGGAATTTCTGCATGTTAACCCCATTCTCAATCAAAAGCTTCACAAAGTCCACTCGGTCCAAGACAAGGGCATCCAACATTGATTGCTCCAGGGCGTTTACCTACCAAAAAAGCCAATACAAAGTATGTGTTGAGGGACCATGGTCCATAAATGCAAAAAATACTGGAGCTGGTGGAAAATATGGAGGTGACCTTGGCAAAACTGGGTTAATGCTGAGATTCGGTTTCTATTTTATGGCTTAGAGTTGTGTGAGAGCCTCCCCTAACTGGGGTTAATCCATCCTATTTTTTTTCCAGGTATGAGAGAATTTTCAGAGTTGGTGCCCAGAAAGAATTATCTTAGGACACTTGGGCATTATTTTGCACCATGAGAAATTGTGTAGAACGAAGCCAATAAATACAAGATATAACAAGTGGAGGATCATTCAAGAGAGATCCAACCGAGAATTAAGGAAAAATTTCCTGATGGTGAAAATGATTAATCAATGGAAGAGCTTGCCTCCCGGCGCTGTGGGTGCACCATCCCTGGAGGTATTCAAGAAGAGACTGGGCAGCCATTTTGTCCAGGATGGTATGTAGGACCCTGTGTTTGTATGAATAGGGGTTAGATTAGAAGATCTCCACGGTCTCTTCCAACCCTATTACTCTATGTTCTACATTAAGCCAAAGATCACAAGGACTAGCAAACAACTAAAGCACCTGGGAAGCACCTGGTTCAGAGGAGTTTCAGTGCTACATGCGGAGGAAAGGGTTCAAGCCTAATGAAAACTTCCCTCCCCGTCTTGGCCATGCTGGAAGGAAACGCCAAGCCCTTGCCAACCTCACCCAGTTCAAGAGTTCAAGTTTCCTTGGATCCAGCTCTTCTTCCGGTTCTTCTTTCTGCTTTCCACCTTTCTTTTTCCCTTTCCCTTTCCCTCTTCCTCCTTTTGCTTGAGGGGCCGGAGATTTCTTCTCCTTTTCTTGAAGTGCCCCATCTGCCGGGGCCAGACGTCCCAGGGGCTAGAGAGGAAAGAAGATGGACACATAGTTGTACAAGGGACTCCTTTCTCTTCAATCCCCAGGAGAGATGATCTGCACGTCTCCAGTAAGTGCAAAAGGACACCGCATGTCCTCCTTTCCCTTCTCATGCAAATTTGGCTGGTGGAATTGCAGGAAGAACTGGTTGGACAACCCATATATGACAAGGGAGAGAGGCTGAAAAGTAAACACACATGACACAAGGCCAGCTACAATACAAGGCCTTTTCTTACTGCTGCATTGTGTAGACTTCTGGCAACAGCCTGGACTGGAGATGGTGAATGCCAAGAACAAATCCCCCCCCCCCCCCCCCCGAGATCTGGTTATGGAGAAGACGGTTAAGATAACTAGCCTAAGAATTCCAGCAATGATTCTCCTTTCAAAATAAATACAGGGAAAACTCTGGTTCTTTTTTTTTTTAAATACCAAGAGGAGGAAGTTTGACTCTAAGATATCTTTACCGGCCAATGGTGCCCAAAAACAAAGATCTGGCTGCGGGCGATATCGACCCGGTTCCAAGCCAAAGCTAAGCTCAGCTGATCGGGTGCAGAGACGTTGGTACCTAAGGAAAGAAACAAGCTCAGGCCAACATTTTTGTACCAATACAAGAAAGGACTTATGGCTACAATGCCCAACCTTTCTTTTGTTAAGTCACCCTAAAATGAAAAATAAGGATGTATTATTTTTTTCTCAATATCTCTATTCTTTATGTCAACTCCACCAAGTTGAGTATTTAGAACTTCAAAGATTTCAGTAAAGTATCTTTAGTGATCGTTTCGTGGTCCATACAGAAATATTGACAGAAATTCCATACAAGAGGACTATTCCAGCCTTGGTTATTATTGAGTTCATGAAGGCAGAATCTCTTTGAAGGATCTGAAAAGCTTCTCTTCAAGGTTCTTCTCTCTTGGGCTGAGTTGCCCTTGAGGAGAGAAGCTGTCAATGGACTTGCCTCCTCTCTCTTGGTTGTTCTAGTCTCCCCTGCCTTCCGTTCCTTTCTCAGCCTCTCCACATCTTCTCACTCCCTGCATGGTAAGCTCACCTTTAAGTAAAGCTGTTAGGATGGACATCTCAATATCTTGCTGTCCTTCAGATCCCATCCGGAACACTGTGATCTAAAGACCAACAAAGACCAGCAAATAAGGACAAGCAGAAGAATCTTTCCAAGTTTCTCTTTTGCGCACTGAAGATTCGGTGGTCGCTGGGTGTCTAAAACGACTTAATGGTACATAATCAGTCATCCAATTGCTACAAAAATTATGGCCAATCTATTGCAGGATGAATGACTCTGCACCGATAAAATATTTACATCACAATTTAAAATTCTTTAGAGAAAGGGATATTTAAAGTCAAATATGTCCACTTCTAAAAGAAAGGAGGATTGCTAACACATTTTAATCACCAGCCATTAGACTAGCTGCAACATGGCTTTGCTTTCTTGCCTGCATATGGATTTTCCTCCCCAGTCCTGTCCAACCAGAGGAACAGGCTGAAAGGTTTGATTCTTGAACACTTTCCTTTTCTTTAATACGGAAACAACGATAAAGCATGCAGCATAGTTTAGAAGCCTTAAGGAGTCTTGCTGGATTGGCCGGAAGAGGAAGAAGGAATGAGCCACAGAGATGTCCTCTCTGCGCCCGTTTATCTTCAGGAAGAAGATGGAGATTAAGAGTTAATCTGATCAAACCGATTCTCGTAACCTCCTAACTGCTATTATCATGAGGACAATTGTGGAGGGGGAAGAGACATTCACCGATGGAGGCTTTTAAGAAGCACAAGCTGATTATACCATCAGAAGGGATTCCCCCCCCCCCCCCCCAAAATCAGATGTCCAGTTGTGAGACTGTTTGATATCTATGGCTGTTGCTCTCACTCTTTACTCAGGGCAATTAATCTGCACTGATTAATCACAAGGTAGCACTTGATTGGAAGGTTTCCCCTTGGCAGTCAGGAACCACCAAGAACGCGCCACCCAACACTGGTAAGGCAGTAAAACAGAGGTAAGAGCAGACCAAATAATATTACTCATAAATGCTCCCATAAATGCTCCTGCAGTAAGAGCCTTCTAAGAGTGGGCCTAGAGGTGGCGCTCTCGCCTCACCATCTGGAGGCTGTGAGTTCTGTGCTAGGTAGAGGCAAATATTTCTCTCTCTGGGCACAATGAGAAATAGATGTGCTGAACAAAACTCTGCATTGGTGACAGGAAGGGCATCTGGTCAGTAAACACTCAGCTCCATTCAGTTGCCCAGACTCCAAGAAGAAGGAGAAGGAGAAGAAGAAGAAGGAGAAAGAGGAGAAGGAGAAAGAGGAGAAGGAGAAGAAGGAGAAGAAGAAGGAGGAGGAGGAGGAGAAGAAGGAAAAGGAGAAGGAGGAGGAGGAGAAGAAGGAGAAGGAGGAGGAGGAGGAGGAGGAGGAGAAGAAGAAGAAGAAGAAGAAGAAGAAGAAGAAGAAGAAGAAGAAG
>NW_020769352.1:9126463-9140215 GCF_900518735.1 Pseudonaja textilis
TCTCTCTCTCTCTCTCTCTCTCTCTCTCTCTCTCTCTCTCTCTCTCTCTCTCTCTCCATCCAATATCTCTATTATCTGTATCTATCCATCATCTCCATCATCTCTATCTATCTATCTATCTATCTATCTATCTATCTATCTATCTATCATCTATCTATCTATCTATCTATCTATCTATCATATCTATCTATCTATCTATCTATCTATCTATCATCTATCATATCTATCTATCTATCTATTATCTATCTATCTATCTATCTATCTATCTATCTATCTATCTATCTCAATGAGCACTGACACAAAAACAGTGATCATACTTCACCACCGCCATGCTATCAGGTCTTCTGATCCAACCCTCCCTAATTCAATCCATCCATCCTACACCTAATTTCAATTATTACACATCTTGTTTTTTTTTAAAAAGAAACAGGCAAAAAATCTTGAATAACCATCACACACACACACACACACACACACACACACACACACACAAAAATTGTTTCAGATGCCAACCCTCCTACCTGTTATAATTATTCCCTGGAAAACTGTACCAACAAAGTTTCTGGACATCCAAGAAAGGACAGCCATGGGATTAAATGAGGTTTCCCTGTTTTGACCACCGAGGCTTAAGAGGCAAAATTGTCTTGTCCTGTAATCTCCTCTTCGTGGTAGAACCTCCAAAACTCCCAGGTGAAGTTAGGAGTTCCACCGTTTTAAGAAAAACCCGTGAGTTGTTTTGGGGACTCAGACCAATGACTTCCTTTGGAGATCTTCTTCCAGAAAGCCCATGATCCATCCTTTCCCTGCCTGAATGGAGTTTCCATCTCATGGGAGAACGTGACACAACGCATCAACTCTGATTGTTCTCCAATCGATTAAACCTCCTTTTCCCCTCTCTAAACAGGAGGCTTAGAGGCAAATCCAAGAACATTCATTGGCTCTTGCCCCACCAAAAGAGCCCAGCTAGACAAGGTCTTCTCAAACCCTCATTGGAGGCCCAGCCTCTTTTTTCAGCTGAAATCTCAACAAAATTTACATAATTGAGACAATTGGACCTAAGAGGACAGTCCTTGTTAGAGGCAGAACTGCACATTCCTTGAAAGAAAGAGGCTCATGCAGTCTTAATTAGATCTAATCTTTCTTAAAGCAAGCTAAAGTTAGACCAGATTGCTCTATTCGAGGATGTCGCATTAATTGCCTGCTTGTGAGCAACGTTTTCCCCCTTGCACAGTTTGGCCTCACTGGCTGCACAATGAATTGGACTTCTGGGGTGGGTGGGGGGAGGGAGTCTGGTCTCCTGCCATTCATCACAATTGACATGGTTTGTGGACAGCATTTGTTATGGCCATCCAAGCCACATCTAGGGGAGTGAAGAGAAGCCAGACTGCATCGGCCTGCTGAGCTCCTAAGAGTGGTCATTTCTGCTTTGTTGGGCCAGATTTCCCTTGACCGGGTCAGTGAAAAAGGCTCAGGGAGGGAACCTGGATTCTCGGCTTGCCTATAGGCAGCATTCCAGCTAGGAATAAGACGCAGGATCCCTGAGAAGAAGGTATGAGTTAGCCCAACAGAACTGACCAGGAATCGCTTTGCATGATTCCTCTGGGATGGAAGAGGATAATTAGATCTGTGTCTAGAAAGAGTTTAGGAGGTTCTCCTCTAGATACAGCCAAGCATCCGAGTCTACCACCCATCTGGTTTGTTTCTCCAGACCTTAGATGACATTATCTTCGGATATTACCCCAGCCTGACCGATAGACACTGGGAACTCAGCCAACCGTCCCCTACAAAATGTCCCCCTCCTCAAAAGTATGAAGACAGTCTCCAAGGAAAAGCTCTCAACTCCACCTCAGAACACCCCGCACGGGGCTCAACCCAAACCTGAAAGAATAAAAGCAGTGGCACCCCCCACCCCACCCCAAATTGAGCCGCTGTCCTCCAGAGGAAGCTTCCGGCCCTTCTCCCTCCCTCCAGCACGAGGACTTTCCTTGGTCAAAATGCCCATCGTACCTTCTGGGATCCCGATATGGAACCTTTCAGCGAAGTGCGTTGGAAGGAGCTGCTCATCCTTCGGACGGAGCCGCCGAGCTTCCCTCCCGAGCCCTTCTTGGCTCCCAAGCCTTTGCCCTCCATGGCTGGCTAGTTTTTACCAACCCGGCCAAGGCTGAACTCATTCAGATGTGCTCCCAACTGGAGTCACCTGAAGCCAGCGGCTGATAAAGTTTAGAAGATGCTTCGTCCCGACTGAAGCCATAGGAGGTGAATATTTCTCCTGGTTAGAAATCGGAGCGATCCAAGCCAAGTAAATGGGGAATATGGGACAACGACTGGCATAAATCTATGTTTCCACCCCCTCTGATAACTCCCCCTCCCTCCAGATTTTCTATAAACGGGGCTTAATGCACCCTCCCAGCCCCATGCGACGGTTTCCAGTGGAGAGAGATTTAATAAATGGTGATTGAAGGTAAATCTACTTTAAAAAGCATCCGGTCCAAAGGATTTTTATCCCAGCGCAGAGCACTTTTCTGAACATCATCTGGTGCTGCCAAGCTGAAAGGCAGAAGAGAAAAAGGCAGATGGCTCACAGAGGGCGAGAGGCTTAGGGGTGAATGCCAAGAGAAGGGACAGGGAAAAGGCCTAGAAAGAGATTACCGAGGTCTTTTGAGATAAGGAAGGTCCAAGCTGACTTTCCAAACCGAAAAAAGAGCAAGAATTGGCTTGATTCATAGGATTCTGAAGGGATCATACTGAGCATAGGCACCAAAGACATTTGAGAAGCAACACGGGTACAGTTTGGTCGTGAGCTACAAGTCGGGGAAACGATTTCCACGCACGGAAGAACGGTTGTGATGTTGACATCGGAACAAGGCTTCGAATTTTGCTTCCGAAGAAGTCTATTCCAGCAACCTCCCTCATAATCTTTCCTCCTCATTTGAGGTGATTCCTAAATAATTATTTCAGCCCTGCTGTCCATGTGTCCAACTCCAAATATTTATGTCTGAATGCCTAGCGAGCTATGCATGTCCAACCATGAATGCCAAGAAAAATACACCATCGCTCTTCTTGGCCTCTTCCTCCTCCTGTTCTTCTCCCAAACATCATCAGATTCAAACAAACGGGAACCAGCAACTTGTGTGATGGATATTTTGCCACCCAAAGATGGCCAAATACTCAGACTTTATTTCCTCTGTTGAGAAAGAAAGGTTCTTCCATAAGCGGCTTAGCTTTTATTCAGACCGAACATTTATTCCTAACTTCTTCTAAGAAAGATTTCTTCTTCCCTGGGAGTTTTCTTGAAGTCGGAACACTATTCCAGATTGAACAAGGTATTCTTGTATGTCCATGTTCATTGACAAGGTGGCAGCATTATATTTAACTCTAAACCCTGTTTGTTTGGGATCACCTAAGCATGGGAAAGCAACACTTGTTGAACTTCACAAGGCATGGATCTAACACTCTACTACGCTCTGTTTCTGGAAGAAAACCCTGATATGAGAAGGGCTGGAATAAATATTTCCATGTTCAATATAGCTTGCTTAATATTACATCTGCTTTGTTAAACTTTCTTAGCCATTCAGGATAATATATATATATATTTTTAAAGGCTTAGAAGGATGACCAGTCCCAGATCAGTTCGGAGCAAAGTTAGACACGTTCTTCCGTGAGATCTTTCAGAAATGTCGCTTGGGCACTTGCAAGTTCTATTCACAGTTTGATCTTCTCTTTAGGAACTCATTCCATCTCTCTCCCTCCCTCCTTCCCCTCCCCTGCCATTTGTGTGTGTGTGTGTGTGTGTGTGTGTGTGTGTGTGTGTAAATAGTTGTTCTCTTGTTAGAAGATATTTTTCTAATGCCACCAGTGCCCTCTGCAGGAAGTTTTGAAAATATATATCTCATCCTTTATAACAGGGGTCTCCAACCTCGGCCACTTTAAGATTTATGGACTTCAACTCTTCAGCTTTGCTGGCTGAGGGATTCTGGGAATTGAAGTCCACAAATCTAAAAGTGGCCGAGGTTGGAGACCCCTGCTTTATAATAGAAGAACAGAGTTGGAAGGGACCTTGGAGGTCGCTTAGTCCAACCTCCCTACTTGAGAAGGAGATCCTATACCATTTCAGACAAGTGGTTGTCCAGTCTCTTCTTCAAAACCTCCAGTGATGGGGCACCCACAACCTCTGAAGGCAAATCATTCCACTGATTAGTTTCTAAGAAATTTCTCCTTATTTCCAGGTTGAATCTCTCCTTGATCAGTTTCCATCCATTATTCCTTCTCTGGTCTTCAGGTGCTTTAGAAAATAGCATTAGCCTCTTCTTCCTCTTTGTGGCAGCCCCTCCAATATTGGAAGACTGCTCTCCTGTCTCTCCTGGTCCTTCTCTTCACCAGACTAGCCAGGCCCAGTTCCAGACACCGTTCTTCATATGTTTTAGCCTCCAGTTCCCCTCATCATCCTGGTTGCTCTTCTCTGCACTCTTTCTAGAGCCTCAGCAACTTGTTTATATCATGGCAACCCAAAATGGATGCAGTATTCCAGGTGTGATCTTGTTCAGGCAGTCCTGAAATGCAGCAATGGCATTTTGACGTTTTGTTTTTAAATCTGGGTACCAATGCTTGAAAATAACCAGAAAATTGTTCCAGTTCCCAGCATCTCTCTCAAAGCAGCCCGCAGTCTCATTTTGTCAGCTTTCATCACACCTCCTTCTCCTCAGGTACACATGGGGGTCATCAGCCGCAGTTGTTCCCAATTCCATGGGAAAGGATACTTTGATCCCTTGGTGACATCTCACAAGCCACAGAAGGACTTGGCCCAATCACTCTTTGTCCTGGGTATTAAAAGGCCACTGTTTGTATGAAATCAACCCTCTGCCCTTTCTCTACCTCAGTTATCAACTTGGGTTGGATAAAAGGAAGGCCAGCAGTGACTTAGACCAGCCTTTTAAACCACTATATTCCTTTGAAGATATTCCCTTCCTAAGGCTTCTTCGCAAGGCAGCTGCAAATTCTTGCTGACGCTCAAACTATTTTTACAACTCCAACTTTTTCATGGCATTGCTCTGACCTCTTAATTGCTGAGATCTTGGATTCCAAAACCACATTGTATTTCATATCGTTACAGAATTTTCTTCTGCCAAATTACAAACTTCCCAAAGTGCTACTTTGTCGTTCCTGGATGATGAATGTGGTTAATGGCGGCCCCACTTTTGCATCTGGGGAAAAAAAACTCTTCTCCGTCTTCTTCGATTTTAGGTTTATATCTTGGCTGGAGTCCAGACATAAATATTCATAAGGGAAAGTTTAAAAAAATAAAAATAAAACAGGGCTCTTTTTTCTTTTTTTTTATGAAGATCCACACCCATACAATTTTGCTAAAATTACTCAACTTTTGGGGGACCCTGTTTTTCCAACGACACCAAGGAAGAATAAAGGACAGGAGGAAATAAAATCTTCTAGGGAAAAATGTGACCCCCAGTGCAAATTTTAATTCTGCTTTTATAAGGCTGCAGAACTTCCTTGGAACGGACGGTGGCGCCCAAAAGCCATTGTGTGTCAAAGCTTAAGAGGAAGGCGGCTCCTGTAAATATTTTTGCGTATACTAGAATAGAAATAAAGTGAAGTGAAGTCAGCTCGATGTAGTTGTGAAGATGCTGGAGAAGAAACGGAGAGACTATGGACCTTTGGCCTGAAGGATGACCTTGGGCTGGCCCTTCTCTTTCAGCCCTGCCCACTTCACAGAGTTGTGTTTGTGGTGGTGTGAAATCTAGTAGATAAAACCTAGCAAATGCACACTCCTTATTTTCAAAGGAATCACCCGCGTTCTGGATGGTGATCCCTTTGGGGAAAATTAGATTTTTACCCAATGGGAAAACAGATTGGGGGGAGGTGGAGATCTGGGATAGCAGCAGCTGCTGGGAAGCCAATTTCTTTCATTAAGTGAACATTACGCTAAGCCAGGGGTCTTCAAACTTGACGGCTTTAAGTCTTGTGGACTTCAACTCCCAGAATTCCTCCTCCAGTCATGTTAGCTCAGGGATTCTGGGAGTTAAAGTCCGCAAGTCTTAAACTGGCCAAGTTTAAAGAACCTTGCATTAAGCCAGCAATCCGGCAGGTGGGGTTTTTTTTTTTACTGAAACACAAAATGACTTTTTAGCTGGGTCAGCTTTATAAGTTTTTGTCTTCCTTTCTTCTGAGATGGAATGCTTTACAAACAGAAGTCTCTGTTTGTTTAAAAAATCCCTGGATAATAGAAAAGAATGGGCTTTTCTTTTCTTTTTTCTTTTGCCATCCTACCGTAAAAGAGCAAGCGATCGCTTTGAGGTTGTTGCTTCGATTTGCTGCAAAGGAAATTAGAAGTCTCTCCGTTCTTCCTTTTTATTCTTTCTTGCTGCACTTCTGTCTTTGTTTTCCTCCTCTCTTGCTTTTATCGGTTTGTGGTTTTTATTTTTGCTCTTTGTAAAACTTTCAGTAGAGAAACACCTAAAATAAAACAAACAGACCCATCCGGTGGACTTTCAAAAGCCAACCCATCCCGAAATTTGTTGTTTATTTTGGTTAGGTATAAACATTTCCAAATCATGCTCCGGGATGTTGCTGGCATGCCATGAATTTTACCCTAAAAATCCACGGCCGCTTTCCCTTCACCCTTAGCCACCCTGGTGCAGTCTGCTGGCAGCCCCCGTTTCCCTTGCCCCCCGAATACAACAGAAATATTAAGGGGGAAAGAAAAAATGTTAACTTTCAAGATGTTGCAGCAAAAACTCCACCCTGGGCTTCAAAAGCATTCCTTCATTTGTTCTTTGTGTCGCAATCCTGATGGGAAGAAAGACTAGCCAGAATTCTCTCTCCAGATTTCAGGCACAGCCCCAAAACCAACATTTCTTCCATGCAGAACCTAAGGGCTGACCTACTTTTTCTATCTGCATTCAAAGCAGGAGCCCTCGAACTCATACGCCTGATACACACACACACACACACACACACAAACACACACATCCATTGTACAACAGGTGCTGTACAGATCTCAATCTTTGTTCCTGCAAGGGTGGGTGTGGCTGTGTTTTGTTCAGCGCTGGGCATGACTCACAGCATCTGCCCTTCTGCAGCAGAAGCGTGTGGCTTCGGTGGGAGGGCGCCAGCAGGACAGAACATGCACACATGCGCATTCATACACACACACACACACACACACACACACCCATATAAACACACGCTTCAAAGAGTTTAACTTAGAGCAGGTGACTTCTGCTCCAGATCGTATTTCAGAGGCACCTTATGGAACGAGTTGGCTTGGGAAATTCCAATTTTGAAGCTTGGATACTGTCCGACTGGTTTTCCCCTTGTCCAGGGAGAATTTATCCTCAGCCCTGACCTGAAACCTTCAGAAAAAGAATGGACCAAGAAGGCCTTGCAGAAGATTAGAAGGAGAAGAAAAATCGCCCAAACTGCAAAGCTGAAATGCCCAGAAGGGTCCTGATTTCTTCCTACATCCTAAAATGTTTGCCTTTGAAAAGGTGTTGAAGCCAGTAGAATAATAAGGAAGGTGCTGTCTTTAAGAGTCCAACCCAAGGCAATTTCCTTGCTGCTTGGTGAGGTCAACCTTCACTGAACGTTGACCTTTCAGGCATTGGCTGTTCAGAATAACAAAGTAACAGAGGTGAAAGGGACCTTGGAGGTCTTCTAGTCCAACCCTGATCCAGCAGGAGAGCCTACACTATTCCAGACAAAGTGCTGTCCAGCCCCTTCTTCAAAGCCTCCAATGATGGAGCTCCCACAACTCCAGAAGGCAAGCAATTCTACTGATTAATTGTTCCAACTCTCGGGAAATTTCTTCTTAGTTTTAGGTTGCAAAGAGGAGATCATCAAAAATTGGGCATTAAAATCACAATAGCCTAGGTGCACCCTAATGGCTCAAATACAAGAGGTGAATAGCCACTCCAAGAAAAAGGGAAGGTCCAAATATATTTAAGAGAACAAAAATAATGTGAAATGAATGGACCCAAATTATGGTTCCATCAGCCACGGGGAGACGGTGATGGGCGTTCAATGCCACCGTCCTTTCGACTCCTTTTTTGAAGCCGTTCTGAAAAATTGTCCCTGGATTAGATGAAAAAAGATAAAAGTCATGGTCAGTGAAACACTTTCTCCTCTACTTAGCACAGACAAAATGTTTACATGTCTCCACTTTTTGAGCTGAGTCCAACATGGCTCCAACTTCGGGATTTAGAGCATGTCGCTCAACAGGTTAAACTAATATGCCCTGCATTCTTTGTGCCACAGCTCTCCTCCTCCTTCTGTGACCTCTGGACTCACCTCTTGGGGTGCTTAAGGCCATGATGGATTGCTGGCTCTTGACTCTTGGCCACCTTAACCCTTGACCTTCCTTTCGTTCCATTCTTAGCTTGGGGGATGGAGCAGGGTTCCTGTGCTTGCCTTCGTTCGTTCCTTCCTTCCTTCCTTCCTTCCTTCCTTCCTTCCTTCCTTCCTTCCTTCCTTCCTTCCTTCCCGCTCCGGGACTTATAAAGTTTTGCTTAGTAAAGGGGTCTCTGATGGACTGAAGAGATGTTGACCCCTGCCGTGGCTTACCTTGTCCAGGAAAGACGCTGGTTGACCTTTTGGAGTGGTAACCTTGAGACGGAAGACTCCGGGGATTTATAAACCCGGACAAAACGTAAAAAGCAAGATCATTAGAGTAGATACGGGCTGCAAAGAACAGAACCACCACGAGATGGCAGGAAAAGAGAAAAATCTAACTGTCGGCTCCCACCAGAGCAGAGGTCGCCAACCTTTTGGACCTCAGGGACCACCAAACTCATCATTTTAAATCCCACGGACCACTAATATGAATTTTGACTGACGGTGGCTTGCTGATGTTGGCGGGGAAGTTGGTCCCCTATTCCAGAGCTGCAAGAGTCACAGGACTGGCTCTTTGGTCATCCTGGAGCAGCTGTTCCACCTGGGTGTACTGGCCTGCCATGGACTGGATGAGCTGCTCTGGGATGACCAAAAGGCCAGTCTTGGGACTCCTGCAGCTCTGGAATAGGGGACCAACTTCCCCACCAACGTCAGCAAGCCACCCTGGGCAGATTTGCCTCCCACACCATTGGTCTTACCTTCCAGTTCCACTTCGTGTGGCTCTACTCAACGTAAGGTTTGCGCTTGGCTGAAGGGTGGGGGCCAACGGGTGGGCGGGCCATGTGGGCGACACAACCTTGTGTTCCCGCGCAGCCTGGTTTAATTTCCTTGTGGGGGGGGAGAACATTTCTCTGTGGACCACCAAAACTTTCCCATGGACCACCAGTGGTCCCCGGCCCACTGGTTGGCAATCACTGCACTCGACGTCTTCCAACCTTCTAGCAACCGACCTCCTGTAGGTTTGTGCTTGACTTTCCTGTTTCAGGGCTGGTTGTGCTGTTTCTGCCTTCTAACTTGTGGTAGACCAAGAATGGTGGGAGATAGAAGGCAAGATCAATGTGGAGAAATGGGGTGTTTTCTTGAGGGGTGGGGGGTGGAGTAGGACCTGCTCCCCAGCGATGCAGAGTCCAACAACTTTCCACCCTTGTTTGTTGTTTCTGCCTGAAAATCAAACTGTGTGTTGAACCAGGAAAGAGGCCTGCCCGAAGAGAACACACCCAGCTCGCTTCAGCTCTCCGTGACTCACACTTGTGCAAGAGGATAGTTTTGAGGGCCTAAGCAAGAAAGTAGCGGGTGGGGGTTGTTCTTTTCATATCCTAAACATCTCCTCCCACCCTCCCAACCCACAAAAAGTCTTGCTGGTCTCCGGCTGCAGAGCACCTGTTCAGCTCACCTGATCGTGGAAGGGAAGAGTCCTGAGAAGTTAATAGAGACCCTACTTGGGGGGGGAGGGGCAGTCAGACAATTGAAATAGTCCTGTAAAAAGGAATGCTGTAATCCGCAAAACACACGAAAGGAGAACTGGCGCCCCATGGGAAACACCACCATTTTGAAAACAGGACTTTCCCTTTTTTTCCCCCCCTATTTCAGGGAAATTTTTCCTCCTTGAATCATCTGCCAAGGGGTTCCTGTGTGCCCACCCCCCACATTTAATCATTCGGCTTCTTGGCCAGCATCCAGTTAGGAGGAAGCAAGCGAGCAACCCAAAGGAGCTAGCACCAAAACAGAGCTGCCATCGCTGCTAGATAATCTCCCAAGAATGTAATTGCCGTGCAAACAAACAGCTCTGGCAACCAACTATTATGTTGTGTAACGACAACATGGAAATCTTGGAGAATCAACCTGGTCTTATTTTGATCCATTAAGATAGATAGATAGATAATGATAGATAGATAGATAGATAGATAGATAGATAGATAGATAGATAGATAGATAGACAGAGACAGACAGACACAGATAGATGGTAGATAGATAGGTAAGTAGGTAGGTAGGTAGATAATAGATAATTAAAGATATATGATAGATAGATAGATAGATAGACAGACAGACAGACGGTAGGTAGGTAGGTAGGTAGGTAGATGATAGATAATTACAGATATATGATAGAGAGAGAGAGAGAGACAGACAGACAGACAGATGGTAGGTAGGTAGGTAGGTAGATGATAGTTAGATAATTACAGATATATGATGGATAGATAGATAGATGATAGATAGTGAGATAGAGAGAAAGATAGAGAGAAAGATAGAGAGATAGAAAGAGGGAGGGAGGGAGAGAGGGAGCGGGGGGGGGGGGAAGAGAGAGAGATCTTAAAAAGAAGACCAAACTGTGAATAGAACTTGCAAGTGAGTGGGATGGGACTAGACCCCCTGAAGACCCTCTGGAGAAGCTCCAAGGGCAGAGAAGAGGATGCTGGACTTCTAGAAGTTTCTCCCAAACATTCTTGAAATGCCCACTGCAGGAAGGGAAGAGAAGGGCCATTTGGCTGGGCCGTGTCTGAAACAATTTGATGCCCTTTTGGGGGGAAGGGGGGTCCATGGGAAGGTGTTCCTTTCTCATCATTTCTCGCCCAGTCCTTCCAGCAAGAGATAGCAAGAATGCCGACTCCTTTGTGGCCTGCCGAGGATGGTCTGTGGTCTGTTTTGGGGGTGGGGGGGAGGACACGCCTGGGCGCGTCATCTATGAAGTTGTCCCAAAGAACCCGAAAGACCGTCCAACCATCCAGCGTAAAAGTTGATAGCCTGGACCTTGCAGGTTTCCCGTCTCCCGAGAATTATGAAGCTCCACCTCAAACGAGTCCAGCAGAGAAGCAGAACCGGGACTTCTGAAACGGGCCCAGCCTGAGGCTCGCTCTTGTTCTCCACCCCGGCGCCTCCAACAACACAACAGCCGTGAGTTCAGCGTTGCCTGTTGTTGTGCTCCTTGAGGTTTGAGCCAAGGCTGTCATTCGCCAAGGGGGAGGTTGAATCGTCTAGGAACCAGCCTCCGCTTCCCGGCGGGGTTCGCTTTCAAACGACCTCACCAAAATGGCGCCACCATTGTGAGGACGGACCAGGCTACAAGCCCCCTAATCCCAGGAGAGAGACTCAATAGTTGCAGGAGCCCATCGCAAAGTGGAAGAGTCTGTCCCCTCCTTCCTGGCAGGGCTGCTGCAACCTCACCCTCCGGCGGCTCCGACAGCAGAGGAATGAGCAACTCAGCATGTCTGGGTCGGGGGAGGCCTGGCCTTGATGTGCGGAGGAGGCCAGGAATGTCAGGGGAAATCTCAGCGCTCCAGGAGGTGTGCAAAGCATTTAGGAAGCGGGCTTAGAGCGTGGCAAAGAATTCGTCCCCGGACCCACCCTTCCTCCTCCCAATGGGGGAGAGCCTTGTTCCCGCCGGCCTCAGCTAGCGATCGAGAGCAGAGGGTCTCCAACTCTTGGCAGCTTGAAGACTTGTAGACTTCAACTCTGGCTGAGGAGCTCTGGCTGAGTTGACGTCCACAAGTCTTCAAGTTGCCAAGAGTTGGAGACCCCTGATCTGGAGGGCAGCCTGATTTGAGGGAGGGGACCAGACCAGCAAACTTTCCCCTTCCCCCTATGGCCACCTGATCCTTTTTTAAAAAAACCAGCAGTCAAACCAGGGTGCAGACCAGAGGTGGCATTCAGCCAGATTCTGCTACCAGTTGTAGAGAACTGGTAGCAGAAATTTGGAGTAGTTTGGAGAAGCGGCCAATACCCCCCCACCCCCTGACCGGAGATTTTATAGTATCTTTCCCCCTGCCATGCCCACCAAGCCCACAGAATTGATAGTAAAAACAAAAATTTGTGAATCCCACCAAAGGTGCAGACCGGACCCTCTACTCAAGCTTCGACATCCAACCTTTTCATGCTCCTTCTTGGAAGGGTTTTTGATCAAGACCCCCCCCCCCCCTTGTAACTAAAGCCTCTCCTTTGGCTCTGCCAGTTGGACTTGCAAAGCAGGACTACCCAGGGGTCAGAAATGGGCCTCTGAGCATGCACAGAGGGTTTTGACTCTGAGAAAGCCGAGGGAGGGTTGGGCCCCAAAGGCTGGGGCATCTGGCAGAGCAGCCAACTTCCTTTTGGGGCGGGGTGGCTGCTCCATGGCGTGCTTCTCCTCCGCAGTCCGCCAGCCCTTCCCATCGGGTGTATTAATAGCTCTGCAGAGAGCAAGGTCGCACGAGGACAGCCGAAGCAGCGCACACACACACACACACACACACACACACACATACACACACACACACAACTTAAAAGGGCGAGGGCTTCTCCACCCAGCTGCCTTCCTCCTTACTTGGGGTTCCCTTCCTGGCCCAATGCGAGCTACTCCCTTGGAGACCCTTTAAGAGGCCAACCTCCTGGGGTTCTTACGGCAGGGGGCACCTCCAGATCTCCGGGTGGGACTTTTTCATCAGTGTGCTCAATTTATTTCTTCCCCCTCCCCAAACCCACAGACCAGTTTGGCCACCAGGTCTGACTTTCTGGTTTGGAGGGTATTTGCTTTCGCCTTCTTTGTCCCCTTCAGCCGGGGATTATGGGCACTCCTCTGTCACCAGCCCAAAAAGGACCTGTCCAAATCCTCAGGCTACACGACACACCAAAGAGGCAACCGTGCATCGATGTGTCTTGTTGCACTCTGCGTCAGCTGAGCCAGGGAATGTCAACTTTTCTCAACTTTAATCTGGGTGGACTTCAACTTCCAGAATTCCCCAGCCAGGAAGCTGGAAACGGAAGCGTGCCCAGTTTTTAAAGTTGAGAAAAGTTGAGGCTTTTCCAGATACGTTTTGTCCACTCTTGGGAAGAAAGAAAGGGACCGAGAGTGTTTTGCAAAAATCAGGGAACCCGGTCGTTTTTTGTTCTCTGATGAGGTGAGCGGTTGCTCCCAAAAGCTGACCAAGTTTGGCTTTCCATAACACTTGCACCTGAGGAAGGGAGTTGTGGTTCCCTGAAGCTTGCGCGTTTGAGTAAAACTTGCGTCTCAGTCTTTCCAGATTCTCTCATGAGTACACTTTCCCCTCCGTTGCTTTTTCACGCGCCCCCCAACGTTGGGCAGGGCCGGGCTGCTGTCTCAGGCGGGAGAGGCTGGGCGGTGCCAACCACACTTCCGGTTGTGAGGGGGGAGGGGGGGTTGTGAGCTGCAGCTCCTCTTCTGGCTGCCTGCCCTCCCTGGGTGGCAAGGAGGCAGCCATTCTGCAGTAGAACTCAGCCAGGAAAGCTGGGCGGGTAGAGGGGAATACTGGCAGCTCAGGGTTGAACTGAGGGCTCCTGGGCGCTCTCTGGTTTAGGGACACAAGGGAGTGGGGTTGGAGGAGGAGGAGGAGGAGGAGGAGGAGGAGGAGGAGGAGGAGGAGG
>NW_020769352.1:9152340-9203997 GCF_900518735.1 Pseudonaja textilis
CTTCTTCTTCTTCTTCTTCTTCTTCTTCTTCTTCTTCTTCTTCTTCTTCTCCTGCCTGAACTTCGTCTCTTTTGCTTCCTTTTAGACCCGGGAGACAAAGGGGGTTGAAGCTCGTAAACCCGGCTGGATAGAGAAGCAGTTGAAGGGGGGGGCGTTGGGCGGGGGAAGGAGGAGAGCTTGGCAGCTGGTGCCCCGGGGGGGGGGGGGGGGAGAGGAGAGGGAGGGTCGGGCCCAACCGGTCCACGTCATTCAGGAGCCAGTTGGAGACACGAAAGTCAAACGGGGTCACTGGCTGTTTGCCACCTTCTTCTCTCGGCGACTGGCATTGGGAAGAGGTGGGCCTTGCCCTTGGCTCCTTGGTGGGGAGCTCAACCAGATGTGGTTGGGTTGGCTTTGCAGTCCAAGGGCAAAGAATGAGCAGGGGGAAAAGGCGAAGGAAAGGGCACCCTCACCTTCACGGGCGTCGGCCGCTATCCAGCCATTCACCTTCCAAACGGAGCTCTTCCTACAAGGGAGACTTCCCCGAAAGAATGCCGCTATTTATTTAAGCAAGGTTTTCATTTTCATTCAGTCGACATATTTGAAACTCGCTTAGGCTCCGCAAGTTTGAAGAGTGCTCGGCGATTCAACCATTTTAGTTAAAATGTAAACATACAACGTTGAGCAGAATCAGCATTGGAAGAGGTATTTAAAATCTCTGGTTTGGGGTGGGGGTTTTTTTGGAATGCAATTATGATTAACAAACAATATCAGGTTTTGGACATGGAATGCCATAAATCCCAGAGGGGTGGAAAACAGGTATAGAAAGTACAGAAAATCTATGACTGTGTAAATAAAGAGACAGGTACAATCAGAGGAGGATATATAGGGGGAAATTAAAACTACAATTCTATCAATCAACATTTCTCCTCCTCCTCCTCCTTCTCCTCTTCCTCTTCATCTTCTGCCCTCCTCCTCCTCCTCCTCCTCCTCCTCCTCCTTTTCTTGCTTTCTTTCTTGCTTTCATATTATGACATTTCAGTGTGGTCCATCATGAGTAGAGAGTGTTGTTTCCTAAGCAACTTTCTGCTGTATTAAATTACAGAATCTGTGGGACTGTAAACAAAGTGACACTATGCGAAACAAAACAAAAAATGACAACTTTTCTCCTAAAACCGAAGTCTGGTTAGGACCGGCTAGATTCTAACTGAATTCCTCTTTGAGAACGACATGTTTTGAGAAAACTTGCAGGCTTCCTTCCAACATCAACCTGAGCCTTGTTCCTTCGGGAAGTTGCATGGTTTTGCGTGAATCCAGGCCACGTCCTGGAGGTGTCCCCAAATGCACTTAGTGATGATGTAATAAGGGCACAAATATTGACTTAACCCAAGATTTGTTCTAAGGTTTTTGAAATAGGCACCTGCAGTTCTCCCTGAATTCCTTCCCTGACTTTGTGTGTGCTGCAGCCCATGCAACTGCAGGCTGCATCAACAGAGGGGTAGAATCAAGAGATAGACCAGTTTTGGTCACCACGATCCAAAAATGTTGCTGAGACTCTAGAAAGAGTGCAGAGAAGAGCAACCAAGATGATTAAGGGACTGGAGGCTAAAGCATATGAAGAATGGTTGCAGAAAGTGGGCCTGGCTAGTCTAGGGAAGAGAAGGAACCGAGTGGTGGTGGACATGATTGAAGTCTTCCAGGATTTGAGGGTCTTCCACAGAGAGGAGGGGGGGGCAACCTATTTTCCAAAGCACCTAAAGGCAGGAGAAGAAGCAACAGATGGAAACTAATCAAGGAGAGAAGCAATTAGAACTAAGGAGGAATTTCCTGACTGTGAGAACAGTCACCATTCTCACTACGGAACAGAAGTTGCCTTCAGAAGTTGTGGGAGCTCCATCACTGGAGGCCTTCAAGAAAAGGCTGGACAGCCACTTGTCTGAAATGGTGTGGGGTCTCCTGCTTGAGGAGGGGGCTGGACTAGAAGACCTCCAAGGTCCCTTCCAACTCTGTTATTCCATTATTCTTCTCTACTGTCTTTCCGTCCACATGTGAGCAAAGTACGGAATAGACGCAGGGCGGGTGCTGCGTTTTAACAGCCAGTTAGAAAACGAAGAGGATCTCCTGGGGTGTAGAAAGAGGGCTCATAGAACGATGGAGGATGGCCAGACGGACCTGGAAGACAGACCTTCTACTTGCTAGACAGGTCGACTTCCTCTCCACCCACTTTTCGTTTCTCTCCGATTTTGGTGCTCGCAAAATTATTTTGTCGCAACAAGAACAAAGAAACCTAAACCACATATGAAAAGCAGAAGAAAAGAAAAGAACAGATCATAGGAAAATGAAAATGAAACTCTCTTGAAAGTATCAAGGGGCACAGAGAGCGAACAGAATAATAATTTTTAAAAAAATCATAAAGCTTGCACAAGTTCAGCTTTCATTTGCAAGAAAAAAAAACACATTCCTCGTTTTACAGAGAGAATAATATGTCACCCTGTAGATCTGGGGTCCTTGATAAAATCTTCAAAGTGGGCTTTTGATAACTATTCGCCCCTGTTTTTATTCTCAATAATGTATGCACGTTCAAAGCAGATTTGCTGGGCGTACAATTGCGGTGGTTAGTTTTAGCAGATTTTGGTGTCTATCCTGTTGAGAAGATGTCCACGGAACATTTAAGACAATGGGTGTCCAAGCTTGGTAACTTGAAGGTTTGCGGATTTCAACTCCCAGAATTCATGCTGGGGAACTCTGGGAGTTGAAATGCAGAAGACGTCAAGTCTACAAGGAGAGGGAGGGAGGGAGAGGGAGAGAGAGAGGGAGAGGGAGGGAGGGAGAGAGAGAGAGAGAGAGAGGGAGGGAGGGAAAGAGAGGGAGAGAGAGAGAGGGAGGGAGAGAGAGAGGGAGGGGGAGAGTGAGAGAGAGAGAGAGAGGGAGGGGGAGAGTGAGAGAGAGAGAGAGGGAGAGGGAGAGGGAGGGAGGGAGAGAGGGAGGGAGAGAGAGGGAGAGATAGCGGGAAGTGGTCTAAGGGAGCAACCAAATTCTCCCTGCAAAGAATCGGCTGTTCCTCCCTCTTCAGCCTGTTGTTTTGCAGGTGGACATGCACGAGAGCCAAAATACGATTCCATCCTGGGACATTATAAGTCACCAGAGCAGGCAGGAATTAAGGACATTTTAGGAGTGGTTTTTTGGTCCGCCCACCAGCCCTCAGATTCCCCTCGCTCCTGTACCTGCGTTGGCAGGGATGCCGCCAAGGGTTGCTGGAAGCCATTCAGTGGGATTAGGAGAAGCCGAGCGGTGAGTGGGAGTGAAGAAAGAAGCATCCGCTCCCAGGAAGGCCAATCCAGTGGGTTGCGGCCAGCTGGAACGGAGGCAGGAGCGACAGGTGTTTGGAGAACTCCATGGAGGAGAATTCCATGGAGCCCAGAGTTGACTTGGGGGAGGTCCTGGTTGCTTCCTGAGCTTGGTGGTTTTCCTGAAGATGTTTCATGACCCAACTAGGGAACATCGTCAGGGCTAGAAGGGATGGGGCTTGGGAGGAGAGGTGAGGGGGCTATGGGGTCCTGGTTGGTCTCTGAGCTTGGTGGTTTTCTTCCAGATGTTTCATTATCTAACGAAGGAACACCTTCAGTGAAAGAAGACAGTGGGGTTAGTAGAGAGGAGGAGGATTGTGGGGTCTTTGGTGCTCTCTGAGTTTGACTGTTTTCTTGGAGGCATTTCATGACTCGACTAGGTAACATCATCAGTGCTAGTGAGTGTGCCTTGCTTCCCACCATAGCTCTGAGCTTGGTTGTTGGCTTGCAAACGTTTCATTACCTGTCTAGGTAACACCATCAGTGGCAGCTCCCATTTCCATGCTGCCTGTGAAGCGTTTGAAAGCCCATACCTGGAACCAGTTCAAGAGAACATTTATAACTCCGGCTTGAACTGCATGGGGTCACTTGGTGCTTGCAGGTGTTTCATTACCCATCTAGGTTACAAGACGTTACCAGGTACGGTAACAAAACATCTGTAAGGAAACCATGAAGCTCAGAGAGCACCAGGGACCCCACGGTTTTGGGACTTTCTGGCCTAGCTCCAAGGAGTCCAGATTGGACCCTGGACTAAATGAATACTTGCCTTCCCTGGGCTCAGATCTGAGGGACACAGAAAAGAGATCTTCACTAAGGATTATTAAAGTTTTCTTCTTCCTTGCTTATAAATGGAATAGTGAGGAGGAAAGGGCTAGCTCATTAGATTCAGAAATGTCAACACTCAGCAAAAAAAATAACTTTTTGGCACAGAAAGCTACCATTCCTCAAACGAGCGTGTTTTCCTTGAACAGCTGGGAGAAGATAAAAGACATATTTGGTTTTCACTGCCCCAATCTATGTTTGACAAACATTTGCCCACCTCAAGAACACTAGAAGTTGGTTACTGCAACATGCAAAGAGGGGGAACAGAATCAACACGAAGTAACACGATAGCTTTCCCCTCATATCTCTCTTACTATGTAGAGCAGGGCTCTCCAATTTTGACAATTTTAAGACTTGTGGACTTCAACTCCTATGAAGAATTCTGGGAGTTGAAATCCACAAGTCTTAAAGTTGCCAAAATTGGAGATCCCTGATGTAAAGGATAAACCCCTGGAATGGAGTAGGGCCCTTCAACCCATGGACATCATCTACACAAAGCAGAAGACCATAGCTTAAACCTTAAAGTATCTAAATGATGTCCAAGGAATCAACAACTATTTGGACCTGTTTGTGCCTTGACACCTGGAAACAGTGTTGGGTAGTTTCTTCAGACCCCAACATGATTTCAACATAAACCAAAAATAAACCAAAATGTCGCAAAAATAGCCATGTTTTCTGATGTTTCAACGTCCTTGTTTGATTTTTTTTTTAAATGACTTTTATGTCTTTTTGGGCACCTGGTCTTCCCCAAAGCGCCTGCCCCTTGCTCTAATCCAAGAAACGTGCCAAACACTTTCAATTTCCAGAACTCCTGGTCAACAGGGTGTCTTTAACTGTGCTACCTATCAAGGAGGTTGGATGTTGCCAGAAACATTCAAAGTTGGCACTCGCCATTAATCTGCGCCCCTTCACCGACTCTGTTTTGAAAACCTGTTGGTTACGTTCACATTTTGTATCTTGAGGTACGCGCTTATAAACAGGCCTTCCGTTGGAATCTGGACACCCAGCGTGCAGGTCTGGTGTGGTCTCGGGTCTTAATTGCGTTGAGCTATAATTCTCATTGTGATGAATTGGCCGGAGACAAAAGAGAAAGCGTTAAGAGCCTTTTCTGTCCTCAGCCTTCTCTTTGTCCAATCCCCTCAATTCCACTTTCTTTACTGTAGTGCGGAGGCCAACAGCCCCCAGTTATGAGTTCCTTGGCAACATTTGCTGGAGATAATGGCAAAGGAGTGCCAAGGGACTAATTAGCCTTGTTAACATATCAGGCTCACATTGGAGACAGGAGGTTTTGTCCTGCTCCTTCGAAGAGAGAACCGAGAAGGCACAACCTACGCCCGATATTTATTTATTTACTTATTTATTTATTCCTTTGTCAAGCAAGCGTTAGATAACAGGTATAAGGATGAGCATGGTTATGAATGCATGTAATAGATACTAATAAAAAAGAAACAATAGGACAGGGACAGTAGGCACGTTGGTGCACTTATGCATGCTATCTTCATGCAATCTTTTTTAAAAAACAACAACAATATGCATTTATCCAGAAAGCTGGTTGAAGCAGATATGCCCAGCTCCCTGGAATTGGAAGGTAGTTGTGGATCTTAGCGATTTTGCTCCAAATCCTACGTTAGGGAAGGAAGAATGCTTTCCAAACGGGTTTGTGGCAGCCAAATGCAATTGCAGGAATATCAGCAAGCAGTTTTTTAAAAATTCTGTCTGATCGGGAACTTATCCTGCACCGTATCAATATCAGATCTATTGAAGCCAGTAGATTCCAGGCCTCTATTGCTGGGTCAAATTGCTTTTGAATCAGGGAAGGGAATCACGTATTTAATTGCTCCCTTTTTAGCCAGCCTGTAAAAAAAAAAATTTCTTCAGCTGCTGCTGCTGCTTTAATCCTGCTTCGCGGTCTCTGGAGAGTCCCCACGATCAAATAGGTTTCCCAAAATAATCTCTGGCCTCGCCTTCTTCAGCCTGGTGTGCTCCTGATAGGTGGGGTTTTGACTCTTCCGTTATCCAGCTGAAGCAACAGAGGACACGATGAAAGGAGACGTCTTCTTAGGGGTCCTTCAGAAGTTGGAGTGTTTAGATTTTGGAAAGAGGTGGTCTTGGAGGTGAGAGGAGGACACTAACGGGGTTGATGATCCCTTGGACATTCTCCCTAGGTCAGCAGGGAAGGACGGATAGGGAAACTATTATAAATTTTAATCAACATTCAAAGAAATAGACCTGCTTTCTCTTGGCTTCTTCTCGGCAAAGTTTCCAGGGAAGATGTTTGACGATGTTTGGGGTTGAGAGACCTTCTTGGAGGGGAGTCTTCAAAGAAGCAGAAGGGGCTTCAATTCAGGCCACAATTTGACAGGTAGAAATGGGCTTCTATGGAGAACACCTTTTTTTTTTGGTTGGAGATACTGGACCTCTTTGTGGTGAGGGAGATGTGTCAGGTTTGACGACATCCAAACTTGGTTGACTTCATCAAGACTAGCCAAAAGTTTATTGAGTTCCCAAAGGATGGTCTGGTCTCTTCTATGGTCCTCAGAGAATTTCCTAGCCACTCCATAACCCCAATGTGGGAAAACACAACGCCAGTTTCTCCCAGGTTCCAAATTAAACCAACCAACCACCTGTAACCAGTCAGAAAATTCAAGGGAAGAGGGTCTCTTCCGAGAAAGAAGAAATGCTGGGTAGAATTTCAGCAAAAGATCATCGTGGACTGTCACACATTACCGAGTGGAGAATCCCAAAGCTAGATTGCTCTCCTAATCGTCATGATTGTCCCATTGTGACTCTTTGGGACCCCAATGAAGAGACCCAGAGCAGAGTCTCTCCAGTCTAAAGCAGGTGAAATGAATGAGTCCCGCATGAGGAGTCCCTCTTGGTGCCCTCTGAGCTTGTTTTGCAGACCTTTCATTACCCAAACTAGGTAACATCATCAGGGTTAAGAGCTAGGGTTAGGGTTAGCGGTGTTACCTAGTTTGGGCCATGAAACCTCTGCAGGAAAACAACCAGGCTCAGAGAACACGAAGGATGCCTCGTTTCCATCCTGAGCTACAAATATCGTCCTTTATTTAGTCCCGCGTGCCCTACATTTTAGGATGGGGAGGGATGAGGCACGACTGCTCTCTTCCTAGACAAAAGTTGAACACAAAGCATTTCATTTAGATCCGTTCAAAAAAGCAACTTCTTTTTTTTTTTTTTTTTTGCATCTGAGCACACATGTGTTGGACTCCTGTTTTGTCTGGCTGTGCGCGGCTGGGGCATGTCCAAACCTGGAACCCTAGAATGCGCCGGAGAAAGACACGTGATTCCTTTTTCTGTTTTTTTTTTATAACTTCAAGTGGGCCCCTGAGTTTCCCTCCCCTGTTTCCCTCCAAATAATCCTGGATTAACAACTGCTTGGATCTGAAATGTTGCTGAGGGAGCCATAGCAGGAATCCAAAGCCGCAGCCCACACGGAGGGCATGCGCTTCAGAGATCCTTCTTTAGAGGCTCCCCGGATGGCTCTAGTTTGGCTGTTTACTGGTTGCCCTTTTTGGCTTTCGCTGGGAAGCAGCTCATGTGGCTGAGTGAGATCATGATCTTACTGTATGCTGGTGAGACGACAGCCAGACAGTGAGGGTTATTTAAGTACAGGCTGAGCGGCCAGATAAATCTAGCCTGTGTTTTGCAATGCTTGTCGTTTCAGTCGTTCGTGTCTCGGAGATTCACTTGCGCTTTGGGGAGAAATTGGACACGTTAGCAGTTGGCTGAGCTTGGGAGAAAGTTATTTCAACACTGAAAGGGAGAAAAAGTTCACATTGTTCTGGAGAAAACACTGTGGAACACAAGGCCTGAGTAAATTTCTCTTGCACAACCTACTCTGAAGCGAAAGGGATTTCTGCAAGAGGCAACAGATTTTGCACCTTGGAGCTCCAGGCGTTTTGTGGGTCCTACCTAACCTATAGAAGTACACAGTCAGCAGGGCAACCAGAAGACTTCATTTTCTTTTTATCTGCTTCTTCAGAACATAGTTTAAAACCACCAGCCTCAATTGCCAAGAAGCCTCCTTCAGCCTTATCTGAATTTGCACACTTGACTTGAGCAGAAAGCGTGTCTTCCTATTACTGGAGGATAATGGTTGTCTTACATTTCCTGCTTCAGTGCCAGAGAGAGGCAAAACATTCGAAGGGTGATGTCAATGCACACAACAATCATAGCCTGTCTCTTAAAAAGAAGTCGTCTGCAACTTTCTAGAGTCAGAAATGCAAAGTTACACAGGAGAAACTGGTGTGTGTTTTCCACATCAGGATTATGAAGCAGCTAGAAGGACGTAGAAAAAAACCAGTCAATCCTTCTGGAACTCAGCAAAATTATGACCAGTCTTTGGCTGGTCCTGAAGAAGTCAACCAAGTTTGGATATAGTCAATGTTTGTCTAGGGAACCATCTGGAAGTCTCAGAACGGAGAGCTAAATTCAAACAAACAACCACACAGCAAAAGAAGACAATGGGAAACCACTTCCTTATCAGGACCAAGGCTTCTATCCACGAAGCCACCAGAAAACAAGACTAACAAGAAGAAGGCTTCAGAGACCTACTGTCAATGAAGCAACCCCCAGAAACCTTCTCTCATTAAAGCTATCCCACACCTTTGTGTTGTGCTCTACTACAAGGGGAAACAAATGCCCAGTTTTCAACCCATCTAAATCAGAAGATCAAGCAGGCGTCTAATGAGGACTACTTTTCACTTCGGAGACTAAAAGCAAAATGAAACGGGGCGTTCTATGTATTCGACATGGGTCTCAAAGTAAGAGGAAGCCATGGTAAGACAGTTATGAATCTCAGATGATCAATGCTGCGGTCATCTTCAGATATGGCTCACGTAAAAGAGGCTGCAAAAAATTGACTGGTAGATTAAGCAAGCAGATCTTTAGTTGAATAATTGGGGCAGTACCTCTTTCAATTAGTTAATAGCGTGGCGGATTCTTCTTTACAAGGAATGCATTTCTGGTTTGCTACTTTCCCTAGGGAAATAAAAATAAATGGTGGACAGTGACTTTTCCTTCAACAAATAAAAGAGATCATTTGTCTGCTGGATTTTGTTGTCTTCTGCTATTTTTTTTTTCAACATCAGAAAAAAGGCACCCTAGGGCCACACTTATTTTAATTAAGGCATAGGATTAATCCACTCTCAATTTAAGAATAGGCCATGACTCACAAAGACCTACAGATTCAAATATAGATGAATTACTTCGCTAAATGCTCTAGTTCTCCACCAAGATCAAGGGGCGTCCATAGGATATGGTCAAAAAAGCCAGCCCAAATAATACAACGGGAGCTCCACCTATTTATTTATTTTAAGCTGTGCTTCATGATTCATACAGAGAAAAACACTTCCTGGGATATCTAGTTTCCTGACCAGGTATGAATTAAAAAAGTTAAACCAGCACGTGGAATTTGCATTGGAAAACTGTCAGGAACTGCTAAGTGAAATGCTGAAGAAGGTGCATTAAGTCAATCCCTCAAGATTGGGGACTTAACTCCCAGAACTCCCCAGTCCACAGGCTATTGCTGAGAATTCTGGGAACTGAGCTCAGGTTCTTCTTGGAAAAGACCGAGGACGTATTTCTTTGTGCAACAAACTCCTGATGTTTTAAGTCCTACCTCTGACCTAAAATGAATGTTACTCAAGACCATATTGCCTAGCGGTTCTCTTCATCGGTCGTTTATCTTGGTTGACTGAGTCATCTGAGATGGTTTACAAAACAAGACATGGCCTCCGGCTTAGTTTACTGTACTTTCCTCAATTGTGCCTTCTAGTATTTTCAGAGATGGTGGTCGTGAGTTTCTTCTCAATTCACCGGTGGCTCAGTCTGGGGAACTTAACCAAAGTCTCAGGCTTTTTTCAAGGCCAGGAGGGTCTGTATTATTGGTCCATTTTAATCAGGACAAGCCAATCTGTAATTTCTGGGGTGTGTAGCAACTCTACTTTATGAGTTGTACTGGTTCCCAGGGTGTTTCTGCCGTCCAGGATGCTGGTGGTCAGCTTTAAAGCCTTCCATAGTTGGGACTGGGTTATTTGAGGGACTGTCTGTCCTCAGTCATGTATACTGGTCCAATCTGGCCAGACCGGATGGGCTGGCCAAGGATCTAGAAAGTGTTCAGAATAACAGAATTGGAAGGGAACCAGTGGTGCGTTTCAAATATTTTTTACCACCGGTTCAGTGGGCGCGTGGCTTGGTGTGGGTGCTTTGTGCGCGCACAACAAACCCGCACTTTGCGCAGGCACAACGTCTGAAGGGAAGAGCCATTCCACCGGTGAATTGGTCTTCCTGCCAGGAAATCCCTCCTGGGTGCCAATGGCTTCTCTCCGTGATTAGTTGCACAGGAGTGCCACTGCTCAGACGATCTTGGCCCAGAAGCGCAGATGCCACGCGCAGCCTGGGCACCCCGGTGGCTTTCTCAGGGTCTCCCGGTTGTTTGCTGGGTGGTTTTGTTGGCATGGAACCGTTGGTTGGCAGCCGCTTCCTCGTCCCTGACAGCTGCGGCTCCTCCAAGGAAGAAGAGGCGGCTTCCTAATCCACCCACGTGGGCTCACGATGAGTCAGGCACAGGTGTGGCCTGCATTCAGAAACAGCCCGGATTAACTTGGCTATGAATCCTCGAGCACCCACTATTCGCAGCCTCGCGGATGCCCTCTCCAAAGGTCCCAGGGGTGGTATTTTTATATATATATATATATATATATATATCCATAGCCGGGTCATTTTTATAGAGACCCCCATGTGGGCCTGCTCAGCTCTGGCAGGACGGGGGTTCATTTCGGCCGTTTCCCCGATCGACGGTCCATTTGGTCAGCCCATGGGAAAGGAAAAGGCATGCTCTCCTCCAGCGCCTTTGCTGGCAGGTTCTTTATGCAGGGAGTCCTCGAGTTGCGACAGTTCTCTCAGCGACCGTCTGAAGTTACAGCAGCACTTTAAAAAGTGGCTTAGAGCTGTTTTTTCACACTTACAACCGTTGCACGACCTCCACGGTCACGTGATCAAAACCCATATTTACAACGGTTGCATTGTGATCTCTTTTTGGGGCTTTCTGACAAGAAAAGCCAATGGGGGGGCGGCAGATTCACTTAATGACCATGTGACTCATTTAACAACTGATTCACTTAACAACAGGGCCAAGGAAGGCTGTAAAATGGAGTAAAACCCGCTGAACAAAGGTCTTACTTAGCCAGGGAGACAGTTTGGGCTCCATTGTGCTCATAAGCCGAGGACATGCTCAGGTTTCACCTCCTTGGCAGCGTTTCCTGCTTTCCTGGCCTCTGTGCATAAAAATAAAGGAGGAAGAGTTTGCTTTGGTTTTATTGTTTGTCTACACAACTTTTCCATTACCCCCCTTGTGATGTTTAAAGCCAGGGAACCGACTGCCGCAAAGCACAGGAACACCCTTTCTGGTTCTCATTAGCAGCCTTGTGGAAAGTGTCACACAGAGCTACTGGAAAATGCCTGAGCAATGCCAACCTCTCCCCAACTCCAGTGGGGAGATGCGTTGAGACTTGAAGAGGGAGCTGTGGCTCCAAAGATGCCAGGCTCCCTGAATGGGTCTTATGGCAGGGGTCTTTACGGCTCCTTGGCGGGGGGGGGGTCTTTAACGAAGCCTATAGTGAAAGGGAGGGAAGGGAAGGGAAGGGAAGGGAAGGGAAAGGATGGATGGAAGGAAGGAAGGAAGGAAGGAAGGAAGGAAGGAAGGAAGGAAGGAAGGAAGGAAGGAAGGAAGGAAGGAAGGAAGGAAAGAAAGGAAGGAAGAAGGGAGGGAGGGAGGGAAGGAAAAGGAAGGAAGGAAGGAAGGAAGGAAGGAAGGAAGGAAGGAAGGAAAAAGGAAGGAAGGAGAGAAAGGAAGAAGGAAGTGAGAAAGGAAGTAAGGGAAGAAGGGAGGGAAGAAGGGAGGGAAGAAGGAAGGGAAGGGAAGGGATGGAAGGAAGGGAGGGAAGAAAGGAAGAAGGAAGGGAGGGAAGGGAGGGAGGGAGGGAGGAAGGAAGAGGAGAAGGGAAAAAGGAAGGGAGGAAGCAAGGAAGGAAGGAAAGAAAGGAAGAAGGAAGGGAGGGAAGGGAGGGAGAGAGGAAGGAAGGAAGGAAGGAAGGGAAAAAGGAAGGGAGGAAGCAAGGAAGGAAGGAAAGGAAGGAAGAAGGGAGAGAGGGAGGGGAGGAGGGGGAGAAAGAAGGAAGCGGGAAGGGGAGACAGGCCATAATGTGAAACCTTAATAAAAGACCATCCTTCTACACCTCTGAAATTAGCTGTCCTGAGAAGTTCAAAGCTTGCTCAGTTCAAGCCCAGCTAGCTGAAGATCTGCAACAGGGGTGTCCAACCTTGGTGACTTTAAGGCCCATGGACTTCAATTCCCAGAATTCCCTAGCCACCCATTCTGGGAACTGAAGTCCACAAGCCTTAAAGCTGCCAAGTTTGGACACCCCGATCTAAAAGAAGGACCAGACTTGGAGCATTGTAGAAGGTAGAGTTGCAGAAAAGGTCCAGGAGAGCCGCAAGTCCAGGAGAGCCGCAAGTCCACTTGGTTGAGTTTGGTCAGCAGAGTTGAGCTCACGCCTCGGTCAGTGGAAAACTAAACTTCTGGGGTCTCCCAGCCATATTCTTTGAGAAGCTCGGCGATGCCAGGATGAGGCCCGTTGAAGAGCAGTGGAGGGCGAAGGTGCCAAAGCAAGGGAGAGAACCTGATCCCTTTGCCCCGGAGGGAAGGAAGGGTGAGGTTTCGGTTTTGTACTTTCTGTGGAAAAAAACCGAGCCTGCTTTTCCAAGAGGTCTTTCCAGCTCCAGGGTGGCACCAATCTGAGAAGGAATAAATAGCCCTGCTGACTCCAAAGTTCAGACTGAAATCAAACCCTGATGACACACAGACTGGAGTTTGTATACGCCGAAAAATCTTTGGGCTTTTACGATGGGAAACCCCAACGATAAATGAAAACCTTCCAAGGGGAATAAATAAATGGCTGGGGCTTAAAATAGCCCTGCGTTCAGTTCAAAGAAAGAGGCCAATGGTTAAAATCTGCTTTTCTCTCTCTCCGCCCCCCCCTTTTTTCCCCCCCCTTTGATGTAACCCTGGGAAGAAAGCACCTTTTATGCAAACCCCAAATCTCTCATTTGCCCAGAGGCTGGTTTGAGGTTCAGCCTGTTGGTCAGTTTGAAGTGCCTGTACAAAAACAGGGGAAGTGGGAAGATATTTGGCCCAAGATGCCAAGCCTTATTTTAAAGACGCTTTGTTTAAAAATACTCCTTGGTTTTGCTTCGCCGGCGCAATTCCGCCCCCGCAAAATCGTGCATGATGGGTCCGTGGGTGGAGGGGCTCCCAGCGGTATTTTTCCTGCTGCAGAAATGAATATTATGGCTGGGTTGTTTTTGTTCTATCCCCCGGAACAAGCCTAATTTACAAACTCATGGAATTCATACCCTGTTTCGGGGGTCTCCAAACCCCCAGGAACAGGGCCGCACTAGCAACGGGCAAGCACGCACGCAAAGTTCCACTCGTGCGAGCGATGGGCGTTTGTGCTCAGGTGTGAAGCTCCACTTGCAGAAATGGAGCTGCGCACACCTGCCTCTCGCACGGAACCATCTCAGTGGTGGGATTCAAATTTTTTTACTACCAGTTCTGTGGGCGTGGCTTGTTTTGGGGTGTGGCTTAGGGGGTCATGTGACGGGGTGGGTGTGGCTTATTTGGTGGGCATGGGTTGGCAGTCATGTGACTGGCTGGGCGTGGCCAAGTCACCGTCACTGACTTCTTTGCCCTCATGACCTACAAAAAGAAGATCTATGAAAAGGTGGTTTGTTATTTTGTGCACTTACTACTTAAATAAATAAGTACTAAATAAGTACTAAAGTACTAAAGTACTAAATAAGACTAAAATAAGTACACAAAGCAATGAAGGAGATACACAAGTACTTACATCAGAATGATAAAAGTGCTGTGTGTCTTCAATGTCACCGACTTCTTTGCCCTAATGTGGAGGTCCCCAAAGTTGGCAACTTTAAGACTTCTGGACTCCAACTCCCAGAGTCCACAAGTCTTAGGAGTTGCCAAGTTTGGGGACCCCTGTCCAACCAGATCCCAACAAGCGAAGCCAGTTAGGGAAGCCAGGTGAGCTTCATGACTGTGTGATTCACTTAACGACCACAATAGAGGGGGTTGTAAATTTGAGTCGCTTAACAACGGCATCAATTAGCAACCCAAATTCCCAGTGCCAAGTAGGATCATAAGTGAAGTGTATCTCGATGGTAGATGTTTTTTTGCCAAAGTCTTATGTTATGTTTCGCCAGCAGCCGGTGCAGCTGGCAGCGGAATCGGACAGTGGGGAAGAACGGGGACCAGTCTGGAAGTCTGGAGAAGACTCGGTCCTGCGTCCAATGCAGAGATGGGGCCAGGGCCATCTGGGAGTGGGGTGCTGCCTTCGGAGTTTGGCAGCAGCGAGGAAGAGGACCCAGTGGAGCCTGTTCCCAGTGCCTGTGTGCACAGAGCTGCTAGAAGGCAAGAGCAGCTGAAACAAAAGGGCCGACTCAGGAGTAAGGCTGGGAGGTGATTGCTCCTCCCATAAGGGATAAAAGTCAGACTTCAATGACAACACCTTTGCAGGAAGCAAGGTAGTTTGATCGGTTTAGAGTCCTCCTTGAAGCTCTGTAAAGTCTGGTGGGTTTTTTTCTGGTTGGTTTCTGTTATAATTAAATTGGATGCTTCTGTTTTTGCCAGCATTCCACAGCACTGAAAGACGGGTGCTTATCTTGGGGAACTCTTTAAGATTAGTTCTGGCTGAGAATGAAAGCAATTCCCAGCATTGCAATAAAATAGGTTCTGCTTTAAAAACAAGTTTGTGCTTAATTACATTTGATGAAGCCTGGGTCAGAACATCTTGTTCTTGATGGTGAGGCATGGTCCAATATGGAATATCAACTGCTAAGGAAAGCTCTCGTTTTCCAGACAGAGATGGAGATTCAATCCAATGCTTTGAAGAACTGCTGCAGGAATTGGGGGTGTCCAGTCCGATGAAAAGAAGGACTGGGAGGGGGGACATGATAGCAGCCTTCCATTATTTGAGGGGCTGCCCCAAAGAAGAGGGGTCAACTTATTCTCCAAAGCACCTGAAGGTAGAACCAGAAGCAATGGATAGAAACTAATCAAGGAGAGAAGCAACCTAGAACTAGGGAGGAATTTCCTAACAGTGAGAACAATTCATCAGTGGAACAAGTTGTAGGTGCGCTATCATTGGAGGCTTTCAAGAAGAGACTGGACAGCCATTTGTTGCCTTCCAACTCTGTTGTTTTGTTATTCTTCTCTCTCTCTCTCTCTCTCTCTCTCTCTCTCTCTCTCTCTCTCTCTCTCTTTTGCGGGTACTGGTTGTACCAACAGGATGATCCCATGTTTGAAGAGCCGTAGCCCATGTCCTAATAGCCAACACACATTCCCAGGGGCCCAGCAACTGTTTAGCACAGGTGGCTTCTGAAGAATTGAGGCTGATGCAAGACATTTTGCCACACTGCTTGTTCCTTAACAAATATGAGGCAACAAGTTCTAATGCTCTCTTTTTCTCAGTTGCTTTCTTTCCTGCCAGTAACAGGGCACTTGATATGACCACATCCTCCCCACTGTTCCATCCTGGTTGCAGAGAAAAGGACAATAGGACAGCTCAGGAGATGCTGTACGGAAGGGTCCTTGGTGCTTTCTGAGTTTGGTTGCTTTCTTGCAGGCGTTTCATTACCAAAGTAGGTAACATCATCAGTGCTAGAAGGGAGTGGGGTGTTGCTCCCAATTAGCACTGATGATGTCACCTGGTTGGGTAATGAAACGTCTGCAAGAAAACAGCCAAGCTCAGAGGGCACCAAGGACCCCTCAGGTCAACCAGGAGCTGCAAATATTCTCCTTCATTGATGCTACGTAGAATACCGCTGTCGGACATTATAGGCATAAGCTGTCCCCTGAAGGATTAGACCCATACAGCCTGTTCTCAGGGGACCTCAAGAACTCCATCTTATTGGAATCACCATCCTAAAGTCCCAATTGCTTTAGGATACCTAGTGATAAACGTAGATGCAAAACTAGGGGTAGAAAGAAGCTGCTTTGGAAGCCTGAGCCAGTGGAAAAGTTCAGATCTATCCATCAACAACAGACCTTCTGCATGTTATACCCAAGAGAACAGGCAGTTGGAGGCCATCAAACATCCTGCTGAGGGTCATGGGAGAACATAAATAGGTTTTATTCTCTCTGTTGCCTCCTCAAATGAAGGCCATAGAATAGTGTAACCACGTGAAATAAACTCTGAAACCTTTGGGAGAGTAGAGTAGAGTAGAGTAGAGTAGAGTAGAGTAGAGTAGAGTAGAGTAGAGTAGAGTAGAGTAGAGTAAAAAACAGAACAGAACAGAAAAGGTCTTTATTGGTTAAGTCATTTAATAACCATATCATTAGTTATCTTCATCTAATGAAGGATATCTCACCCTTATTTTGGGAAGGAAGAAACGGCCATCTGAGTAGTCAGTTCTAGTGGTCAGATCTCTCTGTTAGAAAACTCGATTCTAGAAATAGTTCTCACAGGATGGCTTAATAAAGCTGAATCAATATGCTCTGGGGATGTTATCTTTTTTCTTTTTCCTTTCCTTCTTTTTATTGCTGCTTAACTGGACAGGCACAGTTTCATCGTGAAAGTTTAGCGCGCAGGCTCCAGTTCTGCCATCGCTCTACCGTGACCCACTTGGTTTTGAGTAAAGGATACCTTTGACTACAACTGGAGTTGAGGGTCTTTCTTGCCTAAAGGACCAAGATTGAGACACGCGGGGCTTAAGTGTAACACCTCCGACATTACAGGAAAATAGAGCAATCGGATCTTACCCCACAAGGAACAGGGGAAGGGCCGTTGGATCTCAAGGTTGCGGCAATTGTTTCTGTCTTCTGGGGAGACAGAGTTGATCTGAGATTCAAAGGAAATGCAATTTCTTTCCTTAATAGGTGGGAATAGGTGGGGGGCGGTGGGGGGAAGAAGTCCTTTAGCTGAGCTGGAACAGCCAAACCGCTTTGTCCATCTTCTGCCATTTATATCTGTTCGCTCATCTTCTTTGCTGTAGAAACTGCCCATTACTCGACCAATAATCCTTTCTACTGCATTTATGAAAGTGGTGTGACACTCCCACCCCTCCTTGTTTGTTCTCTGAATTTATGGGTTTGCTATATTAAAAAGAGCGTGTCGGATATAAATCAAGAGACAAAAGAGATGAGCAATTTCACCGCCACCCCTTCTTCCTTCGACCACCAAGCCTCAAGCGACTTTGCGGTCTGTTTATTATTCCTTCATCCACAGGAAGGGGAAAAAAATAATAATTTTAAGCGACCCTCCCTAGAAACTGGCATTCAGGCCGCCCAGGAAGATAAACTCCCTGACCAAGATCGGGGAAAGCAATAGAAGTGTTTTATAGCATCGCGGACAATATCTGTTTAATTAGACAGACTTTGGCCATCTAGCCATCATCCCGCGCCCCAACTGTAATACACTATCGCAGTGGTGGCTAACCTTTTGGGGCTCCTCTGCCAAAAATTGTGTGCGCGCTGGTGCGCACACTTACATGGCAGCACCCAGAAGGCAATGCACCCCCACACTCCCCCTGCGCGTCCCGGAAAAGGCCTCAAACCAGCCGAAAATCAGTTGTGAGGCAGGCACGTGCACAGTGAGATAAATTTGCCTGTGGCTTGCATGCTGGCCCAAATGGTTCTCTGTGCCACCTGTGGCATGCGTACTATAGGTTCGCCATCACGGCGCTATCAGGTCTTCTTCTCGTCTGCTTTAATGTTACTTTAATCTTTAGGTTCTTGTGGGCGACTGCAGGGGTGGGATTCAATTTTTTTTAACAGCCAGTTCTGTGGGCGTGGCTTAGTTGGTGGGTGTGGCTTGGTGGTCGTGTGACTGGGTGGACATGGCTTGGTGGTCATGTTATGGGCTGGGCGCGGCCAACTCAATATCATTCACATCAAGGCACGCATCTCCTTGCCTGGCCTCTCATGATTATGGGGATGCTGCAACAGTCATAAGTGTGAAAAATGGTCATAAGTCACTTTTTTCAGTGCCATTGTGACTTTGAATGGTCACTCCACACAAGCAAAGTGCCAGCAAAGGAGGGGAAAAAAACTCCAGAGAAGTTCCTGAGACAGGAAATTTAGTCCTGCCAAGAACGTAATAAGGGTTAACGAGAGGCAGTTTCTGTCAGCAACCCCAGAATGTTTCCTTCCTGCCCTCCTGACAGGATTAGCCCTGTAATTTCTTCTAACAACCGGTTCTCCTCCGAACTGCTTAGAATGTTAACAACCGGTTCTAGCGAATAGGTGCGAACCGGTAGAATCCCACCCCTGGGCGACTGTAATAAAAGGTGGGACTGAAGGAGGTGAACTCAAGGCCGTTTCTCTTCTCTCTGTCTCCCTGCAGGTGAGAGGCCCTTTGTATGCCGTTGGGAAGACTGCAGCAAGAAGTTTGCCCGGTCCGACGAGCTGGCCCGTCATTTCCGCACTCACACGGGGGAGAAGAAGTTCTCGTGCCCACTCTGCGAAAAGCGCTTCATGCGGAGCGACCACCTCACCAAGCACGCACGCCGTCACGCCGACTTCCACCCTAACATGCTCAAGAGACGAAGCGGCTGCAGCTCCCGGACTGGGTCTTTGAGTGACTACAGCCGGTCCGATGGGTCCAGCCCCAGGGACAGTCCTGGCAGCTCCCCCTAAAATCTACCCCCCACCCTCCAGCCCTGCACCTGCACTCTGCTCTCCGCCTTCGCATCCAATTCTTCGGAGCTCCCCTTTGCGTCGTAATGCTTCGCTTGGCACCCTGTCTTTAAACAAAGCAAGAGAAAACGTTGGCCTTGTTTTGAGGGGAATAAGAGAGAGGGGGGATTTCCCCCTGCTAAATTGCTGCCGGAGTGGGGAGGGGGAAATTGGCATAGGAGGACTTGAGTTTTACATGTTTTTCTCCATGGTCCTTCCAGGAACCTCTTTCTGGACATTTCTTTTTTCCCCCGTGTGTGTGTATGTGTGTTTTTAAGCCTTAAGAAGATGCTCCTTTGTGTAGTTTTTTTTTTTTTTTTTGCTCAGGTGTCAAAGGGAATTTTGTAGGGAAACAAAAATAATGCAAAAATGCAAAACCAGGAATGTCTCTCCAGCCAGGTTGGTTCTAATTTCCCTCCATCCAACTCTCCTCTTACTCAGGGATATATCTATTTATGTACCATGAAGACACATCCAACCACAACCTTGTTTGATAAACACATTTGCACTCCGAACCTGTTCCTTTTTGGTCCTTTCCTGCAATACAGCAAGAAAGTCCGGCCAATCTTTGCACTCAGACAATTTGATTTCACAGTTGGGGTAACCGCTTGGAGAGTTTGGATCGTCTCCTCGACAATTTCAATCAACCAGCCCTCATTTCCCCTCACCCTCTTTTTTCAAGTTGTTTCATGCTGAATGATTCTACCAGCACCACCAACTTCCTGTAGCAAGAAGAAGAAGAAAAAAAATATGTATAAAAAGTTTATACTCGTAAAAGAATCGCAGGGGGTAGGTGGAAAAAATTTTTTTTTTAAAAAAAAAAACTGAAGTAGGTGCCTTAATCGTGTTTTTATTCTAAATCTAGGAAATATATATTTACACTGGGGAACATTTTGTTTAAGCAGCAAAGGACAGAATTGTGGGGATTACAGCTTGCGACAGCTTCCCGGAGATGGAAGTTCTGAGCTGAACCCTTGGATCTGCTTCTCTGTAGGCCTTGTGCAAAAGGAGACCTGAAAAGGGCATCGGTTTGAATAATGTTCCACTTTAAAAAAAACAAAAAACAAAGCCTTCTTCTGGAAATTGTCTTTGACATCCAGACTTTGTCAAGGTATTTGTGATGATTTCCGATCCTTTGGGGCTTAAAAGCCAAAGAGTCCACGAAATTCTGCATTATGGTGAACCGGTCAGTACATAACCAGATAATCAGGAAATACTAACTTTTGAAGGACAGTGGAAGCAAAACCTGCATCTAGAAAGTGTTAAAAAGATGGTGTTTTAGCTCAACAGCACTTCACAATTTCCCTCGCTGGCTGTCAGTGCAGCGTAGGGTCTGAAGGATGTACTTAAATCTTCTTCTCAAAAACCTTAGGATCTTCCAACAGATTTCCCGTTTTCTTATCTAGCAGTTTGGACTGCTTATCCCTCCAGAAGTCCCACCAAGCAGAAGGATCTCCTGCATCCAAGTGGAACAGGCTCACGACCTTAAAAAAGCTAGCTTTCTCCAAGGACTTGTGACTAAAAAGCTTAACTCAGCAGGAGAGATCGGTGGATATGTAAAAATCTCCTTTCATGGGTGGGGAGGTGACTCGTTTCAAAACTGGGGCCCGTCGCTTTGCTTGGCATGGATGGGTGGATTGGGTCCAAGGTTGATAATGCAACCCTCTTGAAATGGATGTTCTCTAGGTGTCACTTTCAGAATTCCAGCTCTGGGGGTTGCTTTCTCAACAGATGTGGGAGGTTTTGATAAGATTCATCTCTGCTTTTCAAGTTAAGCTTGGGGGAAACCAGCTAGGAAGGTAGGGAGACATTTCCCTCCTAGTAAACCTTGTTGCTCTTGAACTTGGCTTGTTCCAAGATTATATTTCAATGCGTGGAGTGCTTTCCCTGTGATCGTGTTCAACTTTGGAAAAAAAAAATACTGTTAATATAAATGCAGCTGACTGTAGCACAGTAAACCAAACTCCATTCCTCCAAACTACTGTTTACGATTGATGCAATCACCTCTACATTCCAAAGGTGTTCTAACCAAGACTTTTCTTCCACTTTGCAATAATTCCGTTTTGCCAGATGACTTAAAACACATGTGTGCACATAGACATAACTGTACTGTACATAGACTTGCAAAAAAAAATAATATGCCACCCATTAAAGCGTAGCTGGTAGGTGCTATTTATCAAATCCTCTTCCCCTTCTACTACCATCTGCTGTATAAAAACGGCTCTACATCTAGATATGTTCCAGTATTGATCTCAAACACAATTTCAAGTTTCATTTGAGGTTCTCCTAAAACCAAAACTTCACTTTCCAACCTCTTTTGATAGCTAAGGATGGAGGCAGTTATCAAGGCAGGACTTGGGAACACTCAACAGCTAGCAAGAAATATTTATTGTCTATAGCAAGGTGTCCTCTTGAAGATATAGCTAGCAACAAAGGTTCAGACTGATGATGGCCAAGAACTATTTACAGAGTGATGGCTACAGAGAACAGTATAATTCCATCTAGTCCCCAAAAAAACCCTTTTTAAAATTACCTGCAGGACGTGATTTGCTCTCCAAGATCACCAGATCTCTCTTCCATTTCACAAACACAGAATTGCAAAAATAAATTCTACCATGCCTTAAACGGTCTCCTTCCACCTGGGGTCAGCCAGATGTGTTAGGAAGTACCCTCCCAACACACCTGGAAGGTGGGGAAAGGGAGAGGGCCTTAAACACAACCCTCCCAATAAGACCTTAGCCTTAATCTTCAAGAGATACCAGCCATTGTTTCAGAGTGCCCTTTTCCCTTGTGTGGCTCAAGAAACAGGCATTGAATCGCCCAAGGATTACGCCAAAGAGCTAACCAACCATGGTGCAGTCCGAAGATAACTGATGTGGTACTGTGCCTCACCTTGCTCGAAGGACTGGAGTTGTATGGAGGGGTCTTACCTAGAAGCAATGGGCACCTCCACTAAATCCACTATCGTATTCCTTTGGATCAGCAGGGTTCTTATCCCAGGATTTTAGATTTTTGTTCTGCTGTATTACTGTCATTTCATTAAGCGAGTGCAGCTGACTTTCTTTGGCAAAGCTTGGTCCTGGCCACCAAGCCAGTCGTGGGCCTTTTCCTCCTCCTTTTGGTGGGTAGAGGGTCTTGTTCTGAGATATTTACTCTTTCTTGGGTCAAGACTATGGCATTAGACAGGCAACTGATGAGAAAGCATCCTCGTCTCTATTTATTTGGCAACGTGAACCATGCGCTTCTCTGAGGCTTTTCAAAAATCCTTTTTGCGCTCGTTACCATTTCATATCGAACAGTAAATGTAATCAAAACACTCAGGGTTTGCTAATAATGGTCTCCTGTCTGGCGACAGGACCTCATTGTAGCTTTGCTAGCCACTGTTTGATTAATGTTGATTAGGCTAAACTGGGTCCTAATTTGATGAAAATTCTGCCTCAGATTTTTCATGGGAAAATGCTCTGCTCAGCAAGGCAAGAAAGAGATAAATCTCGTTCCTTCTCTTTGAATTTCCCGGTCTTTGTTTGCTTTGATTTAGGACTTGACTCTGAAGTTATTTGGATCTCTCCTGCAAAAAGTTCTTCACTGTTGCACTCTAGAGCAGGTGAGGTGGGTCCAACCTTGGCTACTTTAACACTTGTGGACTTCAGATGTTCTAAGAGTTGGAAATCCACAGGCCTTAAAGGGGCCAAGATTGGACACCCATGTTCTAGATGATCTTCCATAGCAACTGATCTCGGATCTCAGCCATAACTCCGCTTTCATGCTCACCTCTCGGTTTCCATTTCCAGTCAGGGGTCCTTACTGGATCTTACTGGATCTGGAAAAGCATCAGGTGGACTTGCTCTCTGTTGCAGATGTCCCACCATCTCATCTAAGTCAAAGTGTGGTGGACTTCAGCAATTAGACAATACTAGACAGAAGACCTTTAAACTGCTGTTATGGTCCCATTTTCCCACCTCACATTTTTTGCTTTTCTGCTCTGGGAGCTGTTTACAACTGTGTCATAAAAAAAAAAGACGTGTTTCACTATCTATCCATGTATTATGTTCACAGGGTTTCCTATTTATTGTAATGCAGAACTTTCCTTGTTGCATATAACTTGCCGTTGCTTCCAGGGGTGCAGGTTCCCCTCAGGGCATTAAACCTCATTACCTTAAGCAGTTGAAGTGCTTAATCTGAATAAATTATGCAGATTAAGCAGCTCTAAATCAGGGTGCCAGTCAGTGAGGCCTTTGGGCTGCAGGCCATTGGAGTCCACTCGTTGTTAAGTAGGATATCTGGAACTTGGAGCAGTGTCCTTCTGCAAATAGGTTTTATGTATATAATTATAAGGAAAGCATACTCTGTATATAACTGCAGTGCTTGGCTTCTTCTAATGGCTTGCTCCTTTAAGCAAGCCTACATCTTGTGTATGATATATCTGTGCCTCAGTTTCCTGAATTTGAATTCCAGAATTTGAGCCATGGAAACTGGGAACCATTTGGTGGTGACAACAATGGAGTCGGCCACAAGATATCGGCCTCCATTGTCCACCAAATTAGGAAACCCAAGCTCTCCCTGGATTGGGCTGCGAAAAGGGCTCGGGACTGAAGGTAGCTTTCCCATCTGGTTGAGATGGTTGTGCCTTCTTACAAAAATGCAAGCTGGACACCGAGCAAGTGAAGGGAGCAGGTTGCAAAAATGGGTTTACCATCCACCTCACTTAGCTGATGGTACCTCTGAAAATAACAAGATTTTTCTTGGGTCTTCTTACTTGAATGCAGTGTTTCTCCACCTGGTCAGCTTTAAGACAGGTGGACTTCAACTCTCCCCAGCCAGACCAAGTGGAGAAGCACTGCTCTAATGGGATACATTCCCAGCACCCTCCATGTTTTCAGAGTACTGAAGCAAAAGGCCCAACAGAGAACATCAGTAAGAACTCTTGTGGCAAATGAAAGTTAACTGAATTTATGTTTTCTCTGGTATTTTCCATGAATACCGAAGAAAGTCTGTGGCGTGCATTATTCAGCACAGCAGGGCTGAATTTTGAGATGTAAAACGTGTCTTTACCTCTTGGATCTGGATTTCATACTAGGTGTAACCTGGAGAAGTGCCTACAATTAAAAAAAAAGGTTCTTTGAGCAAAGCTTTCCCTAGATTGGTGTTTTGAGGTGTATTGTCCCCATAAACCAAGGCTGTCGAACTTGTGGGCCATGGGCCAGGTGCATCACACACTGGCCATGCCAGGGGGTGTGTGGGGGAGTCATGATACGTCATGTGACGCCATCATGATGACATGAGTTTGACACCCCTGCCATAAACCCATTGGCTAGAAATTCTGGGACTTCTGCTGTAGAACCTCTGGAAGATTTGCTATTGGAGAAGGTTGTCCAGACACAAAGCTTTCTTCATCTGCGTATCTACTGCTCCGTCCCTACCAGGCCATCCATGTGGTCTTAATATAATAGTCTCGGCACCTTCCAGAATTTTGTGGCCTTAGCATGGATATACCCAACATGATGGGTCAGGACAGCATCTCGAGATGGTTTTAACGGTCGCATCTTGTCTCCTCATTTGCCACGTCCTTTCAGTATTTAAACTCCTTTTCTCCCCTATTTCCTGGAATCTCCACCCTTGCCCAGACTTAGCTTGTCAGAATCTGGAAAACGTTCCGATGGGATTTCAATCCCTGAAGGATTGTTTCTGTTCTAGATGTCATCTCCCAGCCTGGATTAAGGAATCTTCTCCTCATCCTCCTGAGGTCTTTTTTTTTTTTTTAATGTGCTGAAACCTGCTAAAGATTTCACGTAGGAGATGGTTATAAAATTATAGAGGTGAGAAGGATTCCTGGATGGGCAATGCACTCCAGGATCCATCCAACTCTCCTCCTTCGTGAAATATTGATATACTGCATGGAATTACTTGTGCATTAATATATAGAGTGCTATAGATAAGTAGATATATACTCTGTGTCAGTACAGGAACAAAAAAAAACGGGGCAATTACACAAGTTTACATACATATCTTCCCTTTGGGGCAAACCATGACAGAGCTTGTCATGTTTTCTCCTCATCCACTTCCTCCAGCATCACTTCTGTGCTATATGGGTCACTTCTCTAGATGGTTTCATGTTTACTGAGTCACTACATCGAAGTATTGCAGTTGTAGAGCCATCTGTCTGACACCCATTCACTCTGCTGTAATCTTTTTGAAAATGTTTGTTCGGGGGGGGATGGGGGTTGTATTTCATAGTTTTATATATTGTGACAGTGTCCCTATGCAACCACAAACAGAAGGCAGAACTAACAAATGTCAAGCGTCAACTTATATGCATGATTAGTGATGTTTGCATTTTAAATAAAACTGATGAATGATTAAGAAAATGCCCGTTTCATATTTATGTTGCCTTTGGAGTGTATTTGCACCTCTAATCTGAATTGTTCTTCTCTCTCTACTGTCCATCTCAAAGTTATCCTTCATAACTAATGTTGAAAGAAATTAATTTCTTCACTTATCTGGCATGTTTCAACCCTCAGGTCACAATCTGAATTAGCCAACTGGTCGAGTCCCTCAAGAGTCCTTGATCCTCAAGGTCAAGGTGAATTCTTGGTGTTTACATGAACACCACCATGTAGCAGATGGTCAAACGGTTTGCTAGTGTGACCCACAAGTTATAACAAATAAACAAACATTTTACCTTAATCTACAGCCATTTGGAAGGTCTCTAATCTAAGTATTAATTAGGCCCAACCCTTGTGAGTAAAAGAACCGACATAGTGTTGGTTGTGATTGCTCTTGTATGACTTTCACTGTATGTTTGTCCTAGATGTGATGGTGGTGATTTTTTAAGGGAGGTCTGGGAAGACCAGCTGGGAAATTCTAGGAGTTGAAGTTCACCCAACTTAAAGTTGCCACGGTTGACAAAAACCTGGTATACAGGCTGTGGAGATCTGAATGGGAGGAACAGCTCAACCCCAGCAAGACTGAGTGTTATGGAAATTAGTTTGGGAGTGAGGTAGGAGAAGCTTTTTAATCTATTCCTTTGGGGTGGTTGTGCATTTTTTTGGTTGACCTAATGTTCCTTTTTTCTTGTTATGCTATCTCCAAGCCCCTTGGAGTGGAACAATCTGGACATTTGATAGACAAACAAATAAAGAGAGCAACATGAAGAATGTCCACTCTCAAGAAATTGTATAAGAATGGGTTTTTCCAAAGGCGACTGCCTTCAAACAACTGAGCCAAGCTTCCACACCCAAGCTGCCAAGCTGATTTTGAAGGAACATACTCCTAGTAGGTGATTCCACGGGAGTGACTTCATTGCCCTTGCTTAACACTATCATTAACTCTACGGAGACTCCCTCTCCGCTAGAAATAATGAGGGTGGGATTGACAGTGGAACGTTCTCTAACCACTGGTTTGCAAGGAAACTACCCCAGAGTATGGTGGCCTTGGATCACTGGAGACCAATTAATGTTCCTGCTACACAGCAGAGCTGAAGGAGGAGTGTTGGTGCAGAAAATTGGAAGCTTAAAACAATGGAAACATCTCTGTAAGGGTTGGAATAGGTTCCGCTTACCCCACAACGCAGCAGAAAAAGATACTTCCATCGATTTTGGCTTTCGAACAGCCATCTCCCATCCATCTATGCGGTGTAATTTGTGTGTGAACCCCACTAGCTTCATTTGTAGACCCTAGGAACCATGTCTTGGAGAGACTCAACTCTCATAGAAGCACCAACATTTTTGGCAGAGAAGGACAGACTGAAGGATTTGGGACATGACCCCAGCAAGCTCTGTTTGGAAGCAACGGAGCCCATCTCTCAAGTTGGGTGAGAATAACCACCACCTTTTTGTAGTGACCTGTTGGGAATGCTGGATGTCTCTACTTCACAGCTGGAGCAGCTGTGAAGAACATCTGCTGGAGAAATCAGAGGCACGTTAGGCAGACCATAGCTCTACATTGCTTCTGGCAAGGATTAGGTTGCCTACTATACCACTGGAATTGGGTATGTCTAGTTTAATGAAAAGAAGGACTAGAGGAGACATGATAACAGTCTTCCAATATCCAAGGGTCTGCCCCAGAGAAGAGGAGTCAAGCTATTCTCCAAAGCAGGGGTCTCCAACCTCGACAACTTTAAGGCTTGTGGACTTCAACTTCCAGAGTTCCTCAGCCAGCAAAGCTCTGGGAGTTGAAGTCAACAAGCCTTAAAGTTGCCAAGGTTGGAGACCCCTGCTCCAAAGCACCTGAAAACAGACCAAGAAGCAATGGTTGGAAACTAACCAAGAAGAGAAGCAACCTAGAACTAAGAAGGAATTTCCTGACAGTGAGAGCAATGAATCCATGAAACAACCTGAATGGAAGTTTTTAAGAAGAGATTGGACAACCAGGTTGTCTGAAATGGTATAAGGTATCCTGCCTGAGCAGTGGACAGAACTAGAAGACCAGCCCAAGGTCCCTTCCAACTCTGTTATCCTGTATTCCACTAGGAGGCTAGTAACGGTCTCCTGACACTGAAGAATAAAAAAGACAGCTATTCTCCATTCTTCCCACATACAGAGAAAGAGGAATCTCCACAGGAAAACAGATGTTCCCAAGGATGAAGAAACTAAGATAGCGGGTGTGTGATCACATCCTCCACACTCAGGCATGCACTCCTGTAGACCAGCTTTGGTTAACAGAGCTGCCCAATCACCCTTAAAACCTACGTATGAAGAACATAATGACTGTACATCTACAGTATTTACAAACTGAAAATGTCTCTAAGCAGATAAGCCTTCTTAGCAAAAGCTGAACCCAAAAAATATTAACCCACTCAACCAGATCGAGGAAGGAGGAGCTTGAAAAGGCTGTTCTCTTACATACCCATCTTTTCTTGCCACTGGGAGTAACCCTTAGAGGTAGGAGGTTAAGGGGGATAGGGGAGAAGAATATTAATAGATCCTCATGATGAGAGATAGAATCTAGGAGTACAAGAATGTCAGAGGGTCTGCTTTGGTGTGATTCCTCTCCCCAGGCTGAGACTATGACCTGTTGCTCATCCCATAATGGGACAAGAGTTGGCCATGGTTTGCCCCTGAACTCAACGGAGTAGAAACTCGGAGCAGCTTTTGACCCGTGTCCAACCAAACAGATCCTTTAACATCATAGGCCTCCCCCAACTCAGTCACTCCCACGAAGAGTTCTTCGCCAGGAGGGTAGGGAGTAGGACAACCAAAATCCATGATGGGACATCTTGAGGACACCATGAAGATGCTTTCATGCCTGGCTTGATTATTCACTTGCTGTAGCTATGAAGTGTGGTGAAACGACACTGAGAAGTTTCAAAGTGGCATGTCAGTTGGGTCTGGATTTGCCCTTTGGCCACAAAGGAAAGACAGAGATCTGAACCTCTCTTGCTGGATTTCTAAGGATGTTTAAATCCCTCTGGTCCTTGGTCTATGGCTGTGTGCGTGTGTGTGTCTTTAAGAGGTAAATCTGTACACTTTCCCAGGCTTTATGTTGTGGGTAGCACACCAAATGAGTCATTCCTGTGTGATCCTGGAGACATAATTGCAGAGACACCAAGCAAAACAGAACAATAGCAAGCAGAACTCAGAACACCCCTCCCCTTCCTCTCTTTCCCTCTCGCCGCAGATACATTTTGCATAAAAATGCTCTCTACATACCGAAAGAGTCCAAGTGGAACAGAAACAAGAGTGAGGCAGACTGAAGTAGCCGGAGTTACATTTTTCTCATTCTCTTTCTGTGAGTTTCCCCATAGCTGGACTCACATCCAAGCAACGGGGGTCTGTTCATTCCGATCTTCCCAGCTGTTTGCCACTCTTTTTTTTTCAAAGCCTACGTTTGCAATTCCTGGCTTCTTGTTGAATTAAAAATGCAACATGGATTCAGTGTTTCCTTAGATTTTGTGCGGAAAGATGCAGGGTTTGAAAGGGGCGATCAGAAAGGGCTAATTCTGCAGGAATGCAACCCCCATCAGTGAAACGGTGTGCTCCTAATGAGGCATCCTCTCCACAAATATATTTGCGTCCTTTATGACTCCCTCTCTGCCCTTGCAAAGAGAAGATCTGCAGAAGATCTGGGAAGGTGGAACCTGGCTTCACATTCAAGGCAAGGTTCTCGGAGAGAGATGGTTGGTCAAGGTATTGCAACAAAATGTGCCTTTTGGACATCCCAGGAGTTCCACCAGGGCACGAGGACAGTTAACTCCAGTCAATTGTAAAGGTCAAAGGGATAGTTTGATCACCCCCTTCCCCCCATATCTCAGAGCTATGTAGGACTCAACTCCCTCCTTCTCCTCCTCTTAATTCATCTCCCCTGTCCATATTTAGCTCATTCTTGGTTGAGAAAGGCGGCTGTGAGTCCTGCTTGTATCCAAGATGAAAGGGCTCATTTCGTGGTCCTTCTTTGGGGTAGAGTCTTCACATGATGCTCCCCTGAGGTGGGAAAGGAAGGAGGATAGAAATCCAGTCACATGAGCATGAATGCTTTTTCTGTCACATTTGGTTTGCAACAGGGAATGGGAGAAGCAGGAACTAGATCTTCCCAGCCTCCTTTGTAGAAGCTGGGAAGGTATCCAAAATTGTCTTTTTCACTGGGGCGTTTCAGACTCATCAGAGCTTAGTGTTTCCTGTGGGCCGTGGTTGATTTGGGCAGCCATTTGATGTGAAAGTATCCAGTGAAACTCATCACTCAACTTCATCTATTGGATTAAAGGGGAATTGGAGAACACCAGAACATCAAGGTCATTAGATATCATCTCATCCAACCCCTTGCAGGGATCCCCCATAATTGACAGATGGCCATCTGGCCTCTGCTTCAAGACTTCCATCAAGGACTCCATCAACCACTACCTCCCAAGATAGTTTCTCCCTGTTGACCAATTCCTACTCTCTGGACCCTTTTTTCCCCAGGTTTTTCCAACCAAAATCTACTTCCTGGTCATGTGATCCCTTCTCTTTTTGCCAATTTATTTATGGGAGGATCATGGCTAGGTTCTACCTAAAAAAACCTCTCACCTGCAACCATCTCATGATCCACACCCCCAGTGAGAACTAACAATGCCTTTGCACATAGCCCCAGTTCCCGTCTTGGCTTGACTTAGGAAAAGCCCATCTTTCAAAGCTGTGTTAGAAGCCCCACCAAGGGCTGCATAGACACCTACAAGTCCAACGGAGCTTCTGAAATTTCCAGGATCCCAGCCATGTGGATTCTAGGCAGAAAAATGGAAGCACTTCTCTTGTTTGGCTTTCCAGTCTGGTCTAAAACATGGCAGGTCCAAGTCTTCTTAATTTGGGGGCATCAGCCAAGGTCAGTTAGCCGTTGCCACCTAACCGCGGACAGGAGTTGCATAGGATCCTGATGACACCAACTCTCCTTGTCTCTGGTTCTTGGGTGAAGAGACAGCTGGCACATAAATCTCTTTGATTAGAATACTTTGTTTTGGGGTGGGGGCAGAAAGGGGGGACTGGGAGGGGGAGATATGCAGAGAAGGGCGAGGGAGGAAATGGCGGACAGGTGCTCGCACACTTTTACTTGGGCGAAAGGCCTGAAGGCTCCTTTTTTTTTGCCTCAGGAGCTTCGTCTTGAAGAGAAAGTTTTTGGTTGAAAAGGTTGCTTGTTGTCTGGTCTTCCTCCCACCCTCCCTTGTCTAACTGGAAAATACAAAGGGGAAACTGGCCCGTCAGGAAGGAGAAGGGGGTTTTGTTTGGCACATCTGTCTCAGGCTTTTGCTTTCAGCCAGCCTCCTGTTACGCGAAAGCCCGGGCTGGTGTTTGTTTTTAAATGAAATGGTTGCTATTCTCAGTTGAATCATCGCAAAGTTGGTGCACGGTGGAATTTTCCTTCCCTTCTCCACATTTCATATCCTTTCCTTTTGCTACAGTAAATTCTCAAGGTATTTATATAATTTTTCCAACCTAACTTTCCCTTTTTGGACCTAAAATCATAGTGATTTTCAAGAGGACGTATAGGTGTGTTTACAGAAACTCACAACGTCTCTCATTCTAATTATATGTGTCAAATAACCTGACAAAAGGCAGAAACTGGCAAGAAAGCCACCATTCTGGGCTCCTGTTTTGCCAGGACAAAAATGCTCCAGGGTTTTTGGTGGAACTTGGCTGTGGTGTGGAATCCAGAACATCTCCTCTGGAGAAGACCATCTTCATTTGGGTGGATCCCGGATTTCTTGACACTCAAGAGAGCTGCAACTGGAGGGTTGTGTAGGTGATCTACTGAAAAGCATGATTGAGGAAGGGTTTCTCTTCTATGAACCCCATGATTTGCAATCAAGGAGACTGAATAATTCCTGGGTTTAACTTCAGGGCTTACAGAAGCCATTGCTAAAAAAAACACAATGCAAGTCACAAAATAAATCAACGGACCGATCATCATTAGCAGTTCAGCTATCGCTTGAGAGAAAATCCGCAGGACAAATAGAAGAACCACAAAAATGAAATAATCTCAGGCTCTTCTGAAGAACAATAAAGGGCTATAAATCATAGTGTTTCAAATCCAGAGTACAAGGGGTAGGAAACCTTGTTGCAAAGCATTAACTTGGATGCAGGGGAGTGAGGTGCATCCTGGAAGGCTGAGTCACTTTGGCCTAAATTATCCAGAGGAGTTACTCCGTATTATTTCTGGCTGAAATATAGTTTTAAAAACAGCAGCGGCACTTATGTGGTAGAAGACCTACAGGGGGCTGGTTTTCATTTCCCGACACTGTTCATCCGTGTGTGGAGACTAACATCGCCATCTGCTGAGCTAGAAGTAGAAAGCCTCTGTTGTTGAAGATGACATTTCCAACCAGTCTCTAAATCACGGGTCTCCAAACTTGGCAACTTTAAGACTTGTGGACTTCAACTCCCAGAATTCTCCAGACAGCAGAGCTGGCTAGGAATTCTGGAAGTTGAAGTCCACAAGTCCTAAAGCGGCCAAATTTGGAGACCCCTGGTCTAAATCCTTCACCCTTGGGAATGTCTAACTTAGAATTCCTTCAATCAAAGAATCAAAGCTATGGGGTCCTTGCTGCTCTCTGAGCTTGGATGTTTTCTTGCAGACATTTCATCACCCAATGAGGTAACATCATCGGTGCTACTCATGTTACCTAGTTGGGTCTTAAAATGTCTGTAAGAAAACCACCAAGCTCAGAGAACACCAAAGACCCCTGAACCCCGAGTTATAAATGTTCTCCTATAAATGTATTTACACCCCAATTCTCTTCTCTGTTATCATCCCACCCTCATCTCCAAAATGAGTTGCTCAATTATCCCACTGTTCGATACATATGGAATTTCTCTCAAATCCTGAGGAGAAATGAAGAAGGCACATCTAGAAGCTTAAGGGAGATCTCATGGCCACTTCTGATCAGAAGTCATCCCCAAGATCATAAACACAAGAGGTTACGTGCAAAGTTGAGAAAATATTCAACCCAAGCCAGCTTGGATCCAATTTATGGGTTAACTGCAACCTCTGAAATGTCCTTCTCTTTCTTTCAAACTCTTTATATAAGTAAGCCTTGACTTTGACACCCGCTTTTGATGACCATGAGTCAAGGGAGCGTCTTTCTGGGGAAGTTTCCCAACTCTGCAGGAAGCTTCCTTGAGTCATTTGTGTACTTTGAGACAACTGGAACACACCCACTTGCTATGTCATAACCAAGGCTCAGAAATGGAGTTTAGAAAACCTTCTCGCCTGGAAAACTCCGGGGGAGTCCAACAATCCTCTAATTTAGTCTGCCAGCCAACTGTGGAAATAAATTGAATATAGCTGTGGATAAATTGGGATGTGGGGTTGGGGAAAAAAATAGCTGGGCAGCAGAACGATGAACTTTTAATCGATTATATGCCAGCTAGGAGGACCCTGCCAGGCTGGAGAACTTGTGTTGCAGCCAAAGACAGGCTTATTATGCAAGCTTCAGGTTGCTGGTCAAGAGATGACTTCTCATTCTGGTGCACCGGGGGATTCTGAGAGCTCATTTCTTCTCTCCCCACTTAAATCCTGCTTAAATAAATCCTCTCAGGACTTCTGGGCTGTTCATACAGTTCCCAATTTCAAGAATTGCTAGCATTCTAGCGTGGTTGGCCCTTCCTTCACGGGGCAAATAGGTCAGGGGATCTGCTTGTGTCCCCAACGAAGATGCTCAGGTGTTGGTTTTGAGCACATGTTCCATCAGCCAGCTGTGGCAAACCACATTCAAATCTGAGGACTTCATGCCACAGAGACAGGAACTGCTGCTATTTATGAATTTTTTCCCCCCCCACAGTTAAATCTTGGTCTCCATTTTCCTTGTCTGCTTCCCATAAGTGTTCTGAGCAAGTATTCCCAGCTCAAAACTTCCGTTTCATCCCCTGCTTAAAGGGCCCTGGGTTAGCAGAGCTCAACCCAGCCCAGGAGATCTCTTAACTAAAAAAATAACTTAACTAAACTAAAAAAATACCCCCTCCCTGCTCCATGCTAAGACAAATTCAAAAGAGTCCATAGGAGAAATGCCGCCTTCATCTACGCTTGTCTTTCCTCTACAAATGTATTGTCTTCCATTGAAGGAATCTATCCCAAATCAAGGAATAAGACAGCGTTCCTCAACCGGGGTGGACTTCAACTGGGGAGGAACTGTGAGGGTTGAAACCCTCCCCACTTAGAATCACATCCCTTAAAAATTGTCAAAGTTGAGAAACACTGGAGTACTGTAAAGGTTCCTTGCTGTCAGCGCTCTGAATGAGTCATTTGATTGTAGGCTTAGTGCTAATTCGTGGTGCCTTTATCTACGGTGAATGGGAAAGTCTTCTGGCACCATTTTAATAACAGCTTAGCGCAGAACCCGGGAGGGAATATTCCACGCACCAGCCAGTTAACTCCTTCAATGGGTGGCTCTCGCCTCACCCTGTTGGAGGTGCACCTATCTCGGTTTGAGAAAAGCGTTTTCTCCGCTCCCTGGACAGAGCCGGGAGGTGGGATGGTTCGGTTCAGCTCCCTAGGGATGCGACAGAAAACCAGTTTTAGATAGTAAGGGAACTGGACTTGAGGCGGGGGTGGGTGGGGGAATAAAGGCCCCCATATTGGGAGGTTGGGGAAAGCTGCCATTATTTCGCCACAGATTTCAGCCTATAGAAATAGATATGATTGTAGGAAGAGACCACGAAGGTTGTTTTTTTTTTTTAACCAATGGTCTGACTCTTGGTGCAAAGAAATGTTCTGTGACCTGAGATAGCCTCTATGTGGATGGTGACTGTCCAATGGACCTCAGGACGAAGAGCCAAGGTGGCAAACCAACATATAATGTTGCTGTAGGCAGAGCTGGACGAGTCTTGGTCTTCGTAATGGGCAAAGAAGGGGTCCGTGGAGGCGGATTGAATAAGAAGGCCTACTCAATGACAAAATACGTGGGGGACTCTGGGTTCGAGTTGCTAGGCAAACTGTTAAGTATTAAGGAAATTGCTATTAAACTTTCCTGACAGTAATCTACCTTGTGGTAACTTTATTAGCAACGCAGGGTGATGGGGAATGAACCTGTGTTGCCTTTGTATCCTTCTATTGGTGGGGAAAAGTGTTATTCTTTCTTTATTTCTGTTCATCCTTGTTTCGTTGTGTCCTCCAGCCTCGGTTATGGTTATGGGTAAGAGAAACTCAGTAAGAAAGCTAATGAACTGGCTTTATACCTGCAGAGGTTTGATATCTAAACAACCTCTCCCCACTCACATAGCAACTCTCGTCACAATCCTCGTGTTCACCGTACTACTAGCCTAAAGATGGCAATTTATTTACACATCTTTTCCCTGATGTCATGGCTTCCGTTACTCTTTTCGTTGGTATGTTAATCGTTGTTGCATCCACATTCGGTATCTGGCACCATCTATTGCAAACAGATGATACGCATGATACACTGAACCTGTTTCTTCCATGGGGCCATCAGGGTTGGTCCTCCAGGGCAGACGGGTGGACCTCTCTGCAGAAGGATGGGGACACTTCACAAAGGGAGCCGTGGCAACTCACCCCATTGCCAAGAAGATGAAGCAAGAGCGTAGAAGTGCCGTCCAAAATATCCCTTGTTGCATCACAGCTTTTCAGTAAGACTCTTGCATAACAGCCTGGACTTTTATTGACTCAGATGGAGCCTTCCAAGATTGTTTTCCACCCCCGGATGGGAAGCCACACAAAAGGGGGGTGGGGTGAAGTTCATCGATCGCAAGGGGACCAAGACAAGCTTCCTCGGGGTTAGATTTAACTAACACTAAGCATCACTCCGACTTCATCTCCAGAATCTTTTTTTTTTAAGTTTAACCCTGAGCAGGGAATTGGAGGCCGAATTGGGAAACGATCCGTTTCTTTGCTGGGCTCCGAGCTGATGAAACGCTGTGGGAACGGAAGCAGCAGCAATTTGAAGGCCTCTCACTTCCCCCTTTCACAAGCTGAGAGCTGGTGTTGTGCAGGACCGTGTTGAGTTTCTAATTCCTCCCCTTCCTCCAGCACAGGAGGAGCACCCTGGCCCGGTTCCTTTGGCACTAACGGTCAGCGGCACAGGAGATCCTTCGGCAGAGATAGGCCTGGCTTAAGATCTTCGATACTTAAGATCCTTTCAAACTTCTCAAGTTCTGGGATCTTCAGAAAGCACCAGAGGTCCATGATGAAGGAAGGCAGCCCAGGGAGAGTTAAAACAGACCTTCCCTGGCTGTGTCATAATTGTGGTGCTCTGTTTTTAAAGCTTAAGAGATGCAGCAAATAAACATTTTATTATGGTCCAAAACCAGACCTTTAAAAATGAAAGCAACGAAATACAGCTCAAGAGGACAAACAGATCTCACTAATTAAGTAGATCACCTAATTGTAGGACTGAGCCTCAGTGTTGTGAAGCCTTGAGTGCAGAATGTAGCTATTCTAAAGGCGACTTGGGGCGCTAATTTTTTTTTAAAAAAATAGCAATAAATTCTAAATACCATTGATCAGAATTGCCAGGCACTTATCTATAAAAGGGTTACCATAACCGGGTGTGGTAAAAAAAAAAGTGTCCTGATAGAAGAGGATATTTGAGGTTTAAGGTTAAACTTTGGAGTCCTTGGTGTTCTCTGAGCTTGCAAATGTTTCATGACCCAGTTAGGGAGTATCATCAATGCAGAAAGGAGGAAGGATATATTATACATAAACAGAGGGCAAACCCCACACTCCTCCTAGAACCAATTATGTTCCCTAAGTGGGCCATGAAACATCTGCAAGAAAACCGCCAAGCCCAAGGAGCACCAAGGAGTCCAAAATTCTTTGCAAAATGGACATCTCCAAACGACACGATCGAAGGTTTTAATTCCATGGGAGACACAGGGCCATTATCTATTGTGAAGTATGTCAGATTAGATCTGTCTTTCCTGGCTGCAGAGGGAAAGGTGTCGAAGGCCCAGGGGCACTGAGAGTACAGTAACTCGATGTCTAGGTAGCGTGTGGGTTGTGGTTTACTTGATGCGCTACTAAGTCAGTACACGGTAGCCTTGAGGCAGCTGCAGGTTATTTGGGTGTTCTGTCTCTTCCAGTCCATCAGAGATCACAATTATGACTTTTACCCAGGGGAAAAGCCAGAGGGATGTTATCCTGGAATTCTACCTCCACCCTATAGAAAGCGGGGAGCAATCGTGTCATTCTTCCATCAGACCTGCTGTATGTTCAACAGTACAGAACAGAATAATGGGAGGGACATTGGAGGTCTTCTAGTCCAACTCCCTACCCAAGCAGGAGACCCTATACCATTCTGGACAAACTGTTGTCCAATCTCTTCTTTAAAACTTCCAACGTTGCAGCACTCAACAATTTCTGGAGGAAAGCCACCCCACTGGTTGATTGTTCTCCCAGTCAGGAAATTCTTCCTTAATTCTAGGTTGTTTCTCTCCGTTGCTTCCTGTCCTGCCTTCAGGGGCTTTGGGGAAGAGGTTGACTTCCCCTCTTCTTTGGGGCAGCCCCTCAAATATTGGAACAAGATGTAGCGACAGGTTTTCATGCATAATTCTCATCACGAAAAGGTCCTTGTTTTCATTGGTTGCATCACGCCAAAGTTACCTCCGAAATCGCCTGTCGCTTTTAATGGCTAATCTTAGGAGTTTGAAAAGGAAGCCTCTACAAAGATAAGGGGGAAAGGAGGATATAAACCACTACATGAAGCTTTTCAATAAAAATCATTCTGTATTGCAACCTTCGGTAGGCAAACACAGACAAAACGCATTCAGATTGTTTCATAACACTTACAAAGCTTCCTTCACAAGGTTATTACTACCACAGTTCCCACACCAACTTACTAAATTGACGACAACTCTATAATAATAAAGGCGCAAAATATTGCTTCATAGCATATTTTGAAAATAATATAAAAATAATTTTCTATATTATAATTTAAACTTGGCTTGTAAAATTCCAACACAATACAGCCTTTTATGTCTACAAACAAAACATTTACAAACAGCTTCCTTTAAGGGATTCTTGTTTTTTTTAAAAAAAACAGTATATTATCATTATTTTTCCTTTGTTTTAAAAAAAGAACCATCGTGTGTACAGGAAAAGCAAGTGTGCAAACAACCGACTGAAGCAATTTAAATTCCAGGCCATGTTCTAATTCTGCAAGAATTCTGCAAATTTTGCCAGACCTTCAAAGCTAAATGGTCGTACGTTGTAAGAGATTCAAACATCGTCAGGGATGGAAAGCCATTTGGAGTGATGGGCAGCTATAATTTTTCATTGCTGGCTCTTTCCCCCAAGATTAAGCATTTCCCCACCAGAATAAAGGAGAATATCACCAATCCACCACTATAGCAACTTATTTCTTTATACCTTCACAATAGACCCTTAGAAATCAACAGATTGAATCGATAACAGGTAAATAATAAAATAATACAAATAATTTTTAAAAGAGGTATATTCTTTTACTGCCATTGTTATGAAGACATGACACTCCTAATTTGGATCTGATATTCTAAATAATATGATTTTGGATACTTTTTAGAGTAGGTTTAGATTTATTCCCATTTACATATTCTGGCCCTTGCTGAATATTTTATGTGTGTATTTGCACATAGATTTTTAACCAACAACATACAGCATTTGCCCTAAAGATAAGTTGGGATATTGCTACTTGCTTTCAACTTGCAACGCTTAGGAAGCTGAGCCAACATCTCACTCCGCACTTTCCCCCAAAAGTGCATTTTAGGCACACTTTCTCTCCCTTCTTCGACATACAATAAGAAATTCTGGAATCTACCCATTACTGCTTACGATGCTTTTCAACATTTTGGGGGCTACATCCCTCATATGATATTTAATATCGGGGGTTTTTTTTCCAAAGGGAGAGACTGATTTTTGGAATGTGCATGTAACTGCACAATATTTTCCTGTGGAATTTGAATTCCTCCCCTCTCCTATCTGGAGAATGAGATTTCAGGTTGAATTAGAAAGGGTCCTCCCACTTTGACATTATGGGAATTTGTGGAATGGAAGCCCACATTTCTTCAAGTTGCCAAGGTTGGAACATGCCAAGTTAGAGGAATCCATATAGTTAGAAGAATTGGCATACAGGGTTACGGGAGCTATTGCTACACAACACGTACGCAATAGCTCTATCACCTTTCCAGAATGTTATGGGGAGGACCAAACACATCACCTTTCATTTGTCATCTTGCAAATTCCTTTCACGTTTTTTTTTTCCTTCCCATTTTAGATATTTCAGTTAGCAACGATGGGGAAAATTACAGAGGCATTGAAAGTGAAAGCATGACATGTTGTCCAAGGAAATAGCCTGGCCATTATCGTTGCTGTTGTTACTTATTTTGCAAGAACAACAATGAGTAATTAACTGAAGGTGGAGGAGGGCACCAGGCACCAGCCTTAGAGGAAAAACTTTGCTTCCCAGGTCAGCTTTCGCTTCTCACGACCCTTCGGTTATGACTGGCTGCAAAACGTCCAGTAGATGTGCTGCAAAACATCTACCACGCACACACAACACAACTTCTCTGTAAACACGAGCGGATCATGTTTTATTCATTCATTAGCCCTTTGAAATATTTGTTTTAAGTGAAGTATTACAAAGTATGAGAACACCTCGGTATTGTTTGCTTACAAACCTTCCCTTATCTCTTTTTGCTCTATAGAAGAAAGGCTAAACTTTTTGCATAATTTTTTGTCTTTTAATAATATTAGTAGAATGGCTCAAACCTATCCAGAAAACTGCCTACTTTCTTCAATGCAACTTCCGCCTATTATTTATGTATATTTTAAACATAAATCTTTTTTTAAAAAAAAAAATCATCTGTAAAAACATTGCTTTGCCCAGAACAGTTAGCAACACTAAGTACATTCAACCACTGTTCTAAGATCTGACACGCCAAATAAAGAGGATAATTCATCAGAAAAAAATTCTTACACGAGTGCCACTGAAATGTCAGGTGTGTATTAAGTTGTCCTTGAGAGGCTCCTGTGCACTTCAGCAGGGCTTGTGTAGAAAATCCCCTATTTTTGCACAACAGCCTCTGAAAGTAATCCGACAACTACATTGGAACTCTTTTTTTGCACAACTACATTCTTCACTTAGAATTCACTTCCAAGATTACCCCTAGCCCTTAACACACTGAATTGTCTACAATATCCACTTGTCCCACCCCTGACCCAACTCACAAACTTGTACAACACAAATGGAAAAAAACAGTAGTAGCATAACGGATTGTGGGTATGTTTGTGTCTTTGTATGCACATGTATTCACTCTTACAGAGAAAGAGAGACAACGAGGGAGAGAAATTTTCTAGTAAAATCTTGTTTGGCTTCTATAAAATACAGTCTCTCAGGAATAGAATGTTACTCTACATTAAAAAAAAACATTTAACAATTTATAGTTTTGAGTCTTTTTCTAAAAAATCCAAATAATCTTTCACGAAAGTTCTAATTTCAGCAACTTTTCATATATTTCATGTATCTAGTTTTCTTTCTGTAAATAGTGGTAATATTTTTTTTCCTTTTTTCTTTCTTTTCTTTTCTTTCTTTCTTTCTTTCTTTCTTTCTTTCTTTCTTTCTTTCTTTCTTTCTTTCTTTCTTTCTTTCTTTTTCTTTCTTTCTTTCTTTATCTCCACTAACTATTGACTTCTCAAGGATTTCAAGGATTTGCATTTGCATAGCTCTACTCCATAGTAATTATAGTCTTTGCAACAATTTAAGGATTAGGCTTCGAATCAAATCGTGAAGAAGAGAAACAGTGGAATGATTCAAGTAGACATCTGATATTATGCTCCAAGGCAGAGCATCAATTATTTCATGCCTTAAGACTGGTAATATATCTGTATATGTTGCTTGTTTGTGTGCCTGTTTGCGTACATCATTCTGAAAAGATATCATTCACGTTAGAAAGACGTCTTTGAGCAAAAGAAAAATGAAGTGCATACTAGCGACAACTTTTTTTAGATAACTAACTTTACCTACATAATGTCTACAGAGCTTCTCCGTCATCCAGCGCATGGTTGTCCCCAAAGCGCTTTTTCAAGAGGCAACTGGACTTTCTTGGGCTTTCCTTCAGAACTGAAGAAGCTTCTTGGATGAGAAGTGAAACATCTTCAAGGAAAGACAAAGAAAGACCAGTTGCCCCTTGAAAGAAACACTTTTGGGTTCACCTACAGAAGTGTATTCATAGGAATAGCGGAGGCTGTTCCTTCACCAATCTATAACAATAAATATTTGCTTAACTCACCCTCCCTTAAAAACAATGTCCAATTTCTCTCTCTCTCTTTCTCTCTCTCTCTCTCTCTCACACACACACAGGTTATGAAATACAATCACAGGTTTCTCCATCTGGTACCATAGTTTCTTTGGCCAAAGAAATGAATCAGCAATCACCACAACCAAGAAGGAACATCAAGACCCCACAGCTTTCTTCAGAACTGGAAGGGAGACTCCTGGGAATGAACTGGACCCAAAGTTCAAGAGCCAGACATCCCAGTCCCACCACAGTTGAATATCTTGATCCCAAAGTGGAAGCACAAAAGGCATGGAAAAGACATTCTCCAACACGTTCTTCCTCCCAGATCTTAGAGGAAACATTGACAAAAAAAGCCAATTAGTATTAATAATAGAGTCATCTCTCTCTCTCTCTCTCTCTGAGATTTCCCAAAGACTAGGAATAAGCTAGGAATCAGGGTTTCTGTACACATCCTGGTACACTCTTCTGATGTGTGTGTCAGCTGACAGTGTGGACCCATAGTGGGTTGTGATAACCCAACGGCATTTATGGGGGAAAGTTGGCCTTAACTGAGAACTGCCGCACCTTCCCAAAGATAGAGAAACTGTTATAGTCAAGTATTATTCAACCTCCTAAAATTAAAATACTTATTCAGCGATGCCGAGGAAACTTTCTCATTCCTTTTCTAGGCCAGTATGAATGCATCAGCGATTGGCTCTCCAGAAGACTTATGACACGGTGAGTAAAACACACAAGTGAATAACCATGGACAGTAGGCACCATTGTTTTATATTTAGGGAAGCAGAACCAAATATAAAATGATGCATGATCGGGAGAGGAATTCTTACACCGGGGTGTAAGGATCTGGAACGAGCTTTTCAAAATCACTTGGATGTTTGAAGGTGCTTTCAAGTTGGGGACAAATGGTTTCCCTTCTCTTTTTATGAATGGAACGGAACCAAAGGAACGGAATGGGTGAGGATGCACAGGTTGAGATGCAACTTAGGATAGATGTAGACAAAAATTATCCTAAGAGTTAGGTTATATTGCTCTGTATAAGAATGTAACCCATTCTTATGCCCTAACAAGGTCTGCCGATGAAGATGATTACAAGACAGAAACACAACAGAATAGGGAGGAATCCAATAATGGATTGCATCGTGGTTTTTATAACAAACCATTGGCTTTGAAAAGTAGGGAGAAGGAAGATAAAAAGTGGTTCCTGCCACTTTTCCCTCAGATCTTACTAAATATATGATCAAATCTAACCTAAATCAGAAGTGATGGAGATACCATGGCTTCTTCTGAAAGATCATGCATACGGCTGGGGAGTTCTACCCAAACTCAAGAAATATTATCCAAGGAAGAAAAGATTGGCGTGGAAACTAGGATTGCTTCTCTGTCTGTTTTGACTATTTCATCAGCTATGAAGGGACGTTATAAAATGTTCTTCCCTTATTCACACTCCGCCTATTCCAAGATTAGAGATGACTTCAGAAGAAGAAGGCTTAGCATCTTCAGATGATGCGGATGACCACTGACCAAGATCTTGACAAGGCCTAAAGGTTCGGATATTATATCAATTTGGAATCCACTTGCAAAATTTCTCTTGTTTCTTTGCAAGACCAATCTGGACAAGGGGTATACAGGCAGCTTGGAAGATGTTCTCGAGAAGTTGGATTGGCAGCAAGAAAGACACCTGCCATTGTTTTGCTGTAAATGACATTTCCCTTTATTGTCCTTTGCTAAATTTTATGGCTGATTTTAACTCTGATTTATATTTTTGACGGATTTTACTATCTAATGGTTGCTGGCTGCAGAAAGCTATCCATTCGTAAAATAAATAATCAGGGTTGTCCCATTTAACAGATTACTGATAATCAGAGTTGGAAGGGACCTTATAGGTCATCTAGTCCAACCCCCTGCCCAAGCGGGAGACCCTACACCATTTCTGACAAATGGCAGTCCAATCTCTTCTTGAAAGTCTCAAGTGACACAGATCTCGTATACAACGCGAGACCTGTGACAAAACAATCCGATACCTCTAGAAAAGTTATCCAGCTGGTTCAGTGATCCACAGTCTTGATTCAATGGAGCTTTTAAAATAATTTGCTGAAATAAATCCAGTTGCTTGCCCTTTTTCTGAATTCAAACTTCGAAGGGCCACATTTAAGAATGTGTAAAAAAAAGCCCATAGCTTGCTTTTCAAAAATAGGTGTCCATAATTTAACATCAGTGCAAATGAATACAGACCATTTTTGCCTTCTTCTCTGGAACGGGAAGGATCTGGGATACAGGCTACAGAAAGTTTGGAACGAGCCAACATCCGGGAAAAATGTAACTAAATAACGTGGCAATAACAGTATTCCTAAACTAAGGGAATGGTATAGCCTGCAGTGCCGGATGACAAGCTGACCATATCAGGGGCTGCACTACCCTGACCCCAACCTGCAAAGTGCTCATTTTTAATACAGGAGTCGAGCCTTAATTTTAATATCAGCCGGCAAGGTTGTGCAATTGAAGGATAGGCCTGTCCATCTTGACCAATTGGTGTAACCCAAAACCAGAGCTCACGTATAGGAATGAATGAATGAAGACGTTACTGTTGGGTGATAAAAGATGCTGTCTTGGACCCACTGCTTTCCTTGGCGGGTCTATGGAAAAAATGGGGTTATAAAAAAACCACAGTTTATATAGCAAGTATGTTAGTGAGTTAATACGCACTAAATACACCTTTACGATGCTCGCTTCCCTTTAAAAAAAAAACAGCAAGGGAAGAAGAGCGATGGAACATGACATTTCTTCTGTGGAGGTGATCCGCAACAGGAGTGGGGAACCCTGGGACTTTTGTAACTTGTGGGCTTCAACTCCCAGAATTCAGCTTGTCGACATGTGGACTTCAGCTCCCAGAATTCCTGAGCCAGTCCACACTCCCAAAAGGCCCAGAGTTCCCCACCTCTGATCTACAGAATGAGGCAGACACACATGAACACTTACCACACCACGTCTTCTATTTTTATGACTTTTTCCCTAACCTTTCTACTACCTGAGTGATGTCAGTGTGAATTCAGGCACCATTAGTAAAGTTTTGACCACGCAGATACAGCACTGACAGAGAAGTAAAGACCCTTTCCGATTACCAGCGTGTGTAAAAAAGACACCAGTGAAATGGGAAGCCACCAACTCTTGATCAACCACAGATCCCCGCTTTCTTTTTTTTTTGTTTTGTTTTGTTTTTTGTTTTCCTGCCCACGACCCCGCTGCAAAAAAAGAAAAATTTGAAAAGCTAGCGCTTTCTAGAACCCCCCTCCCTCCCCGCCCCGGTTCTTTCCTCTTTCAGTCCCTTACCACATAACAGTATGTCCTAAGTAAGAAAAAGAATGAAATAAATATTTATTCGAAGAGCTCCACGTCTTCAATGCCGGGACCTTTTACTCTCCCGCTCCCTACGTTTGAGTTCCTCCTTGTAGCAGCAGGAGCAGAAGTTCTTGGTTTCGGGGCGGCCGTAAAAGGAGCAATTCTCCGTCTTGCAACGGTTCTGCTGGATGGCGTACAGGGGGCAAACCGTGGTCCTGCTTCTGTTTTTCTCATTGTTCAACCAGGTTTGTGGAGCTTCTTCGTCCACGTACTCTAAGCTGTCTCTAATGTCGTTGCTGTTATTAAACCCATTGGTGTACGTTTGTGACTTGGGGTCCGTGGGCAGAGTGTAGGCCAAGGATTCCACCGTGTTGACCGTACGGATGTCGGCTATCCGGGCCGGACTATAACTCTGCGAGGACAAGGAGCGGTTCTGCTGAGGATAGGTGGCGCACGTTTTAAGGGTGCCCACCACGGGCTTGTAGGCGTCGTCTTGGGAGCTGGATGGCTTGGCGTTGAAGTCGTGCAAGTGGATGACGCTCTGCCTTTGGACGGGGGGCGTATGGCTATAATGGGCAGATACTGGGATGGGACCACTCTTCTTGGCGCTGTTGCTAGGGGACGAGAAAGAAGCCGCTGTGGGAGCAGAACGGTCCTTGAACTTTAAAACCAGCTGAGTGGTATGGCTTTGAGACAACACTGGTGATGCCCTCCCCTGAGGAGATGAGTCCAGCTTCTCCTTGGAAAACCCTTCTTGGTCCAATTTCCGAGAAGAGGAGCCGCCGAGAGCCGCGGCCTTCTTCTCCGCCTCTTTCCTCTTCTGCTCCTGTTCAGCACTGAAGCGCTCTTGGGCACTGGTCAAGTAGTAGCCAATCATCTCCTCGTGGAACTGGTGTCTATGGCTGGTCAGGAGAAGGCCGGCAAAAATGAACTTCCGCTCTCCTTGCATGGCGGCTCTCAAGATGTTGAGGCTCAGCTTCACGTCTGTGCTGTATTTCCAGGAGTCCGGCTGCTTCTCGGACGGAGATTTCGAGTTGGCCTTTTCCGCGGGGGAGATACTCGCCTTCTCCGTGGGTGACGGGGTGGTCTTCTCCGAGGGAGACGTGCTCGCAGAGCGGCCCGATTCCTCTTTGCTTCCTTTACGCGATTTGGACTTCTTCTCTTTAGGCTTCTCTGTGATCTCCCCGTTTTTGCCGTTCCCAGCGTTGGCTCGGTTGATCTTGCCATGGACCAACCCACCAAGACCACCCATGTTCTTCTTCAACTTGATGCCCAGAGTCTTGCTGAGACTTCCAAGTTTGTTAGCCACCGAATCCCCTCGGTTCTTCTCCTTGTCTTTCCTCTGCTTCTCTTTCTCTTTCCCGTTTTTGCCGTTATTGCTGTTGGAATTACTACAGATGGAATCCCTGTCTGAATCCATGGAGTCTGCCAGCGACTGGACATCTTCTCCAGCGGAGGCAGTAGGAGATTCCGGTTGAGCCAACGGAGCCTGGGAGAAAAAGCAGGACAACCATTAGAAACCGGGAGCGGTTGTAACCCAAAGAACCGTTGTGTACATTCGCAGGCAGTTTGTCCAAACTCTTCCCTTCTGAAGATCAAATTATCTTTAAAGGCATGGGCTGCTGTGCATAACATCTGGTTAACACCACACCCAGATGAAACTCTACAGGGGCAGCCAGCTCAATATTTGGGAGGGAAATTACTTGGTTTTCATTCAACAAGTTGTAAAATTTTTCACCCAGCATTTTCAGTCATTGGCATCCAAGATGAGGGATAATGCAGTGGAAGGAATTAGATATTAGCATTTTATACAGTTATATTCTGATTTAATCTAGTTAGGTGTCATGAAGTAAGGCTGATGCTACAACCACAGCCCAAATCGTCTACAAAAGTGAAAATTGCGAGCGATTCCTAGAAGCTTCCTAGATTTTGCCTACCATCCAAGCATTCTTTCTGTACTGTTGTGTGGGTGTTATTCCTGTTAACACAACTGGGCAGGAGGCTGTCTTTTGCCCTTGTGTCCATGCCCAGCCCTGGGTTGCCAGTTTTCGAGTGGAAACTCAAGCCAAACAAATAGACCTTATTTCTCTCAAGCCACCAGGCAAAGGAAAAACATTTACCCGTGTTTCTGACGGCATGCGAATCCAGGTTACATTCATGTAACTGTGCAGAAGGTTGAGCTTGGCCTCCAGAGACAGAATCAAACTGGGAACACAAAAAAGAGAGAGAAGGGGGAAACCCACCATGTCGGATACGTTACACACAAGGAATTGCCACAGGTGTTCACACGGCAAAACGATCTCTCCAACCCGCCACCTTAAAGGTGAGGACAGGACCAGGAAGGAAAGAAAAAGGAGTTTCTCCCACGAGGATTGAAAAATATACCCCATTCCTGTCTCCTCTGGCGAGACCCAATCTGGCTGCGATGGTGTTACAAGAGCACTAACGCTCCAAGCTTTCCCTCGAGTTTGCGATCCCCGTTCTGCAAAGCCCACCAGGAGCCCTGAAGACACATAAAGGGCCGCTTTCGAAATCTTGAAGGAGACTGAAAAGAACCTTACTTGGCCAATTTGATGTTATCACTGTCATCGGTGCCCCATTCCCAGTCTTTGCCCGGATCAACCGCGAAGTGCAAAGGCAGTAATTTATGCTCAGAATCGGTCAGGGGGATCACCGCTGAAGGAAAGAAGAAAAGGTCAGAAAGGAAGGCGACTTGGGAAAGAAGAAGCAACAATGGCTGAAGAAAAAAGAGAGAGAGAGAGAGAACCTAAATGGCTAGCGACACAGTTACGCCAGTCTATATATTTTGATCAATGGCCTTTTCAGCCACAAGCAGACAAGTATGCAAGCTGCACCCATTTTTGTTCTAATAAATTCTCAATAATCTTTACAGCTTTTATTTTTTAAAAAAATGTTTTGGCGAGGGGCACTATAGCCTCAAGGGCCAAGATGTATCTTTTTTAAAAATATATATTTTATTATACATTTTAAATATACATAACTATTCAAAATTATACAACGTCATTGTGTATTGGATACAGCAAGTCCTTTTTTCCCCCCTTCCCATCGTGTTATACATCCTAGCTAAAACTATCATAAGGTATAATCTCTCCATCCTATTATATTATACATCCAAATTATATCCGAGATGTATCTTAACATCCTTCAGCAACGTGCCTTGAACGTTCAAAGTCCAAAAGGTGCTTTCTCAGGAGGCATAAGAAACCTCTGTACGTTTGCATATATGTACAATGTACATACATGCAAAATATACAGATAAGCGTACAGATAAATCATTCCATTCCCCACCAGCTAGTCAGAGCTGAAGAAGCTTCTTGGGTGAGAAGCAAAACGTCTTCAAAAGGAAAAAACAGAAAGTTGCCTTTTGAAAAACATCACCTTTGAGACAACTCTGACCTGGAGGACTGAGAATCTCTGCCGACATTTTAGATTTAGAATTAGAATTCTTTATTGGCCAAGTGTGATTGGACACACAAGGAATTTGTCTTGGTGAAAATGTTCTCAGGGTACCTAAAAGAAAAGCGTTCGAAGTGTTTTGCATGCATTAGAAAACATCCCCTGCTAATACAAGAAGAGGCCTCGTATACAGGAAATATACTTTATGTCCTACCTAGATCAATAAACACAGCTATGAAGGGAGGACATCCAAGGGCTTGTCATATTGTCCCTATATCACTAGATGGCACTCACTGTGTGTGGCAATGACCGCCTCTCGTTTAAAAGGCGTGGGGTCCTTTTGAATAAAAGCAACACAAAAGCTGCGGCTCTTTTAATTAATTAATTCATTAAGTACAGGTGCCAAGGAAGCAGCACATCATCCGAGGAAGTCTTATGCAACTTTGTCAAGAATTCTGGGTCACACCTGTTGGGTCTTGCAGCGACTTTTTAAAACGGTATTTTGATGCGAAGGATATTTTAGAAGGAAACGAAAGGATTAAACCGGAGATTGGAACTCTCTGGAGAGATTTTTTTCACCACCAAATAACATTTTGCAAGCTTCTTTCTTCTCCTGCTCTTTAAATAAAATTGCAGCACATTAGAGGAAAGGACCAAGCTACCTGTCTTCCCTTCCCGTTCTCCCACTTTTAACTGTTAAAATTTTAACAGAAATGCTGTAAGGTGTGGGCAGGAATCTTTATGTTCAATATTTTTTAAGTGGGAATATACTGTATACTTTCTCATGTAACAGGGAATATATAATGCATACAAGCACTGTCAGTGTATGAACTGACTTTTATTCTAACAACAAAACCTAAAATCTAACCTAAACCTAAAATCTATATCTAAAATCTAATGACGAAACCCACAACAAATATAGGGGAAAGATAGTCAAATTCAAACTTGTCATAAAAATACATCCAGACTGACAAAATGTCCAAAGGAATGAATCCTTTAATTCAATTAAGTTAACCCTGTGGAGTTCCTGCAAAATAATACAATCTGTCTCCAATAACCTCTGAAAAAGATTCCGTGCAAATAAAAATAAACAGCCCACTGGACCACTCAATCCATTACAAACAGCCTACATCCCCTCAGATCTTCAAATAATGCAGTTGTAACCCATTCAAACAATGGTTTGATGAACAGGCCACAGCTAAAAACGGCAAAACGCTCAAAATGATCAGTGGAAAAGCACAGGCAACTAAGTCACACTTCAAAGTTTAGAGTTACGGAGTTCATCTCAATTTCATATTCTTGCCAAATGCAAAGAGGAGACAGAATCACGCTGCAAATACTGTATATATCGGACTCCTCAATATCTCTGAATGGTTTCTGAACAGTTGCAAACGTCATGAATTACGGCGATGCAATTAACACACTGCATATCTATTAATCTCCCCTTTCGGTCTGGCTGAAAACAAATTTGTGGGGTCACGAAGCTCAGAGAGCACCAAAGACCTCACAGGTATGAATATTCTCTTCTATTCCAAGATGGAAGCACTACAAGATCTAACAAAAGAAGCAGCCACATCACACACACACACACACACACACACACACACACACACACACAATTAATCTGGAGCATTTTAAAGAAGACCTTCTCTAGAATTTTTACTGAGGATATTAGTTTATCCAAAATGGCTCTCGCTTTGCAATCCTTGGTGGCTCCAATTCGAACAAATATCCATTTTCTCCTAGAAAAGTTGGGTTGCCACTGTTCCTAAACCCATTTACAAATACAACTGTAAATACACACATACAAGATGACAATTGTCATCTCTCCCCGTTCTTTCCGACCACCTCCTACAACTTGCCAGAAAAAACCCCAATCATCTAATCCCGCGTTGTTGCTTAGTCGACCACCTCCGTCACCACTTGTCTTCCCGTTCAAAGTGTCTCCTTGTTCTGCTGAAATCAAAGGAGGCTTTGAGCAAACTCTGGGAGAGAAGCCACGAGGCTTCTCCCATCGGGGGGAAGCCAGCCCCGGGGGCAGAAAGAAGGACTTGTGTCTTTGAACTGACAAACACGTGGAGGGGAAAAAACGGCTTCTAGGAATATATTGGCCACCGATCCACGGTTAAAAGAATTTCGGCATGGCGCTTATTCACCGTCCTCAGCAAGCTTTATAAAGCGAGAAGGCCACTTCTGCCTTTCCCGGGAAAAGCCTCTTGAAAGAAAGCACCAGCAGGAGGATGTTAAAACCCCTTCACGGGGGACGTTCGGCCTCATCGGATCAATAAAGGTCCGGAGAGAAAACCCGAGGTTAAACTTCCTGAAACTCTTTTGAGATTTGATTCTCCAGCGAGGGATGCTGCAAGGTTTGGGGGTGTGTGGACATGAGAAGACTCAACTGGACTCCACATCCATAATCTACTTCATATGAAAACCTCATGCAGAATCGAAGGCCAAACCAGGTTGGGAGCAAATGATTTGGACGCCGAGGAGAGCAGTTCATTTAACATTGAGGGAAGCCGCAGGAGGACTTTGGATCAGAAAACCACACCGAGAGTCCGTTTGGGCAAAGCAGACTCTGCCAATCCTTCTCCAGTTTTTTTTTTTAAAAAAACGTTGTTCTCTTCATAATATTCTTTGTTTACCACATTTCCTATCGGAGAAATGGAGGAGGAGAGACGTTTCTTTGGATCTTACTTTTATTATTTTTGTTTTTATGCCTTTCTTTGATTTTTAAGGGTGACCGTTGACTTATCGTTGTCTCTTCCTTATCAAATTCACGCCTGAGGGGTGAAGAAGAAGAGGGGAAGGTTGAAGAACATGTGTGGAAAGGATGTCTCCGTTGGAAGCTTCTCCCCACATCACCTTCCGAAAGCCATAAAAAAATTATTTCCTAAGAGCAGATGAAGCCCTGCTACCTTACCAGTTTATATCTGGGTTTTTAGTCTTTTAACACATTTTAATTCAAAAGGCTTTATTTTCCCCCCAGCAAAAAAAGGGAATTCTCTTGTTTTTCTCAACTGCCTATTCAAGTAACAGACGGCTCCCTCATCTCATAACGAGTCCTTTCCTGGCTTCTGTGCACAGGTATCATCTTAGTGACACCGTAGTAACCTGCAGAATTTTATTTGCTCCTGAGCTTGTTAGGTTTTACTCTTGTTTTTCAACTCTCTCTTGGAGAATATTCAAGAGAATTCATGACAAGTATAGACACACCAGAGAGATTTTTACTGTTGATAAAAGGCAAAATGCCCAGAGGAGCCATAGAAAAAAGTAAGGGGAAGGATTGCTTCCATTTTAGCGATCAGATACTTTAGAATTGACCTGGAATGGTGAGCAATATATTATGCTGCAAATCCATCAGCCCAACGCAGGAGGATCTGGGCACAGGCAGCTTTTAGAGTTTCCTATCAAACCACCTTCCAATATGACCTGTGGCCGGTTCATTCTTGGCTAAATCTCAGTCCTGGTCAGTTCTGGGCTCAAGGGTGGTTGTGCGGTCCCTTCTTTGTGACAAGTCGGTTTGATTTCAAGCCGGACCTACCTTGCTCCTTCTGTTGGTCTTTCTGTTCCATTGATACGAGGGCCGAGAAATGGGCTTGGTCATAAGCGAGGACCAGGGGAGAACAATGGCATCGGTTGGACATGACTTCCAAGGGCAAGTAAATTCCACCAAAGGGGATGGGTGCAAATGCTGCGGAAAACACACAAAAAGTTGCTGCGCTACAAAATAAGCGACAGGTACAGACCCCAGGATCTTCTTTTTTTAAAAAAAAATATGTGTTTATTCAAAATTTCAAGTTTTCAAAAAGAGAAACAAGTTCTCACATTTTGCAGCGTTGTCGTAACTGTGTACATATCCATCAGTGTCAATTAAATTCATTTGCTACAAATATATCTATATCTTATTTACTAAATCCTTACTTATTTCCATTATTATTATAGTACAATATTTATTTAGTTACATTACTTTACATAGATACATATCTATATACACATTCGTCCTTTTTCCTATTTTTCTTTAGAATTTCTTTAATCATTTTCACTAAAACTCTTTAGAGGTGTTTAGGAGATTTTTTTATCACATGGAAGATATGGTACAAGTTGTTGAGTAAAAAGGAAGTAAGGATCTTCTTTTTTTAAGGCAGTCATGGTATATCAAAATTATAGACTTCAAAATGCATCGTAAGGACTCCAGAAGCAAAAGAAGGAAGGAAGGAAGGTTGGATGGATGGAAGGAAGGAAGGAAGGAAGGAAGGAAGGAAGGAAGGAAGGAAGGAAGGAAGGAAGGAAGGAA
>NW_020769352.1:9215507-9258436 GCF_900518735.1 Pseudonaja textilis
TTCTGGGAGTTGAAGTCCACCCATCTTAAAGTTGCCACGGTTGGAAAACATTGTCCTACTCCAACCTGCAGAACTTCAAGGGATCCCCAGATCAGTTTTTGTGCCAAAATTCACATTTACACCCGAGAAGATGAACTGTTGGCCACAGATGGGTTTCATCCCCTCCCATTGTTTCTTTGAAGAAAGAAAACAGGCCACAACAGAAGAAAAGAAGAACTCGGATACCAACGGCTGGGCAGGAAGGACATGCTTTGATGTTGGGAGAGATGACGTCCTCGAAGAACAATTCAATAACGTCTTCCAGATTTCTCTGGGGTAGTTGAGAACTTCTGTGGTCCAAGGGAAACAGGAATGGAAGGCCTTTGTGTCTCCATCCACCTTCCATTCAACCAAAAACAAGTGTTCCATGAAGCCCTTTCAGGAGAGAAAATCTCTGGAAGCACCCAACATACCAACCTCTTTGTTTTGCTGGGTCTGCTGCCACCTCCACCTTCTCTTCAAAGCTTCCCTTTCGGCCCCACTCCTCATCATGGTGTAAAGGGCTTTCCGTAAGACGAGGTCTCGGTCGTGGAAACCCCACATCCCTAACAAGCAAAAGAAAGGCTGGATGGTCTATCTAAAGAATCACAGATCCATAAAGTTGGAAAGAAACCTTGAGGTCTTAAAAAAAAAAAACTCTCTCTCCCAAGAAAGAAACCAAAATAGAAAATAAATGAAAGCGTAATTCATTTGGTGTTGAAGGCCTTCTAATTATTTGAAAGCCTCTCAGATAAAATCTGCTAAAGTTATATTATTCTTTGTTCAATTTGTACAGCCGTCCATATTATCTAAGTGAACCTGAGTGGTTCACAGCAGGCTAAAAACAATCCAATAAAAATCCATTAAAATCCAATATACAAACATATAACAACTGTCCCTAATCAATTAAAGAAACCCAGAGAAACCAGAATATAGGCAATATTGAATTTCAAGGGGACTGCAGGAGAAATAACTAAAATAGTGAACGGTTTAGTTCTAGTCTTTGATGTTGAGTGCTAATCTTCGGTTGTCCTGTACGGTGACCTTAGAGTTCTCCGCATGAATTCTTGACCGATTGTATAAATCCAGGCCAAATAAGTCTCTTCCACATTGACTTAGCCAATTAAAGCATGAGACTACAGTAAGAGTCACTCCAAAAGTAGCGTAGTTATAAGGTGAAATCAGTAAAATTGGAAAGGAAAAGAGCTGAATATTGACGCTGGCCAGGTTTTTCTATTTGAAAGGAGGAAGGTATAGATATAAAAGCTGCAGAAGAACCAGCTGTGGTTGACATTCAACAGACATTCTTGTATCCTAAGCCAAGGGAGACACAGACACCTACCCAAAGAAGCAGCGTGCAAGAGGCAGTTCCCATCCCCGGTTGTGGCCAATGGAAGAAGACGCTTGCAGCTGGTACATGCCGTTGACCACCAGTTGAGCCGACCTAGGGTAAGTCAACCATCAGTACAATAAAGGTGTGAAGAAATCTTGGAGAAGGTCATGAGGGATCCATTAAGGGGGGAAGGAAGGAGAGAAGAGAAGAGAAGAAGCTTGCAGAAGAGATTAGCCAGTAAATTCTATCCTCAGGTTGAGAGCTGCATTCAGCTTCCAGCTCTGAAGTTACTCATTGAGAAACTTCACTAACCACCAACAGAAGAAATTATTTGCAGCTAAGGGATGAGTTATGGGCTCCTTGGTGCTCTCTGAGTTCGGTGTGGTTTTCTTGCAGGCATTTTATTACCTGATTAGGTGCCATCAGTGCATTGATGATGTTGCCTAGTTGGGTAATGAAACATCTACATGAAAACAACCAAGCTCAGAGAGCACCAAGGACCACTAACTCCTAGACTAATTATCTGATTCCCAACTGCCTTATCCACTTGAATACAGCATTATTTAATTCAGAAATTCAGGAGCTACAACCACACCAAGCCAGACTCTGGGCCTTTTAATCAAACAAGAATGGGAGTTTTCTGCAGCCCAGCAAAACGTGTTATCATTGGTCAACCTCAGCTGGATTTGTGAAAAGCCTTTGATAATCTCCACCCACGTTCAATGAGCAGCAGCTGGCATACGCTTCCTCACCCAACTACTCTGATTAAATCTAAATTAGGAGTTCACTCGGGAAGCATCTTTCTAAATGTGCTGGACGGCCTTTGGGAGCGATAAAATTAGAAGTCGCATGTTCTCATTTTCAGCAACGCCTTTCTTGGGCACCGTGAGAGGTAACAGCCCATCACCTGCTCCGTGGAGGAACTGAAGTGCAAAAGGCTCGTCAGAGGACAAAGCAGAGGACAGAGCAAAGCTGGCTGAGGAACACCGGGAGTTGAGGTCCACAGGTCTTAAAGTTGCCAAGGTTGGAGACCCTTGGACTAAATGGACTGTCGTAAGTCAAGGATGTACATGACTTAGAACAGTCCATTAAGTCCAAGGGTCTCCAACCATGGCAACTTTAAGACCCGTGGACCTCAACTCCCGGAGTTCCTCAGCCAGCTTTATTGGCTGAGGAATTCTGGAAGTTAAAGTCCGTAAGTCTTAAAGTTGCGCGGGTTGGAGGCCGCCGATTTAGCCCTCTGTTCAATGTTTAAATAGACCTAGGAACATTTTTCATACAACCGTTGCATGATCAACATTCAGAAGTTTGGCAACTGGTTCATATTTATGACCTTGGCTGGATCCCGGGGGATCACATGGTCTCCTTTGTGACCTTCTGACAAGCCAAGTTAGCAGGGAAGCCAACTTGGCTCCTGGGACTAATTTAACGGCTGCAGTGATTCGCTTAACCAACAGTGGTCAAGAAAAGCCATAAAATACGAGAAAACTCACTTAACCAATGTCTCCCTTAGCAACAGAAACGCTGGGCTCAGTTGTGGTCATAAGTCAAGGGCTACTTATATTCCCTTCTCTGTGCACACCTAGTCAGATCCAAATTCATCCTTCAACCATATTGAAACAAAAACTGCTTTGTCTACGGAGCTTCTCAGGTCATGGCTGTCCCAACGATGCTTTTATTTATTTTTTTCCAAGAGCCAACTGGATTTTCTTTGTTTTTCCTTGAAGACATTTCGCTTCTCATCTAAGAAGCTTCTTCAGCTCTGACTGGATGGTGGGGAATGGAAGGGTTTAGATTCCTTGCAGGCAGCTGGTTGTTTGCGTTCTTTCAGAAAGCCATTGAGGCCACTTGGAGGTGTGCCTGTGTCCTCAGGGTCACCTGAGCAGTGAATAGGCGTGGAGCCTTCTTGGATGCAAGGTATTTTCTGCCATGCCCCTTCTCTGTTGAAGAAAAGTGCAGGATGTCGCACTACTCAGGTGACCCTGAGGACACAGATAAACCTCCAAGGGGCCTCAACGACTCAAATGACCGGATTCCTGCAAAAAGTAAAAATCCTTCCGTTCCCCACCATCCAGTCAGAGCTGAAGAAGCTTCTTGGAGGAGAAGTGAAATGTCTTCCAAGAAAAAAACCAGAAAGCCCAATTGCCTCTTGGACAAAAAAGCACCTTTGGGACAGAAGGTTGCTCTGCTCATCCCCCTCAAAGGCCCATTTCTCTGAAGGCATCATTAGATGCAGAAGCCGCCAAGGCTTCTAAGGCAGATAATTATGTTTATTCACGAGGCCCAGGGGAAGCTCAGTCACCTGTAAACCTCAACTACGTCTTCGGTGGACTGCAGAAATTTATTTGTGTGGTTAAAGAAACAACTACTTCCACCTGCAGAGAGATAGCTTCAACTTATGTAAGAGACGAGCAAAAAGCAGATCGCCCAAGAGTCTTCCATTATTCATGATTTCAGAAAGGTTTATCCGAACCCTCCCACACACCGCTGTCTTCTTAGAACAGCCTTTTCTTTGGCCTCCCCTTGAACTGCGAAGAGTTTCGTCTCTCTGATCATTTTAGCCACTTTCCCAGGCATTTCCTAACCCGCTGACAACCTTTCGGAGATTAGCTGTCGTTCCTGATTTGTGTAACCCGCGTTCAGCCCTCCTGGGCTTAACGGAGGTCTCCGCGAAGCAGCCAGGACGCTCGGCTTGAAGGCTATCTCACCAGCTTGTTCCAAAGCGGTCATGGTGGCTTGCTCGATCAAGTCCCTCTCGATGAAGCTCCTGAAATCTTCACTGTAAACGCTGAGGTCGGGAAGTTGGAAGGTGTAGATGGGCATCTCCAGAGAGAAGTGGTCATTGTTACATTCGGTGGCCACGTGAGAGCGGGCGAGAGAGACAATGGCGGAGCTGGCGTGGGAGATTCCTCTAGAAAGCCTCTTCTCTAAGCAGGAGAACAAAGGAAGGAGAATGAGATGAGCCCCAAAGGTCAGGTGAAGTTTTGGAGTGCTTTTCAGAGGCAGAACCCACTGCAGAAATCCACTTTACCTTGGGAGGTGTCCTCCTGCCGAGGAAAGGAGAGCCGCTCACCCTTGTTCACCTGTTGGGAAGGTTCTTTCTCCGGCTTTTGCTGCGGCTGCTGTTTGGGATACCTCCCTTCGTTGAACACGTGGGGCAGGTTAGCTGTGTGCACCTGCCTGAGCTGTTCATAGTCACTCAAAGCAGCGGTGAAATCCCAGTTTTTGCCTAAAAACACAGAAAGGGAGGCAGGGTTGACTTCGACAGGTATGACGTCTATAAATAGGAGCAGCAGACATCCGCTGTTTCGGATCCATTAAACTGAAGTAAAAGGTATCAAAGTAAACATTGATAGTGATTTTCATTGTCTGTGAGCCTCTTGGAAGCAACAGTTGGGGTTTGGAGAAGCAAGACAGGAAGAAGGTTGACACATTTGGACTTTAGGGCTGGAGAAGATGCCCGGGAATATCACGGACAGCCAAGAAAGCCAACCGATGCATCATTGAACACATCAACTCAAGACACAAGTCCTCACTCAAGACACAAAGGACCAGGCTCAAATTATCCTTCTTTGGACACATAATGTGAAAACCCAACTCTGTGGAGAAAGCTCTGATGCTAGGAGAAATGTTGGTCTATCTAACAGCGCCACATAGCAGGTTGTTAAAACTTATTAAAATGGAGTGCACACCCAGTTATTTGGGTCTCCTCGAAACCAGCAAGGATGAGCCAGTGAATTAAACCAACAGCCTCCAACCTTGGCAACTTGAAGACTTGTGGACTTCAGCTCCCAGAAGAGCCGGCTGAGGAATTCTAGGAGTTCCAGTCCACAAATCTTGAAGTCACCTAGTTTGGAGACCCCTGAATTAAACTATGGGAGGAAAAATGAGAGAAATCCCTATTTCACAGAGTTGATCTGTGGAACTGAGTAATGATGGTCCACCAATCTGAATAACTTTCGAAAGGAAGTGAGCCAAGAACTGACAGGGGATGCCCATTCAACTTTGTGGATCTAAACTATGTTTGCCAAAGAGAAGCTGTACCACTCTTAAAACTAGTTTCTGGATGATTCATACTTCTGGCCCCATGACCTCTTAGCTTTGTTATCTCTAGAAATGAGGTACCTGGATTATATAGCACTTGATCAACAGAAAGCATAAATGCTGATACAGTTAATTAGCCAAATAACCAAACAAAATCTCATAGTATATTTAATTATAATCCAGCTTTAAACAACTCTCAGATATTTAGAGCATTAGCTCTTCCAGAGATAGTATATGTTGGTTCATAGCACCGTAAAATATTTAAAATGGCCAAATAATAGAATTTACTGAGCATTTTGGATGAGTCCAGTGATCCGTATTCAAATGGAAATATAAAATGCTTAATTCAAAGAAAGGCATATTTTATTAAGCAGATCTCTGCAAAGAGACTGTTTTCCAGAAGAGAGACAATAAAGTGTGATGTATGTTTGAACAAGCCGCATTTATTTCATTCACTGAGGACTGCATTCTAACGTATAATATATAACTTCAATTTATAACCGGTTCATTGCCTTTGTTATATTCTTAAACTTTAATTCTTGCTCTTGAATGCTGTGGTGAATTATCACATCAGACCCTTATTATTTTTCAATGCATTGTTAATAAATAAACCGCTAAAGTATTCATTATATCATCCTCCCTTAATCGTTCACATCTAAACCGCCTTTTCTTTCCCCCGACTATTCTGAACACACAATTTCCATGTGTTGGGGAGGACAGAACACGACAAAAAGGGCAGAGCTAAAACTGTGGCAATGAAATGGCATCAAATGATTAAACACACACACACACACACACACACACACACACACACACACACACACACACACCAGGATAACTGGATTAAAATAAGGATGTAACCATTCTGGAGGAAGGATCACATTTTCTAATTCCAAATAATTTTCTGCATTGAAAAGGCAAATTTTAGGAATTTTGAGGAGGGGGAGGAAGGAAGGAGGGAAGGAAGGAAGGGAGGGAGGGAGAGAGGGAGGGAGGGAGAGAGGAAGAGAGGGAGGAAAGGAAGGGAGGGAGGGAGAGAGGGAGGGAGGGAGAGAGGAAGAGAGGGAGGGAAGGAAGGAAGGGAGGGAGAGAGGGAGGGAAGGAAGGAAGGGAGGGAAGGAAGGAAGGAGGGAGGGAAGGAAGGAAGGAAGGAAGGAAGGAAGGAAGGGAGAGAGGAAGAGAGGGAGGGAAGGAAGGAAGGAAGGAAGGAAGGAAGGAAGGAAGGAAGGAAGGAAGGAAGGAAGGAAGGAAGGAAGGAAGGAAGGAGCGAGCTACTTTTGGGGATGAATTGGAAGCCAGAAAATGCTTTTATACGATTTTATCTCACAATTGGCTTCTGTGCATGGAAAAGCTACCAGGAACAGTAGTGGCCTTATTTTGATGCCTGCAAAATGGTTATCTCCAAGTCATAATTCAATCAGCATTGTCAAGCTGATAGAACAATATCCTGCTGTTCCAAGAGATCAACCTTTGCCTGCCAAAAGAAAAAAACAAAAAAAAACCCAGAAAAGAAATGACATATGAGCAATTTTTTAGCTTTTTTTTTTTTTCACCCGAAGATGATTAGTGGTTTTTATCAAAGCAGAATGCATTTAATTTTCTTCCATTGAAGTAAGGCATCATTAACAGCAGAAGGATGAGCGCTCTTAGCCATCTTTCAAAGGACAGTCAGAAATTACCACATTCCCACCAGACCACATGCTCTTGCGAACAGCGTCGCCACAAATTGGCTGGCAACGAGGCAGCCCTCCAAGCTGACATTTCTTTGAAATGGCACGGTGAAACGCCAGCTGACGTCAAACAGTTAGGTTGCTTTTCTTCCAAACCACTATTATTTAAATCTTACCTTCGTTTGGATTCACAACCATCTTGACCGACTGTTGCAATTTCTTCCCAAGCACACACACACACATACTCTCTCTCTCTCTCTCTCTCTCTCTCACACACACACACACATATACAACTGTTTTTCTATTTGGTGCTCTTGGAAAGTTACCTTTTACACTCTCTGTGTGCCAGTAAAGATAAAATATGGTCTATAACGTATTGCTTACAGAAAATAAGACTTTTATTTCAGCCTGCCACACTGGGAAGCCTAAGAGGGAGTGTGTTACACACCAGCTAAAAAGAGAGGGGGGACATTTATCATCCATGACCATTTAGCCCAGATAACCAGGAAGCCGGGAAGAAGCATTTCAAATTGAGATCATACAGAATAACAAAGTTGGGTGGGACCTTGAGGTCTTCTAGTCCAACCCCGCTCAAGCAGGAAATCCTAGACCCATGATGGCGAACCTACAGCATGCGTGCCTTAGGTGGCATGCAGAGTCATTTGTGCCGGCACATGAGCTGCAAGGCAAATTTACCTCACTGCGCATGCGCCTGCCTCACCGCTGATTCTTCAGCTGGTTTGAGGCCCTTTTTTGGCCTCCCAGAGGCTTGAAAGAAAAGCCTCTGCAGGCTTTGCAGGCTGAATAATAGGCCCGTTTTGTCACTTCCTGTAATATCTATTATTCAGCCTGCAAAGCCTGCAGAGGCTTTTTTTTCAAGCCTCTGAGAGGCCAAAAAAGGGCCTCAAACCAGCCCAAAATCAGCTGTGAGGCGCAGTGCAGGTAAGGGGACAACTGGAGGGGGGGGGGAGAGATTGCATGTGCAGATGGTATGTGTGTGGGGTACGCACATTGCCTTCTGGGTGCTGGCCCGCAAGAACCTGAGTGCAAGGTTAGCCACCGCTGCCCTAGACCATTTCAGGCAAACGGTTGACCAGTCTCTCCTTAAAAGCCTCCAGTGATGGAGCACTCAGAACTTCCATTGGTTAATTGAAAATTAAATGGATTTCATAAAAATTAAATCATTGAAAGAGACTCTGCTTGGATCAACAAGTCAATGTAGGAAGGTTGCAAATTCATATTGCAATGTCCAACAAGGTTTGATCCTAGCCTTAAAGAGACCTTCCTGGTTGGTTCTTGTTTACTGATCTTGCTATTAAGAGAACTGTATAAGACAAGGAATGTGATGTTGTGTAGTGTTGGCCAACTATGGGTTCCTCCCTTGTAAACACAGGTTGTTGAAAAGGATGCAGAGATGGCTTCTCCCAGAACAGCTAAAGACTATCTGAGAGGATCCTTCCACAGCTCTCATGTGAATTTCTCCCCAGTTTTGTACAAGTGCGTGGCAAATCCCACCTCCTTTGGATTCAGCAATCTACCAAGCTGGAGGTGGGTGAGAATTATTCCATAAAACAGGTGGCAGATTGTTCTTTTACAGATGGCTTAATACAAAAAAAGAACCAGCGTATCTTTCACGGACTTTACACAAATGTCTTCTTTTGGTCACCTGAACGTGAGGTTGTAATGAAACGGTGCAAAGGTACTTGTGGGCAAGGGACATCCTGTGCGTGATGTGACATCCTTGTGCGAATGGCGTTGAGTTACGTATTTTATGCACGTGACAGCTTGCGCCTTGTTCCAGATGTCACGATGGGGACGTGTGAAGGAAAGTTGAGGGGACTTCCTGGCTCATTTAAAAGGAGCATGAAGGAGAAGTTGGTAGGAGAGAACGCATGGTCCTGAGAAGATAACCCCACCTTGATTTTGCCTGATATAAGAGGGAACAAAGGAAAGTCCAGCCCACTTAGCGTCTAACCTTGCTAATAAAAACTGTAGCAAAACAATGGATCTACCACCCTTGACAACATCTGCTCACCACAAATTCTGTCTCTTCTGCTTTGTCCCATAAACCTATATACTGAGAGAGCTTTCATTCCTGAGTCTTTAACTGAAAAACCATGCATCGCAGGGCAACAGTTTTTTCACAACCAACACAAGCTGTGAAAAGGATAACACTGCCATAGATCAAAAACATCTCGGAAACAACCAATGGATTATCACAACCACACGGCATCACCGCAGCACGCCAACCAAGCAACCCCTTCAGGGTATCCCAACATTTCCATGGAAGGAAGTACATTAGCTGTTCGGCCCTGGTTGAAGGTACGAGGAAGTAAGGAAGCCTCGCAGAAAGGATGACGCAACAAGTCATGGGTTGTCTAGTAAGGTTTGAAGATGAGATCCGGAGAGGTGTATCTTCTACATTGGGGGGCTCCTATCCTGCAACACATGCAGAGGGAGCTGAAGGAAAGGTGGATTGAAAGCCCCTAACCTTAGCAGCCTCAAGACCTGTGGACTGAGAGTTGCTCAGAATGGCTGGCGGAGGAATTCTGGGAGTTGAAGTCCACAAGCCTTCAAGTTGCCATGGTTGGGGACCCCTGCTGTGGATGAATGTTTCGTGGTGGACCTCTTACCTTCCAACAAGTCTCTGGCTAGACCAGGCTCTGCCCCCGTGGACTGAACGAAGTCTGAGAGGACAGCATCCATATCAAGAGTCATGGGAGCATGTAGGGTAGCTGCTAACTGGGCAGCAGAAGGAGGAAGGTTACAAGACATCCATCTGCCAAGAGGAAGAAAGAAGATCCCAGATTAACCACCTACTGGAGGATACGAGAAGTCAGCTTTCTGAAACAGAATCCCCCAAAATTCAATGTGGAGGTAAACTTTCTTGTATGCATTTAGGTAGGTATGGCATCTACAGAGGTCATGCAATCACTGATATACAAATTTAGTTTAAATATAATGTGATATCAGAGGAGGACTATGCATTTGAATCTTCCATAGCTTGGTCAGTAGTCAAGGACCTCAATTCTCTACCTCATCGTAACGGTTGGGTCTGCCCAGCTCTTGGGTAAAAAAAATAAACTGGAAAAATATATTTCCATCACTGATGACAGAGAGCTTGAGGAAAAGAAAGACCAATCATATCAACGGAAGTCAAGAAATCAAGGCATGTTTGATTTATTTATATTTTACAAGTTTGTGTTATCCTTTCTTCCCTGAACGTTCCTTGGGTTTTTTAGGCAATTAACTCTTCTTATAGATTCCAAACTTGGTATAAAGGCCCCAGGTTTCTCTTTAAAAAATTAGCCTTAAAATTGATACTATCCAGATGCAAACTTATTTTTGAGCAATAAAAGTCCATAAGGGCAACACAATTCAACACCTGCTGTTGTTTTAATACACAGCCTTTTCTGGCAGTCCATGGCCTGTGTATTTAAATCGAACTAGAAACTAATATTTACACGTTCCAGGATAGGAATCCTTCAGTTCTTGTTTCACAGGCCATAAATGGACTCAGAAATTGATTTTCTAGTAGCCTTAATCCTAAGCAGTGCAGAGAGAATACTATACACTTAGACAGTTGTTGCAGGAGTTACTCATATCTCTGGGAAGCCTTAACATAGATATAATTAGAAAGTGTTGCTATTTTTTAAAACTCACAACCCTGTTGGCTTCTATAGCCACTAAACTCAGGTCCTGCTCACGTATTTACAATCTTATTATTATTATTTCTTGGGTGCATCAATGCTTAGATCTGGCATCTTCTAGCTGCTGATTTTCATGCCCTTCCACTGCCTTCGTGATGGGATGATCACCACCAGATTCCTCCTTTGCAACGGAGCTAGTGGACTTCTTGGTGTGGTTTCTTCCACAACTTTCCTTGGGCATCACCGATGACGTGTGTTTGGCCCGAGAGGGCAAATACATCCGGTTCCTACAGAGCTGAGTCAAGGAATCTCTTTTGATGGTGATTATGACTGCAACCGTCACGACAACAAAGAATGCAATTCCCAACCTAATTCCCAAACTGGTGTTCCTCATTTTATTGAAGCGGGGACTGCTGTTCCTCATGGACTCTTCTGGGTTGATAGCACGGCCTTGAGGACAAAGCCCAGAGGACAAGGTTATGTTCACATAATGGTGGCACTTCCTGAGGTACCCTGGCTTTTTCACTGTTGCATCACAATCAAGCTGAGATCAAGAGGACATGTTAGGTCAGTGATGACTAATGCAACCTTTTGACTTCCCTACAAAGAAATGGGTTTTATGAAGGGTTTTATGAAACCAAGAGACCTCCAAGTTTCAACTATGGCTGTTTTCCTGGAAGCTTCATGCTAGTATCTGAAGATATTTCAAGGTTTGCTATGTTGTAGAGCAGGGGTCGCCAACCTTTTGGACCTCAAGGACCACCAAACTCATAATTTCAAATCCCGCAGATCACTAATATGAATTTTGATGGATGGTGTATGGGGCAAGATGGTGTATGGGACCTTTAACATGAGGTTGCACAGGCCACATGGCGCATAAGGAGAGCATATCGCTCACAAGAAGAGGCAACCAGAGATCCACCTGAAAGTGGCTCTTTATTTAGTCCTTTACTTTATGTACAGCTTGTCCTTGTCTCACAACAGTTCGCTTAATGACCGTATGAAGTTACAATGGCACTGAAAAAAAGGCGACGTTTAACCATTTTTCACCCTTGTGACCACGATAGCACCCCCGTGGTCACACGGTTTACCTTCAGGTGCTTGGCAACTGACTCACATATATGACGATTGCAATGTCCCCCAGGGTCTCGTGATCCCCTTTTGAAACCTTCTGAGAAACGAAGTCAAGGGGGGGGGGGGAACCAGATTCACTTAATGACCAGATGACTTAACAATGGCAGCAATTTGATTAACAAATGTGGCAGGAAAAGTCGTAAAATGGGGCAAAACTCACTTAACAAATTAGGCAACATAAATTTGCGGCTCTATTACGGTCATAAGCTGAGGGCCACCTGTGTTTATACATCTCATTTATTAACCACCCATCTTCCCAAAGGGACTCTGGATGACGAATCCTAGACTAATCTGGGCTATACACCCAGACATCGGACTTGGCTCTCTTAAATGATCCCTAGTATGATTTGATGGCTTAATGTACCCTATGACTATCATTAAGTGTTGTACCTGATGATTCTGGACTCTTGACAAATGTCTCTTTTCTTTTATGTGCACTGAGAGCATTTGCACCAAGACAAGTTCCTTGTGTGTCCAATCACACTTGGACTGTTACGGCCCTGGTGGAGACTGACTCTGAGGGAGGGGAGGAACAGCCGATAGGGAGTGGAAATGTGGCTCGGGAGGTCGTGGAGGAGGCTGGGGAAGACCAATCAGAGGAGGACCCAGGCCCATCTCCTCTCCATCCTAGGACACACAGGGAGGAGAGGATAAGGGAGAGGCGTGAATGGTCTACGGGGAAGGAAAGGGCCTTGATCCTCTTCATGGGCTGCAGCTGTGACAACTGGATAAGAAGACGGACATGCGTACAGGCGACTGCTGGAAACAAAGCATGGAAATATCTCTAGTTGATGGTTCCTCTCTGAGTTTGGCGTCCTTCCCAGTGTGTGTTATCTGTGGATGTCCTCCAGCCCTTCTCTTGCCTGGTTTGTTTTGCTTTTTCCCTTCTTCTTGTAACTGTTTGTGTGGGAGTTTTTTGTCTTCCGTCAAAGATATTCGGAACTGGAAGCAAAGTGAAGGAATAAAAGGGGCTTCACCTATTTTCTGTGACTGTGTTTGTTTTATATCCCACCCCGGGTCATCCCATGGACAATAAAGAATTCTATTCTATTCTTTCCTATCCTAATTCTACTTTATTATTTTCTTTTCTATTCTAATTCTACTCTATTCTTTTCTATTCTATTCTACGAAGAATGACAAAGAAGAATTGTCAACGTCTCCTCCTCTGACTTACTTTCAGCAGACTTGAAGTCAAGTTTCGCCAGCGTGCGTCAGATGGTGAAGAGGCTAGTTCATTTTTATCTTCACAGTAAGCCGTGAGAGTAAGTTACGTCTCCTGAGAAATCTGTAAGGAAAAAGAAAGGCGGGTTAAAAATAAAATTCTGGAGTCAGGGATGTGTATCGGCATGGAAAGAAAAACCAAGTTGATCCCCTTTTGCGACCTTCTGACTAAGCCAGCGGGGAAGCCAGATCCACTTAACAACCGTGTTTCTAACTTTTAAGAACTGCCCTGGTTCACTCAACAACCCCGTTAGTAAGTTAACTACAATGGTTTCTTTAACAGATGCGGCGAGAAAGGTCATAAAACAGAACAAAACTCACTGAACAGTGATCTTGCTTATCAACAGAAATTTGGGAGCTCAAATGTAAATCCACTTGTAACAAGCTATAACTTTAGAGAGGTTGAAATATATTGGTATATTGCTGTAAGGAATATCAGAAGCCAATTCTTTCTATTTTATTTTTATTTTTGTTCTTTTGTTCCCACTGTCTGGGGAATTCTGGGAATTGAAGTCCACTCATCCGCTAGTTATCGAGGTTGAAAAATACTGTTTTAAAGCCAACAGATTTAATTCAGGTTCCGGATTATATCCACAGGTACCACTAGCCATCCAGGTTAAAAAAAATTTTTTCCTAAAGAATGCTGTCTTTATCTCTGTTAAATTTCATTCTCTTCTTTTTCTGTTTTTCTACGGCATTTGCTATTCCGTCCATTTAATCTGCATTCTCTCGCTTCTTTGGTGCCGTCTGCTCCTGCCATTATCAGCAAAAGCCAAATAAATAAGAAAGTAATTCAGTTTGCGTTTCCTGGCAAGGATGAGCACAAAAGGTCTGAAGAAATAGCATCCAGAGAGCGGGGGAAAGCACCAATATTTTCTCTTCTCTTCTCAGGGCTGGAATGAAAGAAAAGAATTTGCCTGCGGGGTGCATTTTGGGAAAAGACAGCACTGGCAGGGCCTTGATAAATGAATGCACAGGAAAACTTTCAAGAAAATGGTGTAATATTCACATGCTGAGATTTCCTGCAGTCATCACTATCTATTCATGGGCGTGTGTGTGTGTGTGTCTGTGTGTGTGTGTGTATTCATATTCTCATGGAATCCTTAGTACCTCATAATGGAGAATTACTGCTCCTGTTCAAGAACTTCCCTTGAATTAATATTGAGAGCTGCTATTTATATTCCCATATAACGCAATGGTGCTGCCAAAAAACAAAATAGCCTTTTTATTTTATTCTTTTAAGGAGTGAAACAAAATTGCTTTAATTGAGTACTTCAGATGTTCTTATAATGAAAAAGCTTCTCTTTTTAAAAAAACCTAAACAACCAGTGAGAAATGACACACTAAAGACTCAACAATTTAGTTTGTCTTAAATCATTGTGCGTTTTTTAAAAACAAAACAAAACACAAAAGAGGTAACAGAACTACCATAGCAGTAACTTGGTTTATCAGGCTTAATAATATTAGTTAAAATTTATGATAATCAGGTGTCTTGGACCATTTGTAGACAGAAAATGCAGATGAAGCATTCAAATTATATGGCCTTCACTAAAGCAATAAAATGAAATGAATAATGACAGATATTTTGCAGCAGCATGAATGATAGCAACTTTCAGCTTGCAATAACACCAGATTTGCTGTAATCAATGTTACACAACGAGGAGATAAAAGAGTAAGTAGAATCCTCCAATTAATCAGCACTTAATAAATGAAATTTCTTCAAAGACTACCATGGAAACGATTCCATAACCATAATGAGCTAAAACAAAGATGATATTATGAACTTTATAACAAGTTATGAATTTGTTTTGCCCATATTTCTTCTCACAACAATGGGCAAGAGATTGGAACAGAAAGGAAAAACACACACAAACTCTGTGGTCCCTGTTATAACTCACACATTTCTAAATGCCATGATCATTGTACGATAATAAAGAATGTGAGGATGGGTTTCATGTCCATGTGGAAACAAACCTAGGTTTATCCTAATAGGTATAAAAATAACTGCCACATACATTCATCATATTTTGTGAAGTTAGGTAGATGTTCTAGAGCGGCGGTCTCCCAAACTTGGCAACCTTAAGACTCGTGGACTTCAAGTCCCAGAATTCCCCAGCCAGGCTGGCTGGGAATTCTGGGACTTGAAGTCCATAAGTCTTAAGGTTGCCAAGTTTGGGAGATCGCTGCTCTAGATCACCCAAAATACAATACAAAGTCTCTTTGTGATCAAGAGTCTATATTGTATGTGGGCTGCTCTAGAATTGTCTGGCCTGAGTTACGAGTTATCCTCTTGATGCCTTTTGCAGTCCTGGAAACAAACATACAGCATTCTCTACTACTTTGGAAGAAGTAAGAAATATTTTGCTAAATGAGGGTTGTGGGGGAAAGTACGCACCCTGGAAAAACCTGCACTGCATCATATCCTTAAGTATAAATCCCTAGACAGAAGAGAGTGACACTTAAGGGACAGAATTGACTGCAGTGTTAATTTATGACGATCACAGTTTCCCCTGCAGTCATGGGATCGAAACTTGGTTGCCTGGAAGCCGGCATGTAAAAGCTACGATGGTGGCTAGGCCTGGGGTCATGTGATGTCCATTTGGGACCTTCCCACGAGGCCAGGAAGACAAACAAAGTCAATGGGAAAAGCTGGATTCCCCCCCCCAAAAAAACAGGCTGCAAAATTGGGCATGTCTCGCATAACAACGGCCGTGCATAGCTACAGAAATTCTGGACCTATTCTTCGCCCGAAGGTTACAATAAAGAGATGATGTCTTTGGTTATTCATGTATGAACAACAGCTAGAATTGTATTTGCACAAAATTGGAAAAATGAGAAAATTCCGACAGAAAAGGAAATAATTAAGAAAATAATGGAACGTGCAGAAATGAGTAGATTAACAATGGCAATTAGAGAACAGGAAGAAAAAGATTACTATAACATTTGGAATTTATTTTATGAATGGCTAGAGAGAAGAGTAAGAAATGGAAATATGTAATTGATAATTGAGTTAGAGTAAGAGAAAGAATATGAAATATAATTTTGAAAGAAAATAAGAATGTTAATGACAATACAACAATTGATAAATGTGATATAAAATACTGACTAGAATGGCTATAAATATAAATAAGGTATGTATGATAATATGACTATGTGCACAAGATATATGTACCCAACCGACACATTGTTGAAAAAGAAAGATGGTTTTAATTGTCTGTTTTTGTTTTTGTTATAAAAAAAAAACTTTTTCAAAAAAAAATGAAATTCTGGACCTATTGAAGTCATAAGTCTTTGAAGCAACTACTTCTCTTTGTAAATATTTTGAGTCTTTGGTATATGATTTTCAGGGCCTTGAGGTTGACCACTCCTTTCTGGGGAGACTCTGGAGAAAGAGAGAATCTAGCAATAAAATAATTTGCAAAAATCTTGCTTGCCTTCTCCCTTCCTCTCCTTTACCCCAACACAACAGGGACAACATTAAAGCAAATCGCAGAGATACTGGAAGCGACTCAAGGAACATGCAGGATGCTTTATTTTATTTATTTATTTTAAAAGGCACTAATGAAAGATGCCTTAGATAAACCATCTATTGTGGCCCTAAATGTAGTCACTGAGGAAGACAAAAAGGCCACTGAAAAGGGGGAAAAACTAGGAGCTCGAAGGAAGCTAGAATTCAATGAAGTCATTATGCATTTGGGAACAAGTTCACAGTCACTGCAGCAGTAGCTGTTGTGGCATATTATTTATTTAAAGCAACGATTGGGGGGGTGGGGGGTGGACACATAATTTTTGTGAGATAAAGGAGAATAAAAAGACCGACGGAAGGGGAAGATCGCCAATTGGTCCAACTACTTCGGAGTTTCTCAGTATCAGTGATGTTAAGGTGGGGAAAAAAATACCTGTCTTTTGGGGGGTGGGGCGGGGGTTTAAGTCAAAGGGCCATGCAAAACTATTAGCTAAATTCTTTGTGGTTGTTTTTTAAAAATTAAATAATAGGCTACGTTCTAATTTCTTGGCTGGGAATTGCAGTTGATCATTGTTAGTATAAAAAAAAAAGCGTTTCCTTTTCAGTCTTCAAGCTTTTGGAAAATGCACCTTTAATTATTAGTTTCCCGTGTTCCTCTCTTCCCCCACAGTCCTTCTTTCTCTTGCTTTGTTTGCAGTTTTATTTTGTGAGACTGCTAAATTTATTTTGAATTTGCCAACGCCTGGAAACTTTGCCTATCTAGAAGAGTGACCTGGAGCCCCGTTGACATCACAAGCAAATACGGAAAAAGAAAAAAGAAAAAGAGATGACAACAATTGGCACCTTTGTGGGTCGGCTTTGGCAACTGTGATCAGGGCAACCTGAATCAAAAGCTCAGGAGGGAATTAAAATCTCTTTTCTGTGCTTTATTATTGGCAGAATATCTCCTGAACTCAGTATCAAATAAATGAGATGTCTCCTTTCTTCCTGATGTGTGGGTTTTTAAAAAAAAAATATAACTCAGATTTGGAAGGGGTGTTTTCTATAGCATCCACATCAGGGATGTCCAAGCTTGGCCACTTTGAAGACCATGCTGGTTGGGGAATTCTGGGAGTTGAAGTCCCCAAGTCTGAAAGTGGCTAAACTTGGGCAACCCTGATCTACGTGATCTTCCATAGCAACTGCTTACTTCTTCTTCCTCCAGAAATGCATAATAATAGTCCATATTTTGCAGCCACGGCACACACTGTGCCCAGAGCAGCATCCAAGTGCAGCACTGAATATAGCCCAGCCATGTTTGATGATCCTCGCATCTCTATTGCCAATGTTCTCTAGTCTTCAGCTCCGATCGCTTCAGAAGCAGAAGATATAATGCGAGCAAGGACTAATTATATTGCCAACAGCTCTGCACCGCCATAAACTCCACCAAATTCCTGAGAATGGACAAATGGGGCTCATATCTCTTTCCCTCTCTCCATCTCACCCTCCCTCTCTCTCCCTCTCTCTCTCCATCTCCCCCTCTCTCCATCTTCCTCCCTCTCTCCCTCTTACCCTCCCTCTCTCTCCCCCTCTCTCTCCCTCCCCCCCCTCCCTCCTCCTCCCTCTTTCCCTCTCCCCCCCCCTCTCTCCCTCTCTCTCTCCATCTCCCCCCTCTCCATCTTCCTCCCTCTCTCCCTTCCTCTTTCACCACCTGCCTCTCTCCCTCTCTCCCTCCCTCTTTCCCTCCCCCTCTCTCCCTTTCTCCCCTTCTCCCTCTCTCTCTCCATCTCCATCTCCCCCTCTCCCTCCTTCTCCCCCCCCACCCCTCAGATGCTCTGTGCATCTGAACTCCATAATTTTCCAGGACAGGTTTTAGGGGATGGCGCTCTTAGCCACTCTGGGCATGTATTGATTTTCTTTTGACTAAGTGCAAGCTGCTCACTTCTCTGGAGGTTGGGTTCTTCCTCCCTCCCACCCTTAGAAGGGTGTGTGTGTGTGTGTTTTGGGGTTGTTGTTTTTTTTTCTGATTGATCATCCACGGCTCCTTTTTCCTCTCTCTCGTTCAAGAGCAAATGACTATTGATGGAACATTCCAGAAAATGCTTTGCTCTAGCAGAGAAAGTAATTGCCGCCGTAGTTATGTCTTTAGGCCTCCGTTTACAAACACGACCGCGGCTCTCGGGCTCCTGGGTATCATTTCCATCCCATGCAGCCATCTAGTCTCCGTCTCGGGCGAATCCTGGGGAAGGCCCCTTCTCCGAAACCCTGCACAGCCAACGTGGGACGGTGGAATTAATACGGAGCACACTGTCACTTGAGACGAAGTGGTTTCGCATCGCCTTCTTGGATGTCAAAGGATGCTTTATTTTATTTCGCGGAACAGCCTGTGTTGCTAAATCTCCTTTGATCTTTCTGCTGCTTTAGATGTCCCTCCTCTATATTTTTTTTTTCCCCTCAATTAGGAGAGATTTCCTAAGTTCCTTTGTTTTCAAAAAGTTACCTTTGAAAACTTCACAAGAGGCTCCAAGCGCGTTGCTTGTATTGGCCAGAATGAGTCAAAGAAGGGAAAATTACAGGATGGTGTGAGATTTGTTCCTTGTTTCTAATTAATTCACAAACCCCCAACCCCCCCCCCCCCAAAAAAATACTGCCTTTCCTTCTTTTTGAATTAAAAACAAACCCTCCTCTATAATGAAATATTTGGTCAGCGCGGTGCATTTTTCCCCCTGGAAGGAAGGAGCATTTAAAGGGAGCTATCCAGCATTGATTGCTGATTAATCATTTACTGTATGGATTTTGGAAAATGATTCCGATATAATCTATTCTTCAGTAGCCTGAGAAGAGCCAACATCTGAACTTGAAAAAAGGAATGTAGATCAACTCTTGCTACTAGATTGCATGCGGATCCTTCATCTCTCATCGGTTTTTGCCAATACTATTTATTTGATGTGTAGAGAGTCCTTGACTTACAACAATTCATTTAGTGAATGTTCAGAGTTGCAAAGCTGCCTTTTGTTCCACCCACTATGCAGCTGTGGGCTACGCCCTCTCTTATCGGACTGTTCCCTTTGCTCCAGTCTCCCAAGGCTTTTCCCACATACCGTTCCATATTTCCAAGGTCAATTATTCCCCTTTTGATGATCTTCAAGACATCTAAGAACATTCTGTGTAACGTTACACCTGAGCAGTTCAAACCTTTGTCTCCTAAATCACTGTTCTTTGGATGGGATCCCAAACTGGATCTTAAGAGTTGGGAACAACGGGGAACAAGAAAGCAGCCTTCACCCATTATGAATAACGATGAGCACCCCAGAATGTCTAAACAAGGAATAACCCAAAGGGGCTAATAATGACCAATGCCAGGCAAACATAGCTGAATTAGGTTTTATCAGATGTGGGCATCAGTATCACGTATCTATGTATTAACTTTGCAACATGCACTAACTCCTTAGCACCTTGTACCTAAATGCCACTTTTTTAATCAACCAGAAGGATTTGCAACCAAGAAAATGAAGGGAAAAACCTACAAGCCAAGAAACACGATCTCCTTACATGCTGAAAGGCTGTTTCAGCGAGAAGGATTATCTAAACAAGTTTTCCTGCAAATACAACGACTCTCTGGAGCTGGAACACCTGTACATTGGCATCCTTAAGTGAAGGAGTCTTCTCAACCCATACTAGCTTTCCCTTAGAACAGAGACCTCCAGCCTTGTGCGCTTTAAGACTTGGCTGAGGAATTCTGGGAGTTGAAGTCCACAAGTCTTATAAAAGTTCACAAGGCTGGAGACCCCTGACTTAGAAGACCATATACTGTAGAGCAAATTTGTTGGATGTTAATCACCCCTCTCTTTTTCTTCTAGGGTTCGAATATAAATTGTAGGGGATATGTGGGTTTTATTTTTATTTTATACTCATTAATGTTTTAGATTTATCGCCCAGGGACCAAGTTTATTAACACAGCAATGTAGCAGTGAATATTATATTCTGTGATTGATACTTCTAGTTATTAGTATATTATTGCATTTATTTGCTTCACTTTATTTTTGTTCTTGTACATTTGTGCTGGTCATTGAGCAAATAAATATTATTGATTGATTGACTGAGAGTTCAAATAAGACACTTTCTTTTTTGCACAGACTTCAGAATCTAAGCAAAATAACCAAATGAAAATTGCACTATCCACACACACGTACAAATTGCTGGTCTTCAGGTAACACATTTCTAATATTTGGGAAACATTTCTAAATTGTCAGCAAAGATCCCAAAACAATTGAAATCAACGGAAAAGAAAGAAATGGCCTCCTCCACTCCGAAAAGAAGAGCTAAACATCTGGATATAATTCCTTTCTTCTCCTCAACATCCATCCACAAACATCTACATTCAAATGTAGTTAATCCTGTCTCCACATAAAGAAGAGGGAGTCAACTTATTTTCCAAAGCACCTAGAGAAGAAACAACGGATGGAAATGAATCAAGGAGAGAAGAAATCTGGAATTAAGGAGGAACTTCCTAAAGTGAGAACAGTCAACCTGTGGAGCAGTTTGTCACCAGAAGTTGTGGGTGCTCCATCACTGGAGGTTTTCAAGAAGAGATTGGACAGCCACCTGTCTGGAATGGTCTCCTGCTTGAGTCCAAAAAGAGAGCTGGACTTGAAGACCTCCAACGTTCTTTCCAACTCTGTCATTCTGCTAAACATTTTCTTACTCACCAGCTTTCAAGAACTTGTTCTGATGTGTTTTGCGAAATAAAAGTAGAAATGGAGGCAGGGAAGATGTTGTAGGAGATCTGGAAGTGAAGGAGGAATCTAACTCCTAGGTTGGTAGTCGCTGAGATCAACCTCTTCAGAAAGCCATAAATATTTACGTTTTTCATGGACCTCTGGTGCCCATTCTGGACAAGAATTCAGCTTTTAGCATATGCATCCTGATGGATCAGCTATGGAAAGACGGTGACCTCAGAGAGCGTAGATGGTGATTTTCTTCACGCTGTCAATCTTCCTCCATCTGCTAAGCATGTGGCTTTTTAGTTTGGTTTTCAAAAACCAAAGAATTTCGACAGAGTCTCCTGAAACTCTTGGGAAGTGATTAACTGGAGAAGAGGAGTCTAAATATCATTCTACCATTTTGCTGTTTTAATCTGAGAGGAAATGACCACAGCATCCTGAACATTTTTCTTAGAGACTGTTGAGAAAGTCTTGAGAAATCTCGAGAAACACTCAGAAGGGACACACAACTGAGATCAGCCAACACAGACATATTAGCAACACTACAAATTCTCTAAAGTACCCGCTGATACTCACAACTTATCATCAGATGTTATCTCACACTTAGCTCCTTCTTGAAGCAACTATGGACACAGCTATATTAAATACTGGAAATGTGGTTACCGCCATCAATGAATTCACTAATCAAACTCCCCAAAAGCTTTACAAAATTATTCTGTTCCTGGAATAAATCATGTCCCAAAGAAAGGACACCTGGAAAAAAAAATACATAAAGCAATTCCTTATTTTCCTTATTTTCAAAAAATTAATTTCACTTCCCTGCAGAGCTTCTTTGACCTAAAATGTCCGTCATCAATTTTTACACCTGGAATCATCTCATAAATAATGTTCAGAAATTATGAACTCCTCCAAAAATCTAGGTTATCCAGCAGCAAATATGCATGCAAAAGAAAACAACTCTCACCGTTTGATGTCCTCCTCCGAGGAGACTCAGAAAATCAAAATATAATTGGAAATGTTGGTATCAAGAACAACAGAAGTTTGTCTAGATTCAACTACATATCGTCTTTTAAAACGTCTGCTTTAGAATGATATCCAAATGCCCTACTTGGAGAATGGAAACCCAGCGTCATCTATGTTATTGACTCCTTCCATGTGTTACTACTCGGACATCGCCACACAAAATGCAGAGTTTTCCTTCATAAAGAAAATACTTGGGTAAGCTCTTCTGCTAGCACCGTGTTTTCCAACTGAAGCCATTTTAAGATGGGTGCACTTCAACTCCCAGAATACCCCTGACAGCTGTCCACCTCTCTTAAAACACGCTGGCTGGGAAATTCTGGGAGTTGAAGTCCACCCATCTTAACATGGTTACAGTTAGAAAACACTGTGCTGGATCACCAGCTTTTAAAGCCAATAGGATTTAAAATATAGATCAACATCTGATTAAATCTGATTAAAACGGAGCCTTGGGCAAAATACAGCCCTAATTTTAATTATTTTCAGCATCAGGTATACTTGTATTCCACTTCACCACATATCAACCAACCATTTATAATTCTGGCATGTGGGATTTCAAGAAGGTTGACTCAGAAAACTCTGAAGACCAAAACTGCTAGTTTAGCAAACCTTAAATCAGCCTGGAAACGCTTTTAAGCTCTGATGCTGCTCAGCCATAAACTAGTCTTCTAGAATAGTCCATCATACTGTCCAGAAGGGCCTCTTCTGAGCCTGGAAGAGGAAATCTGGACCCATTGATGGTAGGAATGGGATGTGAACTCAGGTGCTCTACATCATAGCTACTCAACTGAGGCTGGACAGGGGACAGACACATTATCCTATATATAAATTACCTATATATACATTGCTATATAATACTGTTACTTAGTTTATATCTGTCCAGCAAGATCTAATATCTAATACTTAAGGAGAAGTCATCTGGGAAGTTATATGGATATATAACTTTTCAACCTCTGTAATCTTAAGATGTATGGACTTCAATTCCCAGAATCCCCTGGCTGGGGAATTCTGGGAGTTGAATCCTACACTTCTCAAAACTACCAAAACTGAAAAACCCTGGTTTACATGCACAGATGACCATTTTCTTTTATCGTTCTAGAACACTCAGTGCAAAGAAATGAAACAAGGCACTTTATTAAATAGCCCCAATAAATAATATCCAACAAATGTCCATTTGAGCATCACCGTCTCATTCAATTTCTCCTGGGGTGTTATTGGAGCTTTAATTGAAGCATTATTTATTATTGGCTTTCCTAGTCTGAAAAATGCAATATTTGCTATCAGAAGGTTATTTCCATTAGCCTTCTGAAACAGGTGCTGCCAAAGCAAACACAGGTTAACTGGTTTAAATGTCGACTATTTCAAAACGAATGCGACAGAGAAAAAAAATCCTCAGAAAGGATGAAATTGGGAGGAATTAGAAAGACCATTTCTGCTGCTTTTTTGTCAGAATCTTGAACGGCAACAGAGGGCAAGGAAACTGCTGCCATCATCAGAGTTCATTTCATTTTACAGAGAGACAGATTCAGCTCTGCGATGTTAATAGCTAGTCCCCTTATTTGCACAGATAGATGGTATAAAACAGCCATAAATATGTATATGCAGGGACCAAAAAGAAAAAGAAAAAAGATTCATGGTTAAAAGAATAAAATTATCCTACCTTTCCTTGACCACTTTGGATTTATTTTGGCCTCAGCATGGAAAAGTTAAATTCCTCGGGAAAACAATACAATCACTTGATGGACATAAATTTAGAGCCTGGCGCTGTGAAATACCATCCCACAGAGCTGTTTACCTACAAGAAGCAACTTAACTCTCTCTGGCATGCTTCGGATCTAACGACTGTGCTACTGAAACCTTTGACATGAAACACATCCTGTGGCCAAGACATTAAACATTCATAGCTGTGGTGCTTCCTTTAGACCTGACCAATTTAAACTACTGTTTCCTGCAATGATTTCAGGGCTGCGTTTCATTAGGGATTGGAGGCTAAACAGAATTTAAAATACTTCCCAATCGTGTTCCCCAAAATGTCATTAGCTCTTATCCAAACTATCCCAAGGAAGTTCTTTTTTTATGGGGTATTAATTATAACCAGAAAATGAAACTTTCTTTTCTCTTTAGGTGATGACCATGCTTAATATATTTCCGAAATAACTGATTAACCAGACATTGGTAAGCATAACACACAGGATTCAAGGAGATTTAATTCCCAACTAAGCAGGCATGAGGTTGCAACGCTAATAATTCCTAATTTATCAGTATGACTGGGGGACACCTTAAAACCCTTGGATAATCTGAAATTTACCAGCAAAGCGATTATATAAGCGCACCGACAGAGAGTGATGAATGCTCGCATGCACAAAGGTTCTAAGGTAAGCATTATTTGAAAAGGCACAAACTTTTGTTTTTTTTTTCCAGACTGCAACGTGATCACATATCGTGGAAAGAGAGAAGCACATTAGCAAATATTTCTTGGATTCATCACCTTTTCTGTTTCTGATGACCGGCCTGTATCCTTGCTTAGGCAGCCAGAAGGATAACATCCATGCAAAAACTTGGAAATTTCACCAGGTCGACTTCAAGATTTGCAAAAGGGCACGTGTGGAGGTATTTTTAGCTATCTTTAAAAAATGGAAGGGAATCTTTGGTCTGGAAGGACAAATTGTACTTAGCTGCCTGCAAATGCTGACTGTTAAGGGAATGGAAAACAGCTAGGGGGGAAGGAGGAAGATGGAAGGAAAATCTTACAGGGTTTTCCGTACCATTAGCAACCCTTGCAATTATATTTTTTGGGAAGGAAGACTTAATCAATATGACAAGCATAAACCAAGCCCTATCAAAAGATCGGGCCTGCCTCCTTATTGCCAAGAAGTCATGTATGAAAGCATACACACACACATTGGTCAGTGGGAAAATAAAGGCCTCACGTCTACCGTTTTGAGTCAGGACAAACAAAGCAACAAAGGTTTCTCTTCCCAAAAAACGATGCATGGATTTGTTATTTGAAAATGAGCTTTGGTTGCCAAACTAGGAAGAGTTGAAATGATGCTCCTGGTAGGTTTTGGCAATTCCCTAAAAAAGAATCTTTTTTTTTTTAATGTACCTGAGCTAGAGGCCAACTTCAACCCCTTGGGCACTCTCGAAAATTGCAATTTGCGGGGAATTATTGTATCTCTCTTCAACCTTGGAGACTTGAAGGCCCAGCCAGGATTCTGGGAGTTGAGTTCCACCCACCTTCAAGTCACCAAGGTTGAGAAATAATGTCTTAGAACATCTGCCCCATAATATAGAGTTTCAGGGTGACTATTTTAAGGTATGAAATTGATAGGACAATTATAGCCTTAAGGTGCATTATACACTTTACCTATTGGCAACAAGGCCTTAAGCAGTCTGCGAATATGTTATTTAAGTTCAATTGTTCTCACCTTCCCACGAAAACGGGGGTCTCCAACCTTGGCAACTTTAAGCCTGGCGGGCTTCAACTCCCAGAATTCCCCAGCCAGCTTTGCTCCTCCAGGCTGAAAGTAGCCAAGGTTGGAGAGACCCCTGCACTAAAGGATAAAAACTCACCTCTCTGCCCTAACCTTTATTTTATCAGTACAAAAATAAATTTAGAGGTCATTTTGCCTTGCAAGGGAATATTAAAATCACAACACACACACACACACACACACACACACACCTCCCATCCCTGGCTGCTATTTTTTTTTTCTCCCAGGGTTATGATTTTTCTCTCAAAACACCTTTTCCTTCTTTGCAGGCGGGGAAAGTAAGGCTGAGAAACGGCTTTGACACCCAGGGAAGCAAAGCTGAATTGGAATCCAAGCTCAGCCACCTCTCAATTGGGTCAGGGGGAATCATTCTCTGCTAAAGGCACCCACAGCGTTTCTCCCCCCACCCACCTCCCCAAAAAGAGAGAGAGAGAGAGAAAGAGGGAGAGAGAAATTCTTTGCACCCAAGGCAGAGATTAAGCATGAGATTGGGTTGAGCTAGGACCGGCTCCCCAGCCAAAAAAAAATTAAAAATAAAATTGGTGAAAAGCTGCAGGAAGAGGAAGATGTTCTAAGGCCTTAGGACAAATACCAGCTTTCCTTCGTGGCTTAAATAAAAAAAGGCAGCATTTCTCGCAGGCATCCCCGCAAACCCACCCTCCGGATTGATCTCCAGCGGCCACTTGGTCATGTTTCAAGGGCTCTAAATGCACATTCCCATTTTGACCCATTTGAGGGCTTCTCCATCTCTGCACTGCCTGGGGGGAGGGGGAGGGGAGAGAGGAGCGGGGGGGGGGGGGTTGTGATGACGGAGCAGGAGTTTCTTGCCTTATGACGTCACCGGAGCAGATCAGAGCAAGGGGCCCTTATTCAAAATAAAGGGGAGGGGGGGTTGCCAGGAAGGCCACCTTCCCCGCCCCACCCCCACCCCCCGTGCCCGAAAACCCGATGCAAAAGCTCAGCTGCATCCCGAGGTGGCCTGGCCCTCACCTGGTCGCCATAGAAACGGGGACCGCCAGGTGTGACATTCTGGCACTTACCCAGCCGGGCAGGGATGGGAGGGGGTGGAATGGCCCCTTCCCCTCCCCCACCCCCCACCGGGGTCTCCTCCTCCCCCAACCTGGGCAGCTGACCCCCCTCCCGCTGCATCGCGCGCCCTCGCCCGGGGCTGCCCAGGCCGGGCTGGCCGAGGATGCTGGGGCCCGGCCGGTGGGTCGGGGCGGGGGGCGTCCGGCGCCGGGAGCCGCCTCCAGCCCAGCCGCAGCGCGCAGGCCCGGGGGCGTCGGGGCGAGATGGACCCCCGTCCTCTCCAACGGTGTCCCCCCCCCCTCCCGCCCGCCAGAAGCCCCCCTGGCCGGAGCGGGGCTGCGCGCCTTACCTGCGCCGGGGAAGCGCAGCGCCGGCATCCCTCCCGGCTGGCGGAGGCTGCGGCCGCTCTGCTGGCTGGCAGGCAGGCGGAGGGCAGGACCGGGCGGGCGGCTGGCTTCTGCAATGCAGGCGCTGCTGCTCCGGCGCCGGGCCGGAGGCGGACGGGCGGGCGAGCGGCGGGGCTGCGGAGCCCCCTCCCGCCGCCCTTGAGCCCCGGCTGGGCAGGAAGCGCAAGGGCGGCCGCCGCCTCCGCCGCCGCCGCCTCCTCCTCCTCCTCCTCCTCGGAGCAGGCACGGGACGGGAGCGGCGGGCGGGCGAGCGGGCGGGGGAGGAAGGCGGCCGCAGCTCCCGCCCAGCCCTCGCCTTCTCGCGCAGGGAGAGGGGGAGGAGGAGGAGGAGGAGGGAAGGGAAGAGAAGAGAGGAAGAAGAGGAGGAGGGGAAGAGGGAAGGAGGGACGGAGGGAGAGAAGAGAAGGAGAGAGGGAGAAGGCGAGGAGGAAAGACGGGAGGAGGGAGAGAGGAAGAAGAGGAGGAGGAGGAAAGAGAGGGAGAGAGGAAGAAGAGGAGGAGGAGGAGTGGGGGAAAGAGGGAAGGGAGGGAGGGAGAAGAGGAAGAAGAGGGAGGAGGAGGAGGAGGAGGAGGAGGGAGAGCAGCCATTCCTCTCTGGTGGGAGTGAGAGGCAGGAGGGGCGCCTGGGGAGAAGGAGGGAGTCAAAATGGATGTCAGGGAAGCGGTGGGGACACCTTTTCGTTCAGAATGGTTTATGGATCAGAGTAAAATGCATGGGAAAATGCCACGGCCAATGAAAATTAAACTAGGATTAGGGGAGATCCTCTATCCATCTTTACTTTCCCAAGTCCACCGAGATCGACCAGCCACTGGACACGGGTAGCCAAACTGTTGTGTTCCCACCCAAACCCCCAAACGACAGGAGCTTCTTCTGGGAATCCGATTCTGTGGGATGAACTAGGAACTAGAACAAGCCAGCATCATGGAAGAGGCCAACCCCCATCGCCCCTCTGCTGAATGTCATGGCTGAACCCCGTATCTCCAGCTTCAAGGCTGCGTGGGGTGCTTGCTTCTCCGTGAGCTTGGTGGCTTTTTTGCAGGGGTTGGTTGCATTGCCCAACCAGGGAACATCACCAGGTGGGTCATGAATGATCTTGCAAGAAAGCCACCAAGTTCACAAGAGAACCAAGGACCGCACAATTCAACCCTGAGCTGCCGCTCTTCTCTCTCCCGGTGATTCAAGGTGTCACGGTAAGGAGGCAAGTCCAGAGAGAGCCCAGTCAACAATGTGTTTTTGAACAAACCTCCCACTTGCGTCAAGAAAGCTCCCCAAAGAATTGCCTTCCACAAGAGTTTGGCTGTTTGTCTTTCCTTTCGGGTGTCCCCCCAGGGAGAACTAGTCAATGGCAAGGACATCTCTAGGGTGATGTTCTGAGCCACAACACAGACTCGTTGATTGATCTGTAGGTTGGTTTTCTTGGCTATCCATGGTATTCTAAGGAGTCTCCTCCAAGGTCAAAGTTGAACAGCACTATCTTCTTCTGCTTCTTCAAAGTCCGAATGAACCCCAGTGGATCCCCAAAAGCTCACATCCTAGAAGGCTTTCGAAGGCTCTCCCACCTCCCTCTGTCTTCATTTGAGTCAAGATGACAGACAGTTTGCCAAGGGGCTTCTAATTTTGCTTTACAATGTCCTCTTAAATTTCATAGATAAATTTCTCATGAAATTAGCCTCAGTTTAGGATTTGAAAAGTGGAGGGTAGCCCTCTCCTGGCTTCCAGGACCATGAACCACTCCACCAAGTTGCCCAACTCTTGCTAGATGTTAAATAATCCCAAACTGTGGACCTACGCCAACAAGGAAGCAGAACTGGGAAAGGCGGTCACTATTAAAGCTGCCTCTGGTTTCAAACAACTCTGGGCTTACAAGATAAAATTCAGGGAGTAGAGTAGAGTAGAGTAGAATAGAATAGAATAGAATAGAATAGAATAGAATAGAATAGAATAGAATAGAATAGAATAATGAATATAATAGAGTAGAAATGAATAAAATAGAATAAATATTGGAAGGAATAGAATAGGACAGGATAGGACAGGACAGGACAGAATAAGCTGGAAGGGACCTTGGAGATCTTCTAGTCCAGCCTCCTACTCAAGCAGGAGAACCTATACCATTTCAGACAAGTGACTATCCAAGTGACTATTTTATCTTCTTAAAAACCTCCAGGTATGGAGCACCCACGATGGCTGATGGCAAGCTCTTCCACTGATCAAATGTTCTAACTCTTAGGAAATTTCTCCTTAGTTCCAGGTTGCTTTTTTCTCTGATCGGTTTCCATCCATTATTTCTTCTCCTGCCCTCTGGTGCTTTGGAGAACAATTTGACCCCCATTTTCTTTGTGGCAGCCCCTCAAATACTGGAAGACTGCTATCATGTCACCCCAAATTCTTCTTTTCTTTAGACTAGCTAAGCCCAAATCCTGCGGTTGTTCTTCACATGGTTCAGTCTCCAGGCCTCTGATCATCTTAGTTGTTCTTCTCTGAACTTTTTCCAAAGTCTCAACCTCTTTTTTGTAGCCTGATGACCAAAGTCGGCCCCTGCTAAAACAGCCACGTCTATGGAGCAACCGTGATGCCTCTAAACTGGACTGGGTCGAATCATTTAATCCTGTCAACATGCCAGCCATTTAATCGTTTCCTAAAATCCACTTTCCTGCCCTTCCCGAGGGCACCTCTCTTCTGCGGCAGCTAAAAACTTCCAATATTTGGTGGTAGATATTTTAAAAAACAAAATGACATAAATGCCAATTTCTTTTATTTAGGAAAGCATCAAATTGGCAAAGTCTGTTATAATTCCAGATCTGACACAACCCGGAATTACGCTACATAATATTAGAAGTTAGAAACAACTCCCAAAAGTCGCATTCCCCAATAGAAGTAAATCAGCGTTGCCTGGTTTCATCAATCCTCACCTCCAGGTCTCAGCAGGATCAACTTTCGTTCCCACGGGAAGGAGAACCACCCAGCCTAAACAACCCCCTCTATCTCCACTCCTCCCACCTTAGGAATGTGTGGCAAGCCCAAAACCCTCCCCTTCCCCCCAATAACCATCAAAGAGAAAGTAGGCAAAGCACCTTTTCCTATCCTAAGAATGAATTTCTTGGCTTTTTTTTTCCTATCCTCACCTGAATGATTTCTAAAAATGTCAACCAGCCCTGGAGCCAAGTCAAAATCCACGGCATGGATTTTTTTTTAAAAAAAAAAAATTGGTTAGTCAAGTCATATTTTGAATTGCCTCTCAGGCCTCTGGATTTTCCTGGATTCTTCGAGGTTTTTCATTTAACTTTGAGACAGAAAATTGCAAATGATGGGCACGGAGTTATGAAAAGGGACACGTAGAAACTGTCTCCGGGGACTTAAGGCAGCAAACCTGCATTTTTCATTAGGAAGGGGGTGGAAATGCATTTTCATCTGTTCTTCTATAAACCAACATTTCTGATACCTCCAGTGGGCTAAAAATAACCGCCTTTTTTTTTTTACCCCAAAGTGCTAAGGCTGGCTGTTAAATTCCACAGTGCTTCCTGACAAGTTGATGATTCACCTCATTGCTTCTTCATTTCGTTTTAATCTCTTTTTCTTGAAACTAAACTCCTGATGTTTTATCATTTCTTCAGCCAAGTCCGTTTTCTCAGGCGAACGGGGCCCAGAGGGCGAAGGTGCAACTGGATCTTATGGCACCTTTGAGAAATGTTGAGGTTAGGAGTTACATTTCAGGGTTGCATGAAGATTAAGGCAAAGGAAAAATAGGCACCTGGCCAGCAAAAGTTTGCTCCGTGGAAGGAAAGTTCTTGAAAGAAAAATGGTTTCCTGCTAACAAATTGAGAATTTGCCCAGAAACCATCAGTTCTAAGGCAAGGTTTCTCAACCTTAGCCGCCTTAAGGTAGGTGGACTTTTAACTCCCAGAATTCCCCCAGCCAGCCAACACTCATCTCCCATTGTTAATACTTCCGTATTCAAATATATTCTCCGTTTGCAGCAGAAAAGCATTGCAAGGAGAGGGGGGGGAAATGTTCTGCCCGGGTGGCATCTCACCTGTTTGCCTGCTTCCGGTTGCAATGCTAAATGGGCTTGCCTGCCACCAGGTGGTGCCATCCCATAACATACATTTCAGGTAGATTTTGCAAAAAGCAGCTCACTCAAAGAAGGACACCTTGCCTGGCTGCAGAGAACGGGAAGCATATTTACAAATTGGGACAGGATGGAAAGAAAGAAAGAAAGAAAGAAAGAAAGAAAGAAAGAAAGAAAGAAAGAAAGAAAGAAAGAAAGAAAGAAAGAAAGAAAGAGGAAGGAAGGAAGGAAGGAAGGAAGGAAGGAAGGAAGGAAGGAAGGAAGGAAGGAAGGAAAGGAAGAAAAGGAAAGAAGGAAGGAAAAGAAAGAAAGAAAGAAAAAGAAAGAAAGAAAGAAAGAAAGAAAGAGAGAGAGAGAAGGAAGGAAGGAAGGAAGGAAATGGAGAGAGAGAAAGAAAAAAAGAAAGAAAGAAAGAAAGAAAGAAAGAAAGAAAGAAAGAAAGAAAGAAAGAAAGAAAGAAAGAAAGAAAAGATGAGGGAGGGAGGGAGAAGAGGAGGAAGAGGAGGAGGAGGAGAAAGAAAAAATAGACCAGAGGTGGGCAACTATAGCAACTTTATGACATGCTGGCTCAGGAATTCTGGGAGTTGAAGTCCACGGGGCATAAATTTGGCACAGTTGCCCGTGCCTGGCACAGACAATGCCAACTTAAGTGGAGCCAAGTTCTAAAGCCATTCATTGTGGTGCAAACCAGCAGTATTTCCAGCTTGCTATCACAAACAGGTATAGAGTAGAAATGAGGCACGTGCTGACTAACTTACCAAACCAACCTATAATAACTGAGTTTATTAGAATGACATATTGGAATAGGGGCGCAGGATTTTGGACCTTCCCCTGTCCTGATGCAATGGGAGGAAACCTCCCTGCACCCCACATAGCTGGCCCTCCCCCTGAGTGTGTCATAGTGTGTCCTTCATTGTTGTGCAGTGTGCTTGTGGTTCAGCAGAGCGACTGCTTGTTTACCCTTTTTTTATTGGCGACTGCGCTTGCAATGTGTCCTCCAGGCAGCGCCCAGGAGGGCACTTTCATCGTGACATATTTATGGGTCGCCCCCTGCAAGCACACCCTGCCCCACGCGCTGCCTGGGAGACCCACCAAGGGCTCAAACCTGCTCTCAATCCGGCCTCCGGGTTCCTCCCTCCCGTGGACTACGTTCTTTCTTTCCCTTCAGCTTGTAGCTCACGCCAGCTGCAGGTGTGCTGCACCACAACTGCCGAGTTTTCACTTCAGACTTCCTTCAGGACTCAAGTTGCAATGAGTAACATGGACAGATTTTTTTTTTTCTCTTGGGGGACCCAATTAGTCATGGCATCGTCAGACCACAGAATGATACTCATTATTCCATCTGTTCCTTTGTGGGGGGGTGGAGGTGGGGCGCAGAAGGAATCCATGGGTTGCAGACACGGATCTCCTGGAAGCGGCCACTCCTTCTCTGCACAACTGCCAAGACTTTAAGATCAATAGGCAGGTTCGCCTCTCAGGAGGCTGGCAAGGAACAATGGGAAGCAATGTTTGGAAAGCCACTCGGGGTTGCCGGAGAGCGTGATGATGCACAAACATTGGCAAACCACGACTATCTTTGAAATGACAACAGTGGACGTGTATCTACAAGAGTCTCCGTGTTAGGATGTGGGGTTTTTTTTTTTTCCCTAATTGTTTCTTGGTGGAATTCGAAAGGATTCTTCTGCCTTTTCATCTTCCCGTTTTTGCTTTCCTGATTTTGTTGGGATGGCTTATGCTGGCACAATAATACAACTCTTGGTGGAGCTTAGGCCACCCATTTGGTCAACTGGTCAAACTGGCAGCTGAGGGCTACATTGGGATGGTGACCTTTGAATTGTGCATCTTGTCCAGAAATGATGGCTTCTTGTCCTAGAGTCAATGGTGATAGCTGCTCACCCACATTGAAACTCCTTCAGATCATCATCTCCTCCTCTTCCTCCTCCTCCTCCTCCTCCTCCTCCTCCTCCTCCTCCTCCTCTCACCTGCAGAATGCCCCAATTCTCTTTCCATCTACAGGCCGAAACATCATATGTCACACTCTAGTTCTTTCACAGCTCTCCTTCAGTGTTTCTCCACCTTGGCCACTGCAGGTGTATGGACGTCAACTCCCACAATCCCCCAGCCATGCCAATTGCAGGAGTCTAGCTGCCAAGGTTGAGAAATGTAAGCATTCTGTGCCACTCCCATCTCCAAGCTAGAAATCTGAGTCAGGGCCTATAATCTTTGGTTCTGCTTGTCCAGGATCCACTTTGCATAAATGCTTTCGAAAGTATTCAAACAATTCAAATCCAAAACCACAAAATTCAGTCCAGAAAGGGCAACCTGGTGCACCGATGCCAACAGATACCTGGCCAGCCAAGGCAGAGGGCCCAGGTAAGTTGGAAAATGTGTCCACCTCCGACGTTGTTTCTTCTGCAGGGGTTGACCAACTGCAACCCAGAAGATCAGAAGACCTCCGCTACTTCAAACCCACGACCTATAATTTGTGAATGGGTGTTCGTTTCCCAACCAGAACACCTGGGACCCCAGACCTTTTTGTTTCTTAGAAGAGTTCAGAACCCAGAACCTCCTGTTTCTCCTCTGATCAACAGCTGCTGTCCTGAGCACCCTCCACCCTCCTGAGGACCGGTGGTGCGTGACAGGTATCTCTCTCCCAGGAACGTCATACAACCTGGTTCAACATCCTTATCCACGTAGGTTATCTCCAGTGTCAATAAGAGAAAAAAAAAACAATGCTAAGAATGCACCAGAGTTTTTACAGTTAGAATCACAAAAGTTTATTGCTGGAATTCTTCCATAAACTGATCTTGATCCTGTTCCAGTAGGACACTTCCTTGTAAAGGCTCAGCTGAAAGTAGTTGGTACACATAGCTTTAACACACGGTCTTCAAACTTGACAGCTTTAAGGCTTGTGGACTTCAACTCCCAGAATTCCTCCTCCAGTCATGTTAGCTCGGGAATTCTGGGAGTTTGAAGTCCACAAGTCTTAAACTTGCCAAGTTTAGCATCTCGGGACACTCACACCCCTCCAGAGATTCCTGGGGCAAAGCTTTCAATGAGGGCTTGAAATGTTCTTGTCCAGACCAGCCTGCAACGGGAACATGGATGGAGGAACGGATTTGCCTCAGTTTCCTTATCTTCTCCTTCCCAACCACTTTTCGCTGAAGGGGCAAGAGAGTGAATCTGGACCCTGCAAACTCTAACTTCTCCCAGGGAGTGGTAGGCCTGACCAAACGATTCTATGATTGCCAAGAAGCTAATTTAGTGAGAATCCTCTTGATCGAGATCTGGGCTTGACTTGGGTCAACGCAAAGAAGGCGATCTCAACATTCCCCATCTTTGCAAGCTGTGATTCCTCACCTGAACCCATTCACTTGCATTGGGTTTTAAAAAATTTAACAGACACAAACACACACACACACACCCAATTTGGCTGCAAGAGAAACAATGACTATCACGTCTAAGTAGAACATGAGAGGAGTTGAAAGACAGAGCTAGTTCAGGTTGGCCAAGATTCTCTGATATGAATCAGTTGGGCCATTTATGAAAAGTGGTTGAGTTTATTGGCCTTTGTTGATGGTTTTCTGCTCAGGAAGATTCTTATAAATCCAACCAGGTACATTTTTCGGAGGCCGCCCTTCCTGTTGAGCTTAAATTAGGAAGGTGGATTTTTGTCTTGGCTGAAGTTAGACAGTTCCAAAATAAGTGGTGCTTGTACCTATTTGAACCAGATAGCAATTGACGGTAATTTATTAGTAGGAAAGAACAGGCTGCCTCATTAAAGCATCATCTGGGTAGCATTTCATGTGCAATTTGGCTGTCAGGGGAGAGGCTGTTTCTGGTCCTGCCAACTCTGTGAGGCCACAACAGCCTTGTTTGCTCTACCTGGCTTGATTCTGGGAGGCGAAAAGAAGGTGGGGGAAGGAAGGGGGAACTTGGGGAGACAGTCCAACTTCTACCAACCCACCAACTTTGCAGCTTCAAAGTTTCTATGAAAGCTCGTCCCAGCTGCAGCCATAGTGATCTACGGTGGAAGCAGCAGTTTGGGGAAGACTTTGATGCAATTTTTACCAGAAACAGGGGGAAAAAATCAAAGTCCTCCACTTCCAACAGTCTGGTTAGTGATGGTTCAAAGTTACAATGGCACTGAACAAAATAGCTTGTGACTGTTTTTCATAGTTACAACCTTAGCAGCATCCCCATGGTTTTCTTTAGTTTATATTTTACTAAAAATAATAAAGTTATACCATAGTTTTTTTAAAAAAGAAGTGGCTATCACCCAGAGTGGGGCTACGAGGTTTTCTGTGCAATATTTCATGGAAGAACCTAGAGAACTGCATGAGGAATCCGTTTTCAGAGATCCCTCCAAAGGTCAAATTGCAGAGTGACCTCTGGGCCCACTGACTTGCTGATCCATTAATCAGGATCTCCTCTACTTGCCTGATCTACTGAATCCGGTGAGGTTTACTCCCAGATAAGCGTGTTTGCAACTGAACCCAGAGTGGAGTTTCTTTCCAAAAATTGTCTACTTCCTGATTCCTCTTCCTGGGAACCTTCTGTCCCCACCCATCCAGGGATTGTCTTCTGAAGCACAAAGCATGCTTCACGTAACCAACACCGAGACCTTTCCTTTGCGAAGCTGCTCGAACCTCCTATTGCTTCTGAAAGGTCACCAAACGAGCTAAGAATTATCTCCCCGGCTCCTTCCTGTTGGTTCACGGCTGTGATATGGATGGCCACACCTCTGGAGTGAAGAGATCTGAGACCCTTGAGCAAATGGGGAGGCGATCTCTCTCACTCGGTCCCGCCCCGAGTGAACTCTACCTGCAATTCATCACAGCTCTCAGGTTACACTTGCGAAGAAGCCAGGCAGCCAGATACGAGCTCAGGTAAACCACCTGTTTCCAGGAGATGCTGATTGCAACACGAGAGCTTTGAATCTGCCAGAGGATTTGGAAGCAGAGATTTGGAGAATCGGTTGTCTCTGACGCTTGGAAGATGTACCTGGGGGATAAAAGGTTCCTGTGCCAGATTCCACACCTGCTGGCCCTGGGGACTCTCATGTTGCTGGCCACAGCCATGCTGAAGTACAGCCATTGGCAGTGTGACCCCAGCTATCTGGAGAGGGGCACCATGGACCTCCAAGGTCAGTTCTGCAAGGACCAGCTCTACCAGTCAGTGAGGCTCTCCCCCGTGGAGAAAATCAGCTGCTCTGGGATCAGCAGAGGGGACATAAAGGCGATGCAGGACGCTCTGGTGAGCAAGTTGCAATGGAAGAGCAAGCGGTTGGCCTTGGATGAGATGTTCTACTTGAACCTAACCAAGGATTGCCGGGCCTTCAAAGAAAGGAGACGATTCGTTGGGTTCCACCTGAGCGAAGAGGAAGAAAACTACCCTATTGCTTATTCCATGGTGATCCATGAGAAGATCGAGATGTTCGAAAGGTTACTGAGGTCCATCTTTGCTCCTCAGAATGTATACTGTGTCCACGTGGACAGCAAATCTCCCGAACTTTTCCAAAAAGCTGTTCGGGGCATTGCCTCCTGCTTCGACAATGTTTTTCTGGCTTCTAAGCAGGAGAGCGTGGTATATGCCTCTTGGACGAGGGTCCAAGCCGACCTGAACTGCATGAAGGACCTACTTCAAAGCAAGGTGCGTTGGAAGTACCTCCTGAACACCTGTGGGACCGATTTCCCGATCAAGACGAACAGAGAGATCGTCCAAGCCCTAAAACTACTGAACGGGAAAAACAACATGGAATCCGAGAAACCTTCGTCCCACAAAAGGAACCGCTGGAAATACCACTACGAAGTGACCAACCACATCGTTCAGACCAAGGAGACCAAGAGCCCCCCTCCCCAAAGGTCCCCCATGTTCACTGGCAACGCCTACATCGTGGTCACCAGGGAGTTTGTCCAGCATCTCTTCAAGGACCCGACCGCAAGGCGCTTGATCGAGTGGTGCAAAGACACCTACAGCCCCGATGAACATCTCTGGGCTACCTTGCATCGCATGCCGGAGGTGCCCGGCTCGGTCCCTTTTAATGACAAGTTTGACCTCACAGACATGAATGCCATTGCCCGGGCGGTGAAGTGGGCCTACAGCGAAGGGGACGTCAGCAAGGGAGCCCCTTACTCACAGTGTACCGGAGTCTACCGGCGGGCGGTCTGTGTCTATGGATTTGGAGACCTCCAGTGGCTGCTCTCCCAGCACCACCTGTTCGCCAACAAGTTCGACCCCAGCGTGGATGAGTACGTCATCCTGTGCCTGGAAGAGTACCTGCGCCACAAGGCCATCTACCAAGAGCCCCTTTGAGCACGGACCACCTCCTCCCTCAGGGAGGGCAGACTGGGGGCATCCCTCCAACGGCAGGACTGACAAATTGTGGGTCAATCCGATGGACCGGACTTCGCACCCTAGGACTTTCGGTATTCTGAAGGGCTTTGTGGTCCTAGATCGGACATTCAGGGACATTGCAAACCCCAAGGTAGGGAGGTTATTTTCCCCTCCGGGGCTGCGGGTGAAAGCTACACTTGCGCAACCCCACGGGTTCAGTTTCAGCAAAACTGGTAGCGTCGGTTAGATTCATGAGTCATTCTCCTGCCCTGCAGTTGTGTTTCCTAGCGGGGAAAATGTGTGGTCTGGTGAACACACGTCTTTGGACTCTGCTCTTCTGTATTTATAAGGTAGGGTGGAAAGGAGAAAGTGGCACTTGATCGTTTGTTTGCGTTGGTCCGTTTTCTGTACGTTGGAAACAGCTGTGATAATTGTGCTACGCTGATCGGGTAAGAGGGACTGTTTGGGAAGGGGTTCCTCACCCAGTTCCCCTCCCTCCTTCCCTCCCTCCCCCTCCTCCTAGCTGCAAACCCCTTTCCCTTCTAGCATTGATGATGTTACCTAGTTGGGCCATGACACGTCTGCAAAAAATCAACCAAGCTCAGAGAGCACCAAGGACTTTGAACCCCTCCTCCTCCTCCTCCTCCTCCTCCACCTCCCTTTACCGCCTCCAAGGCATCAGATCTGCATCCAGCTTACTGTGTAAGCAAACTGGCCCCTCACTTCTCAACCCGGCTGTGTCTTTCGCTCAATTTTCATGCCCAAGTGTAAGGTGACCAACCGTCCTCCTTTAGGGAGGACAGTCCTCCTTTGGTAAGTTCTGTCCTCTCGCGAAAATTGTCCTCCTACATATCCTCCTTTTTGATATTTGCAGACTAATCTGTAAATCTCCGTATTTGTTCGATGTCGATCCTGTGATGTGACGTATTGGTATTTGACATGACGATTCGTCAAGGCTCGGTACATTGCGGCGAGACGCAATTATGAGACTCATGCGCTCCACACAGGAGAATTGTTTTGGCACCATGCGCAAGTGGCTTTGTTTTTTTTTCCTTCCATTTATTTGTGTCCTCTGTCTCGTTGTAAAAAAGTTGGTCACCTTACCCAGGTGGCATCAAGTGTCAAAAGAAGAACTTGTTTTTTTATATTCTCTAGGAAGCTCATAGGGTGCCTGCTTCCTGACAATAAGACTCTGCACAAGCCAGAATGCTTCCTTGAGAATCCCAGGTCACAGATCTTGCCAGCTTATAATGCCAGTCTGTTCTTGCCAGGGTTGACCACCCCCCTCCTCAGCTCAACAGGCCTTCTTTCAGCAAATGCTGAGGTTTTCTTCGGTTTTTCTTCTCCGCTGATTAGAAGATGTTCCTTTAGCTATCTGGGGAATCCTGGGAGCTGAAGCCCACTCGTTTTAAAGCATGTTTCTGGAACCAACCAAGGAGAGAAGGAACCTAGAACTAAGGAGAGATTTCCTGACAATGAGCGCAATTAACCAGCAGAACAATTTGCCCCCAGAGGTTGTGGGTGCTTCATCACTGGAGATTTTCAATAAGAGGTTACACAGCCATTTGTCTGAAATGGTACAGGATTTCCTGCCTAGGCAGGGCGTTGGACTGTAAGACCTCCAAGGTGCCTTCCAACTCTTGTTATTCTGCATTCTGCATTGAAGGAGGCTGGCTGGGAAGTTCTGCGAGTTGAAATCCACCCCCTCCTCAAGCGGACACAATTCAGAAAAAGGGAGCGAAGTCTAGGTTTTAAACCAGCTTCCGCATTCAGATCTCCCTAACACAAACCAAGGAGGTAGGGTGGTGAGTCTAAGAGGTAGATGGGGAGAAAACATTTGCGGGGATGATGGGAAGTGTAGTCCAACACACCTGATGGGCACCAGGTTAGAGAGGATTGACCCAGAGTCTTTGGTTGAGTTCTACTCTTTGTCTCTGTACTTCTCGGGGGCGTTTATAGATGCTACGGATGTGCCATGATGTAACGAAGGTGCTGAAATACATTTCAGGATTGCCAAAGGAGCCCTGCATATTTCCACGTAGGTAAATCCAGGGGCCAAAGTCACACCGTGTTTCCAGGGGTTGATTTATGGATGTGCCAATGTCCGTACGCCTACATGCCAAAAAGGCCACACTGTGGGGAGAAAACAAATTCAGAATAAACTAAAGCAGAGTTTCTACTTTTGGTTTTTGTGGGAACTTAAATCCAGGAGGAGTTTTTGATTACAATCCAGGTCAATTTGCAGGCTCTTTTTTTTTTTCCTTTTTTTTCTGGGGGCAGAGGAGATGTTTATGGAGATTCTCAACTAACCCGGTCATGGTTGTCCCAGAACTGAAGAAGCTTCTTGGATGAGAAGCGAAATGTTTTCAAAGAAAAAAAAAAAAGGTTCAGTGGCCTTTGGAACAAAAGCACCTGTGGGATTTATTTGGCTTTGGGGTACCTGTCATCTTGGAGTGGAACGAGAAACCGACATTAAACCAACGCCATCGAGAAGCTGAGCTGCTCTCTCTGCCTGCTCCAATGGGTCACAAACCGGCAAATGCCAACCTGCGACCTCTTCCCCCACCTCCCTCCCTCCCTCCCTCACCCCCTCCTCCTTTCTTCCCAGATCCCAGCAGCCCCCCCTCTCCGAGAGCAGCCCATCCTTCCTCTGGTTCCCGGGACAACCCCTGGTGTGGCAACAACTTCAGTTCCCAGCTGTTGTGCAATGTCAAGTCCAAAGAACACCCTTCTTACACAACAACAACCGTGGGCGGAAAACCTTAATCCTCCCCCCACCCTTTTTTTTCTTTTTGCGTGTACCTTGAAAAGGAGCCTCGCAAAGCCTGTTTTATTGCACACTTCTTAGAATAGAATAGAATTCTTGTGTGAATGGACACACAGGGAATCTGTCTTGGTGCAAATGCTCTCAGTGTACATAAAAGAAAAGAGACATCGTCAAGAATCATCAGGTACAACACTTCATAATCATCATAGGTACAATAAGAATAGAATAGAATAGAATTAGAATAGAAATAGGATGGAAATAGAAATAGAAATAGAAATAATAGAACAGAATAGAATTCTTTTATTGGCCAAGTGTGATTGGAAGCACAAGGAATTTGTCTTTGGTGCAAATGCTCTCAGTGTGCATAAAAGAAAAAATTCATTCGTCAAGAGTCCAGAATCATCAGGTGCAACACTTAATAATAGCCATAGGGTACAATAAGCAATTGAATCATACCAGGAAACAGTCCATATAAATCTTTAGGATACAAGCGAAAAAGTTAGTCATACAGTCACAAGTGGGAGGGGATGGGTGATAAGGAGTGACGAGAAGATTAATAGTAATAGTCGTGCAGATTTTGTAAGTAGTTGGACAGGGTTGAGGGAATTATTTGTTTAGCAGAGTCATGGCCTTCAGGAAAAAAAAACTCTCCTTGTGTCTAGTTGTTGCGATGCGCAGTGCTCTATAGCGTCATTTTAAGGTTTATTAAAACAGTTTATGTCCGGGATGTGAGGGGCCTGTAAATTCTTCTTCTGGGTCCTCTTTGCCACATGTCCAAAGGGCAGACTCGACCGAGGGACTCTTAGCTCTTTGAGAAGAGTTGTCTTCTGCCTGGACTTGGGAGGGGGGAAAAGATTGCTGCTGACGGCCACTCAGCTCCCTGGTGGTTCACAGGAGGTTTAGGTTGAGGCCTGCACGATTTGGGTAGGTGGGTTTGATAGCAGCCCTCAACTCTTCCCCCAATCATTAGCATTCGAAGCCAACAAGGGGAGCTATGCAGTAATGGAGTAATATCTCCCCACCTCCATCTCCCTCCCCTCCCCAAGACACAGCAAAGCCTGGTCTCATTGAAAAAAAATTGAATCCCACCACTGCTGTTGATCACCTGACCAGAGCAGCCCAACAATTCCTGGTCCTAAATCCTTTTTCAGGTCAGTCGTTAAGCAACCAGTCCAAGGCCAGGGACTAGCTGTCCAAAAGGCTTCCTTTTGGGGTGTGTTTGTGTCCACAACTGGTGCCTCGGGTCATTATGATGTAAGCTTTAGAGCAAGGGTCTCCAACCTTGGCAACTTTCAGCCTGGAGGACTTCAACTCCCAGAATTCCCCAGCCAGCCATTAAAGTTGTCAACATTGGAGACCCCTGGGAAGATGTCTTGAGCACAGAATCCTGGGAGTTGAAGTCCTCCAGTCTTCAGGTGGCCAAGGTTGGAGACCCCTGCTTTAGAGCAAAGTTCTCCACTGTTGGCCACTTTTAGGCTTGGGGACTCCAACTCCCAGAATTCCCCCTGCTGGCTGGGGAACCCTGGGAGCTGGAAGTCCCCAAGGCTTAAAGGAGCCGACGTCGGAGACCCCTGCTTTAGCGAGAGCGAATTTAAATGTCTCTAGAGGACAGTTTGGATCCGAAGACCCCATCCAAGCGGAGGGTAACCATCTTGATAGGACAGAAGGCAAAAACGAATGAGGGCAATCATAGTTTATTCTATCCACGAGCTTCTGCCAACGTGGTTTAAAGTTAGATTTGTAAAGTCCCTCTGAAGCACGGCGACCTGTTTTCACATCCTTCGCGTGCCTGTCACGGTACTGTTGGGTTGGGTTTTTATTTTCCTGAGAAATGTCCGCTTGGCCAAAGCGTTTAAAACAAATAAAAACCAGTAATCCGTGAGAATCGGCAGCCATCAGATCTCCAGCTTTGTTCGCTGAAGCATTGCTAAGTGCTCTAAGTGCGGCGTGCAGAAAACGAGGGCCAGTTTGAAGCTTTTTGTGGAGGACTTTTTGTACAGCGGTTGCCCAACAGTCCTAGGAAGGAGGAAAATGGGCGTGCCGAGCCTTGAAGCCGATCTCCTTGTCAAGAGGGCACAGAGGATATTTATTCATCTTTGGAAATTAAGTATGTTGCTATGCCCACAATCAAGATAGCCTTAACTATTTAGCAATAAGGCAGAAATCAGCCAGGGAAAAAATCTTATCTGAGAAATCGGAGTTGAGAACAAACGACGCCCTGATTGGCTGCAGCAAAACGTGCAGCTCCTGGGAGCAATGCTTACTTTCTGTGGCAAATATGCAAGTCTATTTCTTCGTTGCTACTCGGCATGCTTGGATGAGCCCATAAAGGCAGAATTCAGGTTGGATGCGCCCAGTTTAGGATGTTAAGGCTGTTGACTCTCCCTGGATTAAATAATGTTAATTTTTCAAAAGGAGCTGGAGTAAGTAAATATCCCGACACTGAATGAGTACAGGTGGCTACACGGGTTAGATAAATATAGAACATGACCTCATGAATATAACAAAAATGAGAGAGAGAGAGAAGGAAGGAAGGAAGGAAGGAAGGAAGGAAGGAAGGAAGGAAGGAA
>NW_020769352.1:9258446-9285628 GCF_900518735.1 Pseudonaja textilis
GAAAGAAAGAAAGAAAGAAAGAAAGAAAGAAAGAAAGAAAGAAAGAATAGACAGACCATAGTGGAACATTTTTTAAGGACAAGAATAAGCCATTCTTAAATTCGGGTTTAAAGCATGCCAAAAGAGTTTGGCTACGTTTGCAGGCCCCAAGACTGGCAAAATAGTGAGATTTTAACTGGGAGAGGTGGGAAACACAGGTGGATCCAGCAAGAGCCGATGGTGCAAAGGAAGAGGATCCAATACTTATCACGCCACTCAAAGATTTAAATAAAAGATTTATTGGTGACCTTCATGAACCCAGAAGTAGCTGTGTATGTTTCATCTTTATTTCTGATCCTCTGGTTTTCGGGTTTTTTTTTTAAAAAAAAGGGCAAGCTTGCTTATCCCCGTCACGGGGCCGATGCCCGGAGGTGCCTTATGGGACCTCGCTGCCAAGACAGTTCCTTCCACAAGGCCTTCCAGAAAAGGTGAGCCTTGCCTGCGTGATTAAAATGGCTCCTGGCGGAGTCTTCCTTGGTCCAGGCCGCTCCCCCGGAAGCCCTGCCCATCCAGTCCACGTGGGCTCGGAGGCCCCGATCCCCCTTCACTCCGCAGCATTGGAACCTGTATCTGGAGGCAAGGGAGACGCCGGGTGAGAAACACTTCGGCTCCAGGGCCAAAGCGGCCCAAGAAGGAATGACGGGTTTACTCCCAACAAGCTGGCTTGGTCTTGTGGTTGAGACACCAGGCTAGGAACCGGAGGACAGGTGAGTTCCAGTCAGCCCCCCCCACCCCCAAAACCAGCTGGGGTGAACCTGGGCCCGTCACTCTCACCTAGGAAGGAGGTCAGGGCAGACCACTTCCAAAAACCTGGCCAAGGAAACTGCCCGGACAAGTCCGGCCGGTGTTTGTTTATATCTCACCCCGATTATTTTGACAATTAATTAACTCAATTAATTAACTGGGCAGCAAACATATCCAACAAACCTTCCTTCTCCTATTTTCCCCACAACAGCAGCCCTGTGAAGGGCACAGAGAGAGAAGAGAGATGGAGGGAGGGAGAAAGGAGGGAGGGAGGGAAGGACAGAAGGAGGAAGGGAGAAAGGGAGGGAGGGAGGAGGGAGGGTACAGACTTATATACTGCTCCACAGCCCTCTCCAAGCAGTTTACAGAGTCAGCCTCTTGCCCCCAACGACAATCTGGGCCCTCATTTTACGGCCGTCGGAAGGATGCAAAACAGGCCGAGTCAAGGCCTTCCGTGGAGACCCCCTGATTTTTGGGGGGTGTGGGGCTGCCCTCCACAGAGCCAGCCTCCTGCCAACATTGCAAAAAATGGCAAGTGCCTCGTGGACTCGACCGGGTTTTGCCCTCGCGGAGAGGTAAGTCAGGTGAGAAGACGGGCGTGTGTCCGTCAGAAGGAAGCAACTCTAGGGTTGTGCACTTGTGTGCTGAAAGTTGTGTTTGACAGCTGCTGCCGGGCGAGGGAAGTGAGCCGGCGAGTTTAAACAATGAGGCTCTGTGTGAACAGGCGGCAGAGCGCCTCTTCGCAGCAGGAAGGTTCGTCCTTCTGTTGGTTTTGGCGGGGCCAAGTCGGAGTAAAGGTGTTGTCACCCCCTCCTAACAAACGGCCTTCAGGAAATGCCAGCTATCTCCCAAGGCAGAGGAGGAGAAAGCCTGCCTGAGATTAAACCCGTTGTAACCTCCACTTTTCACGGGGGAACCAATCCGCGACCTGCCTGGTTTAGAGCCGCGTTTCTCAACCTCAACCCCCTTTAACCTGGGTGTGTGTGTGTGTGTGTGAGAAGGGGGGCAGGTTCTGGCCCAGGTTGACAAGCGCAAGCGTTGACACCCCCCCAAAAAAACTTACTCTTCCCATCGCAGGCCACGATTTTGACTTTGTCCACTTTCACCACCTCGGTGACCTCCCTGAATTCCACGTCATTCAGCACGAAGGTCCAAACGTTGTCGCAAAACCTGTACGTATTCAGAGAGCCCTTGGGGGGGAAAGAAGAAGAAGAAAGGGGGGGGGAAAGAGGAAGGAAGGTGAATCCGAGGTGGAACAGCCGACAGGGAGTGGGAGGGGGGCTCCCATGGCTGTGGAGGAAACTGGGGAGGGGCCATAGGCCGGATGGGCATTCAGAGGAAGACCCAGGGCCACTCCCTCTTCATCCTAGGGCACGCAGGGAGGAACGGAGAAGGGAACAACATGGCTTATGGGAGAGAAAAGGGCCCTGATCCCCTTCATGGCCTGCAGCTGGGAAGACTGTTTAAAAGGGCAAACTGCGCATGGCAAAGTTGCCAGAAGCAAAGCATGATCTTTGTCGTGTGCCTCGTTCTCTTTTGGAAGCCTGCAAGTTATTATCCTGGCCTGTCGTGTTAATTTACTTCAGCGTGGTTTGTGTTGGTTCTTTTTTATTTCTACTTTATCTGTTACTTTGGGTTCGGACTGCATTTCTTCCTTCTGTTCCCCTTGTTTTTGGAAGAGTTTAATCTCCAGCCGAGGATAACTGGACACGGGGGGCCAAGTTGGAGGCATTAAAGGGGATTTGTCTACTTTGGTGACTTTGGTTATTTTTGCGCCACGCCCTGGGTCATCACAGAAGACGTAGGAAAAGGGTCTCAAAAGGGGCTTTGGACTGTTTTGGGTTTTTTTTGTGGGAGAAGAAGGACGCCTTTCAAGCAACGATGACCTGGACGGCCGAGAATTTCCGTAGATAACTTAGGAAAAAGGGAGAAACGGAGGGGCGGCTGTTGAATTGGGCGCCTGAAGCTCCCTCCGCTTCCGGATAGAGGCAGGCGGCTATTCTGGAAATGGGTCTATTGCCCCCCTGTGGCCATCAAAGGGACAACGGCGAGCGGGAGAATTCGGGGAAAGCTTTTATAAACAGTTGTACTATATAGATACCTGAATACTTTTGCTTTTCGTCATCTTAATTGTCCTCAACCGTCTATCCTACTGCGATTCTGCCTATTAGGGCGATTTCATCATGGCTCCCCCTCAATTTTAGAAAATTGGCATTATTAGCATTTCTTACCCTGAAATTGACTCTGTTTCTGACTCGCTGGGCTAGTGCAGCGTTGATAGCTTTGTCGAATTGTAGGAGGACTTGGAGAGCGAGCTGAGGTGTAATCTGCTGAGACTGAAAGATTGAAGGAGAAAACTTTAAACTCCAAAGACACAACGTTCATCGGTCCAAAATCAGAAGTTTGCTTTGATATCCACACACCCATTGGCGTACCAGGTTTGTCCAAACAGCCCAAATTTTTAGAGCACAAATTAGAATTTACAATTTCAACCAGCATGACTTGAGTGGTTTTTTTTTTTTTCATTCCCTTCAGCCACCATATAAATGCAGAACTCTAAAGATGATTAAATCAGCATAAATGTGATTCTGCCCATTTATAGCTTCAGGAAACTAGCAAACATTGCCCAACGGAACTCAAACCCTTGTTTTGAGTTTGAGAAACTGGGCGGTTATTATTGTCTTCCTTTGTGAAGCCTCTCCTATCCTCACAGGCATCTCACTCTTTGCTTCTGCCTCCGATGACGACACGGAAGAAAAACCTGGGAAAGGAAAGCACTCTTAACACTGTTTTCACCTAAGCCAGGGGGTCTTCCGGCTTGAGTTTTAAGACTTGTGGACTTCAACTTCCAGAATTCCTCCTCCTCCAGTCATGTTACCTCAGGAATTCTGGGAGTTGAAGTCCACAAGTCTTAAACTTGCCAAGTTGGAAGACTGTATATATTGCTTTGACCTCTTGACTGCAAAACTAATATAAAGGTAAAGGTTCCCCTTGCACACCCATGCTGGTCATTTCCAGCTCTACGGGACGGAGCTCATCTCCGTTGCAAAGCCGAAGAAGAGCCAGCGCTGTCCGAGGACGTCTCCGTGGTCATGTGGCCGGCATGACTAAACACCTTAAAAAAGGCGCACAGAACGGTGTTCCCTTCCCACCAAAATAGTGGTCCCTATTTGTCTACTTGCATTTTTTTTAAAAAAACGTGCTTTCCAACTGCTAGATTGGTAGAAGCTGTGACAAGGAACGAGAGCTCACTCCATCATGCGGCGCTGGGGATCCGAACCGCTGAACTGTGGACCTTTCTTCTCGACAAGCTCAGCGTTTCAGTCACTGAGCCACCTGGTCCCTCAAAAAAACTATTATGTACCTCCTTCAATCACGTTTATTCCTACTTCAAATCATTTATTCAGAATGAAATAATAAACTGCCTCACCTGAATGAGCTCATCCAGGCTCTCCTGAAGGCTGTTACCCAAGGTGGTATTTCTATACAGCTGGTAGGCCATGGCTCAGGGAGACAGAGGCTGGTCATCCACAGATGTGACGCCCCCCGGCTTTCGCTAAAGACCTGGGAAATTGAGAGTGGGGGTCATCCTGGGCGGGGGAAGGAGAATGACCGTCACGCAGAGACGGGGATAAAAGGGAGCTTCCAGCCCGTTTCAGGCCAGTTTCCCTCTTTCTCACCAAAGATACGTTACAATAAAAGCACCACTCAGCTTGCTGAAGTGGTCCTCAACTTATGACCACAATGGAGCCCAAAGTGTCGGTTGCTAAGCGAGACATTGGTGAAGTGAGGTTTGCCCCATTTTTACTCCCGTTCGGCTGGTCAGAACAGGGTTAGAGTAACGGCCACTGTTGCCGCTTTGAGTAGTTCACTCATCGGCATACAACAAAATGATATTTTAACCAAATCCGGCTTCCTTCCCTTGAGGGTCGCCAAAAGGGGATTATGTGACTCCGCTGCAGACGTCGTAAATACGAGTCAGCGAGCCAAATGCCCGAATTCTGATTACGGGACCACGGGGAGGCTGCAGTGGTCGTTTAGCGTGGAAAACAGTCGTAACTATTGTCACTTTCTCCAGTACTGTTGCAGCTTCCAATGGCCGCTAAATGAATTGATTTTTTTAATAGCCCAACGGCTGCCCAATTTTAACGGGGAGCATTTGCAGCCCTCGGCCTGAAGGTCGGTGTTCATACAGGCGGTCTTCGACTTACAGCCGTTCGTTTAGCGGCCAAAGCTACAAGGGCACTGGAAACAAAAAGGGAGTCACCAGCCATTTTTTTCCCCCACACTTACGGCCACTGCAGCCCCCCTGTTGTCACCCCTTTATGGGGGTCGGGGGTCCCAAGCCAGCCCCAAAGCTCCTCCTGCAGGGGGGGGGGGGCGGTCCATGAACACGCATGCGCGCTCCTCCTGCGCGCTGGGCCACCAGGGGGCGCTCGGCCCGGCCTTCGCAGGGGGGGTTCCGAGCGCCCCCCGCCCCGCCCTCTGGGGAGACCCCCGCCCGCCTCCCACCCCAGGCGCGGCCGAGTGAGCCGAGCGGCGGGGCCCGCGCTGACCGGGGGAGGCGGAGGGGACAGGGGGGCGCCCGGCCGGCTGCGGAGGATGGGGCGCGGAGTCCCCGGCAGGGCGTGGGGGGGGGATGGGGGAGCGGCTACCTCGGCGAGGGCGGCTCCCTCGCCCGCACGGGGGCCGCCGGGCTCCTCCAGACCTCCGACGCGGAGAAACGGGCCGCCAGCTTCGATGCCCGCCTCTTTCCGCGACACTACCGAGCGGGGCCCGGAAGCGGAAGTCGAGGTAACGCGGCGGACGCGACCATAGAGCCGCTGCGAACGTGCGCAGGCGCTCCTGAGGGGGGCGGAGCGTACATGACGGCGGCCGGAAAGGGCGGCGCATGCGCGGAAAAGGCAGCCGGCGAGCGGGCGGACTTGCTAGGCGGTTCTTCCGCTGTCCGAGTGCGGCGGGTTCCCCTCGGTGGGAATCGCCCCTTGACCGGTTCGGCTTGGCTTGAGGGGCCGGTCCGCTAGGAATGCACGGGAAACGCACTCTGCGCGTGTGCGGAGGAGCTCAGCCGCCCCAGTGGCGCGGGGAGGTGTGTGAAATTGGGTGGCTCTTGGATGGGAGACCACCAGGAGATCCTCTGGAAAAAGGGAGCAAACGCTACTCCTGAGTACCCAGTGGATCCAATACCACCCTCCTGGCACCAGGTGAGGTGGCCAGCCACGTGGCCCCCCAAAAAAGTGGCAAAGTTGTTTTTCTGTGCCTAATAATTCCCTTTTTGCTGTCTGGTGTTTGAATAGGCGGGCGCCCCCACCGCTTCAGACGCTTTACAGGGGCACCAAGGAAAACCCGCAGCATTTGAAAATCCCGCAAGGTCTGACCCAGCGATTATTCTTGTCCTTGGCCCAAGTAACGCAACTGTCCCGTTTTCACTCCAGCAAGGTGAAGATTTGGGTTTGTTAAGCAAGACGAGTAGCGTTTTCCCCATCTTAAAAGAAATAAATTTAAGCATTTACGACAAATACCCAATTAAAGGCCATTCTTTATTTAAAAATGTTTTATTGATTGGGTTATGAACGACACACGGGCAGTATTCCCCCCACCCTCCCACAACCGAACACTGGGAACAAGAAAACACTGTTGCCAACAACACGCACAAATTTTAAATACAAATGAAAATAAGAGCGATGCCCAAGCTTTCAAAAAACAAAACAAAACCTTAACATTTCTGCTACAATCCACTATGGCTTTGATGATGAACCTGCTAGGAATTCGTGCATGTGACACATCCGCGCCCTGACTGAGGAGGGCTGTTGAAACAGGTAAAACATGCATCACAAACACACAGACTCCTTTCAAAAAAGGTGTATAAAGTGAAGCTAGTGCTGGTGGAAAGTGCCCTTTTCAAGAGCCTTGCTTTCCAAAGTACGAAATAACCACGTAACATTTGTTCTTCCACCTTGGTGAGAGACACAGGGTGGTCTTCACAACAGCCTGTCTAAGCGAAGGCTCCAGGGGTCTCCAACCTTGGCCACTTTAAGCCTGGAGGACTTCCAACTCCCAGAATTCCCCAGCCAGCAAAGCTTGTGGACGTCCACTACCAGAATTGTAGAGAACTAAATGAAAATGGAGAGGTTGCAGAGAAAGGGATCACAGGAGATGAAGCAAAGCTGACTGGGGAATTCTGGGAGTTGAAGTCCTCCAGGCTAAAAGTAGCCAAGGTTGAAGACCCCTGGGCTAAGCTGTCCTTGTCCTTAATTCAGGGTACACTTCCTCTCCTCTCGAGTGCCACATCCTGATGCCAAGTTCTGCAACTCCGCTCCACGTTATGGGTGGGCAGCAAGCTAGCCAGGCACAGCAGCAGAAGTTGGACTGAGGTCTCCTCCGTGGTAGCAAGGAGAAGGCCAGGTGGGAGGCCGCCCCCGTTCCGCTCTGGAATGTCACCCAAATGTTTAAGTCACTCGCTGGGCATCCAGAGCTAAACAGCCTCCACCAGCCCTAACATCCAAACAATGCTATTATTCTCAATTACGGGATCTTTCTGTCCAGGCGGCGAGGAGGGAGTTGAAACCTCGGAGCTCCACCACGGAAGGGCTTGGGCTGGATCGAGTTTGAGCCGAGGACGCCCAACTCGAGGGCTAGGCCCATCCCCGCAGTGGAAACAGCAAAGGATCTTGCCAGCGTAGCGGATAACCGAAGTTCCACCTCTCTCTTCCTTAGCCAAGAAGCATTTTAACCACATATAAGAAATTCTCATGCATTTTATTCCTAAGTAAACGACAACCGTCATGGGTGGGCTAGTGTGTCTCAGAGGCGTTTTTGCAGATGAACGTTATAAAATATGCGTTGAAGAGTCATAAAAATATATATATATAAATATATATTATCTCTCCCCTTAAAGTTGAAGCATATAAATACTTACTGAATAAGCATCGCAATATAACAAGAGGTGCCCCTCCTAGGGTGCCTTTGTGACACTGCCGTGTAAAAGTTATAATTAAAGGCAACTATGAAGTGTCGGCATAGCCCGGGACGTGCAAACCCAGGTCGGCAGCGCATCATCCCAACAGGCCAAGTCCGGACGCAGAAGGCCAGCGTGTTCTTCCCGGCTTCAAATCTCCCAGCGTGTTCTTCACTCTCGGCTTGAATTCAGAAATACTTTTTTCTTTTCTTTTACTGTTCAGACTTCTGCTCCTGTTTCCCATTAAATTCTTGATCAATTCTGCTTGTCGGAGAGAAGGAATACGGGTCATATTTTGCAAGTGTTTGCGCCGAGGAAAAAAATAAATAAACTTATCACTTAGCAATTGCGGTGAAACGGTTGGTCCAAGTAAAAGCAGGAAGGTTCCTACAGGCTGGAGGGGAACTTTGAACAGTGATAGTTAACAGAGAAATGAAACGGACTCTGCAACTTTTCCTTTGCGTAGGTGCGAATGACCGGGCTCACAGAGTTGTGCAGAGTGCAAGCTAACTACTTTAATGTTGTTCTGGCTATAATACAGGAACTTCCTAGGTCTGGCAGCCTTACTCCTGGGAGTAATCCTATCAGGTCCCAAGGAGCGTAGGGGGAGTGGGCCAGAGACCTTTTGGGGCTGGAGATGGGATCGGCTTTTTGGGAGGGTTTTTTTTTGCCAAGTTTGCCATATTCTGAGCCGTTCCCTCCAAAGGAGAAAAGGAGAGGGGAGCGGATTTGAAGCAATTACGGACAACCAGCACTTTCTGGATCCAGTGGATTTGTTAATCAGCCACAGCAATGAACGCAGTAAGTTAGACGGCGTGGTCAGTAATGTTATTAGCAGGCCGCTCTGGTTAAAAGCCCCATCAGAAGCGCTCTGCATGCGTTGAAATATGGGGGTGGGGGAGAAGGGGGAAGGAGGGATTGCAAACGCAAAGAGCACAGGAGGAAGAAAGAAAAGGAGCGATTCCGTCCGCTTTTAAGGTGGATGAACCAAGGTCGATGGGGTCATAATCACCCTCAGTGTAAAATTAAGCGCTTGTTTCATAGCCCAACGGCTTCCCAATTTTAACGGGGAGCATTTGCAGCCCTCGGTCTGAAGGTCAGCGTTCATACAGGCGGTCTTCAACTTACAGCCGTTCGTTTAGCGGCCAAAGTTACAACGGCACTGCAAACAAAAAGGGAGTCACCAGCCATTTTTTTCCCCCCACGCTTACGGCCACTGCAGCCTCCCGGTGGTCAGGCGATCAGAATTCAGCCGCTTGGCAAAAACTGGCTCGTATTTACGACGGTTGCAGGGTCCCCTTTTGTGACCTTCTCACCAGCCGGAATTCCCTTCAGCACCGTGTGGCTCAATTTAACAACGGCATGGATTTCACTTAACAACGAAAGCCAGGAAGGCCGTACAGTGGGGGAAGGCTCACTGAACCAATATCTCAATTAGCAACAAAAATGGGGGGCTCTGTTGGGGCTGTAAGTCGAGGACTACCTGCAGCTAGACAGCGAAGACTCAGCTCTGGGGGGTTACTTATCGTTCTTGGAAGCAAGCAGCGGTGTGGGCAGCGCGGCAGGAGCGCAAGAAGCGTGCAAGCAAGGGTGAATTCCCATCCCCAGGTGTTGCTGCGTGCACACCAGCCGGCCACCTCCCTTCCCAAAGCCAGCCCAGAGCAGAAAAGGTGAGGAGACACGCGTTCCTGATCAAGAAGTGCAGGTACCTTTGGAGTTTCTTTTTATATTTTTCTTCTTCATACCTTAGTGGGGAAAATTCAATTTTAGTTACAGCTGGCGCAGATTTCGAGACTCGCCAAACCCAAGCCAACCGCACGTACTTAGCCGAGCACGTCCCATCACTGAGGCATAACAATGATATTAACCAGGGGTTTCCCCTCCCCTCCGTGGGAGAGATCATAGTGTCTCTCTCCCAAATTTAGAGCAGGTGGGATCTCTGATGCTCCATCCCCTGGGAAGGGAAATGAGGATCCCAGGCCAGCAGCTGGATCAAACTTAGATAGAAATAACTGATTTGGAGCCTCCGTTATAACAGTGAGAACCACCAACCAAAGGAACAGAATTTGCCTTCGGAGGTTGTGGGAGCTTCGTCACTGGAGGCTTTCAAGAAGAGACCGGGCTGCCCTCTGTCAGAAATGGGGTAGGGTCTCCTGCTTGGGTGGGGGGTGGGGTTGGATTAGATGACCTACAGGGTCCCTTCCCACTCTATTGATCTGTAATCTGGGCAGGGCAGGTGATTTCTCCGAGAAAGCTCCCAAGAGTGTGCCAGCAAATCCGTTTGGCTTTTAGCTACCAACTCCATGGAGGGGGGAGCCCTTCGGGCCTAAACATTCAGACCCTCTTTGGGGGGGCCGTGGACACAAAAGAAAGGGGACCTACTGTTTTATGCATTCAGGGATGGTAACGCTGTCCATGGGGATCAGCTCTGCCAGCTCGGCCAAGGTAAAGACGTATCTGATTTTCTGGCTGAATTTTGAGCTGAGAGAGACAGGAGGGAAACGAAAGTCATGGCTACAGCGCTAAACACGTAGCTCAACAACAACAAAAAAAGGATAGATATTGCATGTGTTACCTAATAAACGGCTTTGTGATTGCCAGGAGCGTTCTAATGAACCAGGAAGGATGGACTATTATTAAGGACTTCAGGTTTTTCCTTAACCTAAGAGCAACAAAAGCGACACAGAAGTTGGCAACAGGCTGGCAACACCGCTCTTCCCGAAAAATTATGCGGTGACCCCAGTGCCGCATGAGGCAGATCCCCTTCCCCAATTCCCACCCGTCAAAGAACTCTGCATTGCTCTGCCAAATGCATTGCACCTCTTCCTCTATCCCCCCCCCCCGCCCCTATTTAATCTTTACCTCCTATCAATTTGCTGGTAACACTTCCTGAGCCAACCTAGGCTGGGCATCTTCCGCCGGGTGGTTGCCCCGTTGAGATAAACAATCATGTAGCTCTCCGCTATTAATAATTCTAGGGAGCCGATAACGTATCTGTGGGGAGGAAAAGAGGAAGAAACAGCTGGCCTGGCAGCTTGATTCACACCGAGACCAGGCAATACAGGTAGTAGTATTCGGTTTACGACAACGGAGTCCAACGTTTCCATTGTTAAGTGAGATTGGCCCGCATTTTACAACCTCTCTGTCTGTCAAGAGAAGCTCCCAATCCAATCTGATCCCTTTAACTCGTCTTTGGAAATGAGACTGTTCATATGGGGGGGTAATTAATCTTGTAATTAATTATAAAATAATTAATAATTAATAAAATAAATAATTTTATTTTAATAATAATTGTATTATTTATTAATAAGTAAAATAATTAATTAATCTTGTAATTAATCATCCCTCCCAGCTCCACAGAGACAACCACTCTTCCAGATAAGGTGCCTCAAAATCTAACTCCAGACGAAAGCAGCGTTACCTGTTCGCTCCGCCACTTACTTAAACAGATTATCCATTAAGTATCGGTAGTTTGGCTGGTTACTTTCCGGCATGAAGCAAACCGCAAAGACAATAATTGCATTTAGCCCATCCCCGTAATAACCTAGAGAGAGAGAGAGAGAGAGAGGAAAAATAGCAATCACAACGATGCTTTTTCCTTGAAGGTTTCCTGCGGCTGCAGAGAGCCGGTCTGGCGAATCAAGCATTATAGTAAGTCAGCACTTACCTCCATGGCTAATTACTTTCTTGTAGGGCTCAATGGCCTTCATGTCTACTCGGTGACCCTGGTCCCCAATCTGGTACATTCGCCATCGCCGTTCCTCCTCCTTCTCTTCCGAGGCCGTGTATTCCAGCAGGGAGCCCTTCCGAACGGCATCGGTGCTTTTATGCTTTGGAAGATCATCTGGCCGCCATGGAAAACAGAGGATTGGAAGCGGCGTTACATTAACAGACCGAGGTTCCCCCACTTCAGCAACTTTTAAGAGGCGTGGACTCCAACTCCCAGAATTCCCAGGGCCGCACGGATGGGTTGGTCAGTTAAGTGTTTCAGAGTGACAGGCTCACGTTTCGAAGGGTCAACGTTCCCTTATGAAAATGAACGAGGAATCGAGGAATTAAACCGTTACTGAATGATTTTAAAGTTGAGCTAACCGGGAATATTATCCTTTTCTTTGAAAACGTGAAATCTCTTGCAGGTTTTTAAAATCAATGTACGTAAGTCTCATTTTGATCAATGTTCTCTACATCAGAGTTGCTCTCCACAAAGAATAATCAGCATTTAAGTTTGACATGCCCAAATTACAGAAGCAAGGTCTTTTAAAAAACATATTCAGAATATTTAGGGTGGTGCAGACGCCTCCTGAAAACTCTTTGAGAAGTTGACAGCTCTGGATGGTTTCCCTTCAACGATCATTTTTCCACTGATTGTCAAATCATTTTCACTGCCCCGATTTGCAGCAGTCATGCAAATAGACAAATCTTTCAATCAAAGCTACGTGGGATCTTGGGTGTGTGTGTGTGTGTGTGTGTGTGTGTGTGTGCACGCTAGCCAGGACTAAATCATCCTCCTGGTTTTGTAAAAGAGATTTCAGTAGTGCAAGCCTTACCACAGAGGTGGGAAAAACTACTTCAGCAAGTTAGTAGTTTGTTTTCCAAGGACAGAAGGCTGGGTTAAGGGAAACTATCCTTCCAGGGAAACGCAGACAGCGGCATTAAAAAGAGAAGAGATAGAAACCTTATTGCAATGACACACGACTGGACCCGCCTCTCACCCACAGTAAAAAAATAAATAAAAATAAGCCAAGCATTTGTGTAGCGTTGGACTCTGCACCCTCCCGTTTCAATGCCTGTGAAACACCCATACAAAGGAGCAGGCTCAGCGGCAACAGCGCCCGAGAGGGAACACACCTAAGGATAAAACTCCGTTGCTATTTTATTTTTAAATCTTACCTTCCCACTCAAACTCATTATTGCTGTTCTCCGAGGGGGTGTCTATATCGTCCAAGTCAATATCTCCACTTGCCTCTAAGCCGGATAAAATGGACTCTTCACTCTGATCCAAAGTCAAGTTTATATTTGGAGCTATTAGTTTCTTCTTAACCTTGTTGCCATTAATTTCTAATAGGTTGAAAGGTAGGGGAAGATAATAGGTGATTTTGTGGTAAATGTCAAAGCTAGAAAAAAGAAGCCTCAAAACTAGAAACGAGACTATTTAACAGAAGGGGGAGAGAGAGAGAAGTTACTTTACTTGTTGTTGAGAAGTAGGGCTAATTGTTGAAAGCCCATCGAACGTAAGCATTATGTTACAATCTTTCTTTACTTTTTAAAAGGGAGATAATACAGGCACTTCGCTCAGCAAAGAAATTAATAATATACTCAACAGTTCTAGAATTAAATACAAGACTTGTTTCTCTTCTGTTTGGAATCTGTTTTGACATTTCTGCAGAGATCATATATGTAACTTTGGTCCTTCTAATAAAGTGAACATTATTCTTTCATAAAAAGACACTATTTTGTGTCCATTGTGATCCATCAGAAGTGAACACAATGTTTTGAATTCCCAGTGCTACTGGTCTTAAACACTCCAGTGCATCTTTACTGAAATGCTCTGATCTTGTCAAATGTAGCCTGATTTCAAACCACTGTCATAATTATGGTAGTCAAATTCAAGGTTAGACCACTCCTCGGAAGGCTGCCTCAGTCTTCTCCAAAGTGGGAAAATCTTTATAGCAGGACTGTCCAACCTTGGCCACTTTAGAATTGGACCAACTCCTAGAATTCTCCAGCCAGCATGAATGGCTGGGGAATTCTGGGAGCTGAAGTTCACAAGTCTTAAAGTAGGTTAGGAATACCCCCCCCACACCCTCTAGAGAAAACAGTATTTGAAAGTTGTAGAATTGCAACATTAAAATGTTTTGATCACTTCTAGAATACTGGAACTAGCCGGGGGAGTATCAGGCAAAAACAAAATCTGAAGTGGAACATCAGAATATATCACGTGTCCCACCAGAGTTTCTTATTCTTGCTGTGACCTGGAGCAGCACAATGTCACATTTTTAATTTAATTGATAGCAGCAGACGTCAACTTCTGCCTCAGCTGCCTCAGCTCGAAGGTCAAGTTCACAATATCTCGGGGGCATCAAATTCCCTACTACTCCAACCGAGATGGAGGCACTTACCGGATTGGTCTCCGCTTTCAGCGGGCCCAGCTTCCATATGGTCATCTTCTGGCAAAGGTCTGGGATAGAGGGCAGACGTTAAAATGTAGTCAAGATCAAAGTTCCTTCCTTTCCTATTTCCTTTCTGTAACCCTAAGAGTCGCAGTAGCTCACAACAATTTGATTCCAAGTGGACGACACAACTACTTCGAGTCCAGACCGCTTGTGAGTCCTGCTGTATCAGGAGATGACGCACTAACATGAACACTTCCGGACTGCACAAAAGTCCAGCCTGTTCCTGTTGATATCTGTGCACCTTCTCCACCCTTGCTGCATAAACAGCCTCCCACAATGGTCTGTAAGACACCTTTGCTGATCAGGACTGCTACTCCCACTAGCATACAAATAACCCATTGCAATAAATTGCATTATTTTTCATCACCACCACGCCTTGAGTCAGAATCTGCCCAAGGAAATTTTCTGTACGTACTGCAAATTATACAATCTCCGACATCGTTTTCCAACCCAAGTGAAGCAAAACAAGTCGGCTGGGCCTTACCTGGGAAAGTCTTCGTCCTGCCACTCCTCCTTGACTTCCACTCCTTCCATCCTCAGCTTTGCCTCTAGGGCTAACGGAGCTCCGTCGTGATCCAGAGTTCCAGAGTATTGTTGTTGGGAGGTGTGAGGAACTGCAAAATATGTTTCTGTTGAAGAGGAGCTTAGTCAGGGCAGGAGTGACTTCCTAGGAAGCCCTAATTTAGCATCTGAGTTCATCCGCAGAAGAAAGCAGCAGCAATTTCTCCCTTTCTGCTGAAATATTCCTCTTGCAGTCTATGCTTTTTCTCAGAGAGCGCCTTTTCGTATCTCTTTGGAAACGGATCTCAGCACACAGACTACGCTCATCATCCAGGGGACACAGGTATAAAGGAAAAACTGCCACCCATTACCAATACAGGCATCCCAAACCCAAAAAGGTACATCAAACAACAAAGCTTCTGAGCTGAGACCTCCTTTCTTCCGGTCTCATTTAACGTTTATTCACCAAACAAAAATAACACATCCGAACAAGAAAAAAAAATGAAAAAAAAACAACACTAAAACATGACATGGAGATAGGTACGTTAAGGACCCCTTGAGGACCCCTTAAATATGGGTTGAGGTCCACAGAAGTTAAATTGGGAGTTAAAACTGTGAAAGTTAATAGATTTAGGATCCATCTCTGAATGCCCTTCACCTGCCACGAGCACCAACTGTGCCTCGCCGTTTGCAATAAATGGTTGCCAGGGACGCGCGCACACACACACACACACACACACACACACACACGCCCTTTGTTACACCCTCAGCTCCAGCATGGGAGAGAAGGTGTGTGGGGGGGTATCAGCAACTTATACAACCGGGGCACTATGTGAGAGCAAATCAGCAAAACCGGAACTGACCCTATAAATGGGAGTTAACCATTCCTGAAAGGGGCTGGGAATGTTTTCCACCCTGTGCAAATCCATCAACTGCTCTTCTTACAAACATATTTCTTAGGAAAAGCTAGGGAAGAATACTTATTTGTATATTTAGCCTATGATGAGAACATGACTGCAGAGAAACAAGCCCAAGCACACCAACCACATAATTATATATACAATTTCTGCAGGGGTACGGCAGTGGCCTCATAAGCAGATGTCCCATTCATCTATCCAGATGTGTTGCTTTGTAGAGATCTTCTAGGGCACCAGAGAACGCACGTTGTGGTGGGCAGCCTTGCACAATAAGTTTGCATATTAGCATCACAATTGCAACAAGGGGGATCCTTCCAGCCTCACTGGAACAGAGAGCAAGGCAGAGGCACTTCTTCCAGTATCACACCTACCATAATTCTGTTCAATTTCGCCCAGACAGAGCCAGGCAGGTCAAAACCAGGGGATTTGGTCGAGGAGCCACTAACGGTCAGGCCACAAGAAGGTACTTTGGAAGATCGCTAAGAAGGAAACTGGTAGGAGAGGGAACCACGGTTTTGGGTGTAGCCGGCAACGGCTACAGGGCAAGCTTGGAAAGGATATATTAATCATAGTCCCTTGAAAGTGAGTTTTCTGCCTACTCAAGCCCCGGAGGAAACACATTTTGAGTCATTCCACTTCCCATTAGAAGGGCGAAACAAGGAAGTCAAGCTACAGGTTTCAAAACAGCCCAGCTCCCTCCAGGGCGGCTGCAGTTGTTGTAGGAGTCAGTCACCAAATTCTGATCATGTGGCCACGGGGATGCTGCAATGGCCATAACAGCCCTTAGACTTAGACACCACTTCACAGTGCTTTACAGCCCTCTCTAAGCTGTTTTTACAGAGTCAGCCTTTTGCCCCCAACAATCTGGCTCCTTGGAAGGATGGGAGGCTGAGTCAATCTTGAGCAGGTTAGGATCGAACTACTGGCAGTGGGCAGAGTCAGCCTGAAATAGTGCATTCTAACCATTGCACAAGGAGGGAGGGAGGGAGGGAGGGAGGGAGGGAGGGAGGGAAGGAAGGAAGGAAGGAAGGAAGGAAGGAAGGAAGGAAGGAAGGAAGGGGAGGGAAGAGGGAAAGGAGGAGAAAGGAAGGACCGTAGCAATAGCACATAGACTTATATACTGATTCACAGGGATTTACCGCCCTCTAAGCAGTTTGCAGAGTCACCCTATTTGCCCCCAGCAATTTGGGTCCTCATTTCACCCAACCTGGAAGGATGGAAGGCTGAGTCCACCTTGAGCCTGACGGGATTCGAAACGCCAAATTGCAGGCAATCGTTAGGTAGCAGAAGTAGAAGCGTGAAAAACAGCCCTAAGCCCCTTTTTTTTTCAGTGCTGTTGCACCTTAGAACAGTCACTAAATGAAAATTTCATAAGTCGAGGACTACCTGTAAGGCTATATAGAGCGAAGGTCTCCAATCTTGGCCACCTTTAAGACTTGTGGACTTCAACTCCCAGAATTCCCCAGCCTAACAAAGTTGGACCGCCCCCCTCCCCATGCGGGTCATTCCAAGGAGCTCCTGCCCAATCACATCCAGAGGGACCCAAACGAACCAATCAGGTGGGCTACCTGGCCCCTCCTCTTGAAAGGGCTGGACCCGCCCTCCTGTGATACCGACCGGAGTGGGGGGGGGGGGGGGTTGACGACGACCTGAGGCCGAACTGTGAGGAGCAAATATGGGGGTTTTCCCCCTCAGAGCCCCGCCCTCCAAGAAAGAAAGCAACACAGGCTCCCTGCAAGTAGAAATCTAGCTGGCCAAGGATCTTGGGGAGGGAGGGAAAGGCGGGGAACCCCCTCCCCGCCCCATTTCCCCTCTCCGAGACTCCCGCATCCCATAATAATCCCTCTCCGGCCCCGAGGAGAATCCTCACCTCCTCGCGGTGCCTCTCTCGCTCACAGCCGGCCGGACGACCCCTCCCAAAGGTGGCGACCCTGCCCCGGAAGGACACGTGAGCAAACAGGAAACAGGACGCAACCCCCCCTCTTCCTATTCTTCGGGAAACGGAGCGGGCCGCTATTTTGCGCCTGCGTACTGGGAGGCGGCTGGAAGGGCGTGGTAGGGAGGGGCCAAGGACGCATGCGCCGAGCGGTGCTCAACTCCCAGCGGCTAACCCGTGCGGGTAAATTGCGCATGCGTCTAAAGCGAAGATTCCTTCTGGTTTTGTCGCCGCGATGCCTTCGTCTCCCGAGTCGGGCAGTGGGCGTGGTCTCCAAGGCGGTGGGCGTGGTTTATGCAAATAGAGCTAGTGGGACATGCAATCTTTGCAGAAGTTTATTATTATTGTTGTTGCTGTTGTTTGTTGCAGAATAAGTGGCTGTCTGCACGCATGCAGTCAGGTTCTGCTTAGGAAACCCTGGGCTGATTCACACAATACGCTTCAATGTCAAACTTACAATGTCAAACTTACATTATCATCCATATTTGTTGGTCAATCAAGTCTTTTTAAAGCCACCCCGACGGAACATAAAAAGCGCCCAGAGATCCAGCCAGGTATCTCTCTCCAGTCACTCACAAGCAGCACATCAGGTATACTGCCCCTAAAGTTGGAGGTTCCATTATTCCTCTCCCTGGAGGACTTTGCTTCTTATGACTTACTACTTAGAACTGTGTCCATAACTCAAGGTGGTCTATGACCTTGATTTATCTTTTATTTTGTTCTAGCAGGAACAGTAAAGGTTTGTCTGTTGAGGCTCGGCTACATTCAGCCTAAAAGGAAGGAATTTAAAAGCAAGATTTATTTATTATAACAATTCTTTTATTTAGAACAATGACTTATTTGCAATGGGGTTCGTTCTGTCTTGCTTTTTTTTTTTTCCGCCCTTGGGAAAAATTTGCTGTTTTGCAGCATTTTCCTTTGTCCACAGGATGGCAGGCAGATCCCTGAACATGGAAGAAATGAAAAGCCGGGAAGGATTTGGAGGTGATGCACAGAACAAACCTGGGTAGAAGTGGGGAAGGGAGGGGCTAAAACTTCTCTTTCTGGCCTGTAGCACTCTAGGTGAACCACTAGGGGCAACAAGAGGTCTTCCTTGCCGCCCTCTATTGGTGTGGGAGAGTGTTGCAACTCCTTTTTTTCCCTCATTTTTGGAAGTAGCTGAGGGGGGATTTAAGAAAAGTGGATGATCTGCCCAGATGTGAAAAAATAAATAAATCTATAGTGCTTTTCAGAAATTGTCACCTGTTTGGCAGGCTACGGGATGCTCCACCTGTTTCATGGGGCGAAGCTGGGCACAAGCATAGGAGCAGCTGTGCACCCCGGGTATTGTTAGAGACCTCATATTGGGGAGGGGGTGTTAATTGGTCCACTCCTGGCTGTTTCCAGGGTTCATTTTGCATGCTAAGTTCCCGTCATTAATGAGATGCTTGAGTTGCAAAGCAGCCTGATGTTGCAGCTGATACAGGACGTGGCTAATTGTGGACGTGCAGCATGGTTTCCTTTTCAACTGCTCTTCACGTCCAAAATTATCTCTCAATCCGAACGAAAAATGCATGAGAGGAAAGGGAGATGGAGACGTGAAAAACCACTCAGGAAATGAGCAAGCCCTGAACTAGTTGGTTTTGGACAACAGACCAAATCGTGTGTGTTCAGTTCGGACTTAACATTTTGTATCTTTGATGGCTTAGCGCAGGGTTGTTCACACTTGGCAACTTAAAGACTTCAGTGTGTGGGCTTCAGCTCCCAGATTTCCGCAGATGATATGTGTGGACTTCAAGTCCCAGAATTCCCCCAGCCTCATACCAGTGGGGGGAATTCTGGGAGTTGAAATCCATGCTTCTTAAAAGTTGCCAATAATGAAAAACAACGGCTTAAAGCATTGCGTGAACCCAGCCAATAAACCATGATTAAGAAACTGTCTTAGAGCATCGTGTGAACCCAAGCAATATATGCCAAGCTGGGTAGCTTCTGATCCTAGGTTGAAACAGCAGAAGGAAGGCAGGCCGACAGAACCCCAATTCTCAGGAGCATTATTTGACTGATTGATCGATCTCCTGCCCATCTCATCTCGAGCTTAACGTGAGGAAGCAGCTCAGGACTGACAACTGAACTTTTGAAAGTTGGGTCTGATGGGGAAACTTCTGAATGCAAATTGAAACGGGCCTGTGAGGAACGCAGAGGGATTTCAAAGGGTTTCCCCAGTGCCTTGCCTGATGCTTTTTTCTGGCTTGTTTTTTTAAAAAAATGCAAAACATTTCACACTGAATAAATGTCTCCTCAGGAATTTTTAAAAAAATAAAATAAGAAGAATAAACATTTGGACCTCGCCTGAAGTCAAGTCACTTCCTAATGTGACTTTCTCTATTTGCTGTGATAAGCATTAAAATTTGCACCATGCTTGATTAATCATTGTTTAGCAATGGGCGGGGGGGGCGCAGTAAATGGTTTGGAATTGCCACAGTGTAACAAATGGTTATTTGATAATGAATGAAAATGTTTGAAAATACTGTTAAAATGTCAGCTTTTAACACACAGATCATTACTCAAAAACGAATGCAAACACAGAAACCACGGTGACATCGTAAATATAGTCCCGGAAATCCAGGCCAGATAGCTGGGAAACGGGTATAAATTGATATATGAAGTTAATTTCAATCTGTAAAAGTAATTGCATTGGTTTAACTTATTTAACTCTTCTTACAATAATATTTATGGCAGGGGGTGAAAGTAAAGAAATAAATGATGATAAATAGGTAAAAGATATAGGAAATGGGAATTGTTTTCCAATTTAATTACACTGTCACATAAAATTATCACGCAGATACACAATGCCAACAGAAGGAATACATTAAAGGGTCTATTATGCTGTCGAGTATCTGTTATTGTTGATGCTGTAATTTTTTTTCCTTTGCTCCTCCAAATGATCTCCCTATGTTCTCCAGTAGCTCAAGGTGTGTTTTGGGGGCAGGTGGGTGGCTTTTTCGCCCAAGATCCCAAGTCCCATATTGGCACAAACGGGATGTGACTGTCTCCAAAAATTTGGGCAGAGTTTTTTCCTTACAAATAACATTATTCTTAAAGGTGAAGTGCTAAAGTGGGAAAACGTAATGGACTTCTTCGATGCTTGCTTTTTCCTGGAACTAGCAAAAAGGTTGAAGAAGCTTTTCCCCCAATTTGGTGCTCTCTGTAGGATTGGATTACAAAGCCCATCGCCTTCCCCCAGTGTAATGATGGTCTTTGTAGACCAGCCCAGGTTGTGTTAGGCATCAGAGACCATTAGTTCGGGTTTATTTCTGTGGATTTCCAGCCATCTTAACGGCTGCAGCAATGCACTTAAAAACCATGGCAAGAAAAAAAAAGTCACGGAGTGGGGCCAAAACTCACTTTGCAACTGTCTTGCTTAGCGGCAGAAATGTTGGGCTCAACTGCAGTCATAAATTGAAGCCTCCCTGTATCCCACACCGGTCTTGGATGCTGGGGAGAAGGACAGGTGCGGTCAATGAGCCCAACGCACCTTCGCCCTAGGTTGCGTGAAGCCAGAGGTCTGTGGCCCATTGTGGGTGTCCAAGGCAGTGGGACCCCAGCCTCATCTAGGGCTGATCTATTGTTTGCCTGCTTCCAGCCCCCGCCCCCCCCCCCCCCCCCCCCCCCCAGCAATCGCAGGACTGTTTCTTCCGTGCCGTCAAAGAGCCCAACCAGAAAAGGGGACGGTAATTATTCTTCATGAACTCCTGCGGTGGGTTTCCCATTTTGCAAAGGGGGCTTTGGAGAGACAGGGCGGTTCTGCTCCAAGTAGCATTTCATCGCCCGCCTCCCAGTAATTGATGCATCTGACTATCAAGTCAGGCCTTCTCCCCAGGGCGCTTAATGGGCAAGATCTATTGTCGTTTTGGCAGGCATTGCTGGGGTGATTGTGGAGGACTTAAGGAGACTCTTGGGTGGGCTAAACAGGGCTACCTAACACCCCCACCCACCGGTTACGAAAATGCAGGCAAAATAATAATCTTAAATAAAAACAAAGTTCCACTCGTTTTACTTCTGCACAATGTCCCTTTCCAAAGTCTTAGGATTTCCTTTCTCCCTTCAAAAAAAGCCAGCTGGGGGCTTTGCGGTAGCAGAAACAGAGTGGCGCATAGGTGCATTTGCAAGTACAGGTAATCCTTGGCTTCCAACTGTTGGTTTAACGACCGTTCGAAGTTACAACGGCACTGGGAAAAAAAAGTGACCTCCAAATTGTTCACATGACCCTTTGCAATCTCCTCGCCGGGGCAGAGGTGGGTATTCAGACGGTTCTGACCGGTTCTCCAGAACTGGTAGTGGAAATTTTGAGTAGTTGGGAGAACCGGCCAATCCCGCCTCTGACTGGCCCCGCCAACCCCATCTCTTCTCCGCCTCCCGTTGAGTCCCAGCAGATTGGCTAGGTCTCCTTTGGTTGCCCTGTGCAGGAGAATGGAGCTGGAAAGCAGGTTAGAGGGGTGGGGAGGGAAGGGGGATTTTGCAGGATCCTTCCCCTGCCACGCCCACCAAGCCACGCCCGCAGAACCGGTAGTAAAACAATTTTGAATCCCACCACCACTGCCCCAGGGCCACGTGATCAAAATTTGGACCCTTGGCAAATAGCCTGGTTTTATGGCAGTCACAAGGTCACGGCATCCCCTCCGGTGACTTTCTGACAAGCAGAGTCGGTGGGAAGGCCAGATTCGCTTAATGACCATGTGTCCAATTCACTTAAGAATTGCAGCAAGAAAGGCTGTAAAATAGGGCAAAATGCAGCAACCGCCTCACTTAGCAACCGACGTTTTGAAACCAAGGATTGTCCACACACTACGGCGGAGAGTATATGTGTATCCCGCTGAGGTTTCTCACGTGCGTGTATTCCCACAGGGGCGAAGGACAAGAAGATGGCAAGAGACACACACACCCCTCTGTCCTAGTGGGGGATACAAGTAATAGAGACTCCGGAAAAGGGGACGAGACCCCTGGAGCGGCGATGATAGCATGTTGCAGGCAGCGCCAGCAGAACACAGGCGCACAGGCGGGCGATTCCCACGGCTCAGGATGCGTTCATGGACCTCTGGCACGCAGGGAGAAGGGGAGAAGAGGGCTCAGCCACCATTTCTAATGCTAAGAAGCCCATCGTAAGTCAGGGAAGCAACCTGCCACTTTACAGTTTCCCATAAAGGAAAATTTTTGTAACTCAGGTTTGAAATTTGGGGGAGGGGGGGTCCTTGAGGCTCTCTGAGTTTTCCTGCAGACGTTTCATGACCCAACTAAGGAACATCGTCAGTGCTAGGAGGAAAAGAGGTTTGTGGAGGAGGAGGAGGAAGGACTGTGGGGTCTTTAGTGCTCTCTGAGCTTGGTGGTTTTCTTGCAGACGTTTCGTGACCCAACTAGGGAACATCATCAGTGCTAGAAGAGAAAGAGGTTTGCTTGTGAGTGCTCCCTGCTAGCACTGATGGTGTTCCCTAGTTGGGTCATGAAACGTCTGCAAGAAAACAGCCAAATTCTTTGCCAAGGACCCCTCGTTTATAGTTTCCACTTATACAAAAAGAAACTCCTTTCCCGCTTGATGGCTCCATGGATGTTTAGTATCATCACCTCTCTCTCTCACACACACACACCCAAAGGTTAAGGGTGGCAAAGGGCCACCCAAAGATCATGTTGTGAATGTTCTTCCATGTCACAAGCGGGGAGCAGAAAGCGTCCATCCCTGGCTTATCCGTCTCCAGGCCCAACGTAGGAAGTTCTCCAGCCCTATTTAAAAAAAAACTCCTTTTATGGCAGATAGCACAGTATCAGGACGGAAGCCCCCCCTCCTCTCCAGAAGGGTAACGGGACTGGATTGGAGTTGATAATCCTATCGCTGCCTGTCAAAGGAATCTTCTATCAAAAGCTCCCACCGGGTTCGCTGGGATTGAGATTAACTCTGCCCGCTCCACGATGCAAAATTGATTTTGGTGTCCTGTGCTGGCCATCCATCACCGGCCGATCCTTACCTTTCTCACACAATCCGCGGGGGCTTTAGGGCCCGCTCAGACCCTGTCGGGGAGATGTATGTGTCCTAACATGCGAGCTGACTCCCAGGAAACCCCATTACCCCAGTGATGGATTGGGGAATCGCCACGGCTTAGCAGTTTTATTTCCCACCCACCGCTGAGCTCCATGACCGAGCGATGCCGCCGCGCCCAGAGAAGATGGCATTTGTAGTCCTCCAGCTCAGTGGCTCTCTTGCAGGGAGGCTGGGCAGGGAGGGAGGGAGGGAGGGAGGGGGATAGGGGGGTGGGGGGGATGAGGGACCCTCCTCCCGGTTGAACTCTCCATCTTGATTATTACCGAGAGGCTATCAATAATTTCAAGTTGGTTGAGCAGTTGGCTGAAGGTTAAATAAATTCTGCCAGTTGTTTGCACGATTGTATCCGAGCGGAAGAATTTCCAATTGGAAGAAGCGGATGGTTTAATGGCCAGCTCGGGAAAGGAACTTGTAGAATCAAAGGCAGGGAGAGGGAAGGTTTAGGAGGATAAAAGGCGGCTGCTCAACCAGGTTTTACAAAGATTAAAACCCTAAGGACAATCCTTGGCTGCGACAGCAGGGAGAAATATTTGGGGGAGGGTGCAAGAATCAGCAAGGGCCCAGAGTTGCCCCCCCCCAACCCCAAACCATGCTTAATGGTTTACACCCCCATTAAGCCACGATGCAGTTGCTTGTTTTTGGTTTAACAGGCGGTATGAACCTAATCGCTGCAGTCATGCAGATGTTGGCTTGTGGCTGGACTGGATAACTTTGATCTGCAGCTTTAAGAGCTGCATGTTATATTGAGGCCTTAAGAAGGATGGTGGTGTTTTGTTTTATTTTTTTGAAAAAGGGGAAATTGTCTAAATACTAAGGCTTGCATCACATGTTGCCACTAAACCATAGTTTAACCAACTTAGCGGATCGGCTGCAATTAGTTGCATTCACATACACCTTGGAGCCATCAGTTGCAGTTTACAAAATGAACTGAGATGTCATCTGTGCTTAATTTGTATGAACTTACCTATATGTGCCAATTAAAAAAAAGAAACCTCTTAAAAACCAAGGAATAAGATAGACTGCTTTTGTGCCTGGGAGTTCTATATTGCTTTTGTGGCTACGAACACGGCTGCTACGATCACCAGAACTGGATTCAGAACAGGATCAGACAACGAACGCAGTCGCCTGCATTTTCTCCAAAATGGGGAGATTCAAAGAGATTTATTTTTGTTTAAAAAAAAGGAAAGAGATCCTATCTCGGATTAGGAGGTAGGGAGTGGAAATTGTGGCTTCCCTTAACAGCAGAGCCAGAAAAGGGTCGGGGGCGGGGGGAGACGGGGGTGGAACCGTCCAAACTATTCTGTAAACAGAGAACCCGTCTCATCCGAGGTCTGTCACATAAATGTCAGACTATCCAAAAAGAAATGCGTACGATTATACATACACTGTAATTGAAAACGGGATAATATATTAGCAGAGCTGCCCATTTATCTAACTCTAATCAGTTCCAATAAAATCTCATTTAGAAAGTTGAGCAGAGTTCAGCCTGCTGGGTGATGAGAGTATCAGTCATGCGGGGCCACAGTTCTGCCGCCCGACTTTTTCAGGGGGGAAACGTCTCCAAAAAGGGAAGGAGGATCATTAGGCAGCAGATGGATTTCTGAAGAGGTTTTTTTTTAATCAGGTGGGCTAGAGTCGTCCCACGGAAGGTATTTCTCCCCCCCCCCCCGTCTCCCTGCTCCCAATTACAAAGAAGCCAGAATTAATGTCATTTAGGCTTAAGATTTCAGTCCTTCCAAGAGAAAGTTGTTGCTCTGGCCTACGGAAAACCCTTGAGGATCATCCACGGTCTTGTGGACCATGATCTCCAGCCAGGTTTTTCTTCTGCTGCTGGTCTCCTTTCTAATCCACCCGTTCCCCGTAGTCTTATTTTGCAAATTAGGGGAGGAGGTCCCGCTGAGAGGAAGAAGGAGAAGGAGAAGAAGAAGAAGGAGAAGAAGAAGAAGAAGGAGAAGGAGAAGGAGAAGAGGAAGAGGAGGAGGAGGAGGAGGAGGAGGAGGAGGAGGAGGAGGAGGAGGAGGAAGAAGAAGAAGGAGGAGGAGGAGGAGGAGGAGGAGGAGGTGGTCCTTAAGTTAGTCCTGAACTTCAGCCTGCTCAGGTGGCTTGAACCCGCGGGAGATGCCCACCGTTGAAGGGTGCCCCTGGGCAGCTGCCAGCTCCCTTGTTCATGGAGATGGGCCATTGAGTTCTTATTTTCCCTGCTCTTTAGTCCGCACCTCCCTGGCCAGCTTTGCCTAATATTTGAACCAGCGAGTTTAATGACCATCCCTTCATTAAACATTACAAGCTTTTTAAGACCTTGGCGGAGCCGCATGACTTTCAATAACTGAGAGTCAACAGTGGCTGCAGAACAAATCCCAGAGGCTCCCTAATTATTACCGCTTGTTCTTGGGTGAGGTGGACGGAAGGGCCGACTCTTCCTCCTCCTCCTCCTCCTCCTTTTTCTCTATCCTCCTCTTCTTCTTTTCCTGCCTATTCTTCTTCTTCTCTCTGTTTCTCTGCCTCCTCCTCGTTTTCTTCTTCTCCTCTCCTCCTCTTTTCCTGCCTTTTCTTCTTCTTCCTGTTTCTCTCCCTCCTCCTTTCCTTTTTTCTTCCTCTTTTTCTGATTTTCTTCTCCTTTTTCTGTTCCTGTTTGTCTCCTTCTTTCCTCCTCCTCCTTCCTCTCCTACTTTTCCTGCCTTTCCTCCTCCTCCTCCTTCTTCTTCTCTTCCTGTTTCTCCTCCTCTCCTCCTTCTCTTCATTTTCTTCCTCTTGTCCTCCTCCTTCTCCTATTTTTCCCCCCCCCCCCCTCCCCCCCCCCCCCCCCGCTTTGAGCCATGGGCCAGGGAGGTGGCCAACTCCACAGGCTGCCGTTTATAGCAAAGGTGAGATATGGCTGCTTGCAAAGGGGAGACATCTATTACAATAAGAAGAGGGGTAGCATTGTCGGGTGTTTTTAAAGGCGGCTGTAAAAGATGAATAATGGGCCAGCTTAAAGCTAAAAGACAGCTGCCACGCTCAGTGGCCCTGATGGATGCCTGAATCCCCCACGTGGAGGAAACTGGCTCCCTGGAGACCACCATCCAAAAAATTAATTACTACGATTCAGCATCTTTAAATGTGCCACTTAATATACTGCCGCCATAATTAAATTTCCAGCCCTGTGACCTTGAGACCATTTCCTGTGATAATAAATGAGATCAAGGTTTAATCGACACTGAGAACGGATGTGGAACTGCCCGAGAAAAGCGCCAAACCGCTCTGGAAATCCTCAAGGTCAGGTGGGAAGCAAAGCCGGAGTTGGGAAGGATATTCCCCTCCAGGTGCCAAAGGTAATTCCACCCTGGGATGGGCTGGCTGGAGATTCTGACTGCTGGCTGGGATTTTATTTCCAAACCACGATGCTTGATCCATGGTTTTTTGTTTATCTTTTTAGATTAGATAGACAGACAGACAGACAGACAGACAGATAGATAGACAGACAGACAGACAGACGGATAGATAGACAGATTGACAGATACGGCAGTTGGATAGAATATGAAGATAGGTAGGTAGGTATGTAGGTATGTAGGTAGGTAGGTAGATAGATAGATAGATAGATAGATAGATAGATAGATAGATAGATAGATAGATAGATAGATAGATAGATGATATGGCAGTTGGATAGAATATGAAGGTAGGTAGGTAGGTAGGTAGGTAGATAGATAGATAGATAGATTGACAGACAGACAGACAGATGGATAGATAGACAGATTGACAGATACGGCAGTTGGATAGAATATGAGGTAGGTAGGTAGGTAGGTAGGTAGGTAGGTAGGTAGATAGATAGATAGATAGATAGATAGATAGATAGATAGATAGATAG
>NW_020769352.1:9285638-9317242 GCF_900518735.1 Pseudonaja textilis
AGATAGATAGATAGATAGATAGATAGATAGATAGATAGATAGATAGACAGACAGATGATATGGCAGGGATAGAATATGAAGGTAGGTAGGTAGGTAGGTAGATAGATAGATAGATAAGAGAGAGAGAGAGAGAAAACCTTCTGATAAGCCGGGTCAGTGGGGAGGCCAGATTCTACTTAAGTTACTAACTTAAACCTGCAGTGATTCACTTAACTCTAGCAAGAAAGGTCATAAAATGGGACATAACTGACTTAACTGTCTCTCTTAGCAACAGAAATTTTGGATTCAATCGTGGTGGCAGGTCAAGGACTACCCGTGCCATATTTTTCGGCATACTTAGGATGACTAAGAATTAAAGGCCAAAAGGCAGAAAAACAAAATGATATTTCAGTTCATCACTGTGCTGCATTCTTTTTAATGCTTAGCTTAATTTGTTTGATATATATATATGTTTGATATATAATTTGTTTGATATATATATATAAATATATATGTATATATATATATATATAATTTTTTTTTCTGGTATGATAAACAAGATGCTTTACATATGCCTACCAGGAAGAATTGATAGTTCATGCTTCTGTGTGTTATACTTGTTAAAATATTTGCATTTGAAAGCCATATTCGACTCTTTGGCTTAAGGCAGTGTCTTTCCTAAGGAAGTGCGGATAGGGAAACGATTATAAATTCTAATTGTTTGGGCAGGCTCAACATTTAAAGAAATAGAGCCGCTTTCTCTTGGCTTCCCCTCGGCAGAGGGAAGGCGTTCGAAGATGTTTTGGGTTGGGAGACCTTCTTGGAGTCTTCAAAGAAGCAGAAGCGGATTCAGTTCAGGCCACAATTTGACAGGTAGAAATGGGCTTCCATGGAGAACACCTTTTGGGGGGGTTGGAGATACTGGACCTCTTTGTGGAGAGAGAGGGATGTTTCATGACTCAGCCTTCCAGCCATTGGTGGTAGCAAGGATGGCAAGAGTGTTCCTCAACCTTCGCCATTTTAACTTTGAAGCTGGACTTCAACTCCCAGAATTCCCCAGCCAGCATGGCTGATTATGTGCCCTCAAGTTGGTGCTCCCTCTTAGCTTCTAATATTCCACAGCCTCTTTTCAGTTGATCGATTATGTTTAATCAAACCAGTGTTGACTCTTCGTGACCCTCTACAGTCTTGGAATTAAGTGGAGAAATATACCTACTGTCTAATAATAATAATAATAAACAGAGTGCAATCTTCCTTTGGCCTCGTCTTGCCTGTGTGGAATGGTGCCAACTCAACATAGGGCATTGCCCACAAGATGATGATTCTCCTCATAGATCTCCGTTATTTTACATTTAAAACCTTGACATGATCCTTGACCGCAGACACCTTTTGCATCGCTTTCTGTGGGGTTGTAATTTTACCTATTAATCAGGCTAATCCAGCAGAATCAGCCTCAATCAAATGTGAATCAATTCCCCGGTTCTTCAAATTATAGTCTTTCATGAAAAGCATTCTTTAAGATGGCCTGTCAGTTAGGGGACCTACCCGAAGGGCCGACATTTTCACAGCCCAAAACAACGCTTGAACTTCTGATGGGTCAGAGACGGTCAATGAGGGAAAGAAGCTCTCTACTCCAGCAGTGCCCAAAGTTGGCATCGGGGTAGGTGAGGAGGCTCCGAGAATTTTCTCTGGGCCACCAGGGGGTTAGAAGGGAGCGAGGGAAGAAAGAGAACTAGCCTAAAAAGTTAAAATGTTTTATACGATTGCATGATCTCAGTTGCCAACTTGATTTTTAACGCGCACACACACACACACCAGTGGGTTCTACCAGTTTAGCCATTCTTCTTCCCAGTTTACCAGCCAGAGTCACCTTGGATGAATGGCGTATAAGTGTAATAAATAAGTAAATGGATATGGTAATAGCTGTGTTCCTGCCAACACTTTCCGTAGTCCTGGTCAGGACTATGTTCTGCAGTAGGGTAAGAAAAGGGAAGGCTTCTGTTGTCGGCAGGCGGGCTGCCCTTAATAAAATGGAAGGAAAGGAGGAATAAAAATAGAAAGAGGGAAGGGAAGGAAAGGAGGAAGGGGAAGAAAGGAAGAGAAGGGAAGCTTGTACTCCTTGGAAATAAGACAGTAGAGTGAGATCACACAAAAAAATTGTGAAGAAAAAGGGATAAATCACTTTCTGCCAGCTCTGGGTTTAAACTTGGCCTGCTGATTCAGGTGTTGCGGGCAGGAGAAAACCTCCTTGCCAACATGCGCCAGAGAATGACTTTGCCATCTTGGGTCAGGAAAGGGGTCTACTTTGGGGCAGAAAAGAGGAGGAGGAGGAGGAGGATTACTAAAGTGTCTAATGAACGGTGCTGGTATTCCCTGGGGCTGGCTGTCAGATGCATTATCAAAGGGACCCCCTTATGTTCCAATTAGCCATGTTCCCTCTAATTGAGCCCAGCACCGGAGTGGCAAAAGAGACGTCCGGTATCAAAGGTTTTGCTGGATTCTCTGCACTGATCTCCTCCTCATCTGGCAGAGGGCAGCTGCTGCAGCGGAGGGAAACACGGATTGCTGTCGTTGGCACTTTCCTGTTGGGGTTAAAAAGGGGAAGTGTGGGGGTTGGAAGTGTTGCGGGGGGGGGGAAGAGTGGGGGGGATTTACTAACAAGAAGCAGAGGCCTGGGAAACACACGTCAGCTAGGGAGAAGAACCAGCAATGCCTGTGCGGAAACACACTGCAAATCACTGGAGTTTAGAAGAATAAGATTAAAGTTGGAAGTTGGAGCTCAGTTCGTGATCTTGAATTGGTTTTGGAGTGAAAAGCAAAGGCGAATGAAGCGAGGGATGTCCTCTGTGCTCTGCTCAACCCTCCCACGGCGAAGAGGTGTGGAATAGTTGAAGTATTTTCAAGCTATTTTCAAGGAAAGACCCAGGAAGGCCCAAGGAATCAGAGAGACTCCTAAATCTTCTTGTCCCAGCTTCCTGTGGTTCAAACGAGAATATGCACCCATTACACGCACCTATCCATTCTATCCATCCATTCTAGCTAACCAGCTATCCTCCATCCATTGCCCTATCTATCTATTATCCATCCATCTATCTATGTAGCTATCCATATTTCTTCATGCCTCTTGTCTATCTGTCTGCCTGCCTGTCTATCTCTATCTGTCTGTCTGTCTGTCTATTTACATCCATACATCCATCCACCCATCCACCCATCCATCCATGTAGCTCTCCATATCTTCATCTGTCCATCTTTCCCTCCATCCCTCCATTTCTTCATGCCATCTATCTATCTATCATCTATCTATCTATCTATCTATCATCTATCTATCTATCTATCTATCTATCTATCTATCTCTCGTTTATCATCTATCTTCTGTGTCTGTCTGTCTGTTTATCTATCAATCTATCTATATATCTATATCCATCCATCTATCCATGTAACTATCCATATCTCTCCATCTTTCCCTCCATCCCTCTATCTCTTCATGCCTCCTATCTGTCTGTCTGTCTGTCTGTCTGTCTGTCTGTCTGTCCACCTGTCCATCTCCCTCCATCTAAAAGCAACAGAAGATAAATAACCATTCAATTCCACACCCCCTTATTTTGTTTTATTTTTAAATCCGTCCTTCTGGTTGATAGGCGACCAATGGAAGAGATCATTTTTTATTTATATTATACGAGGTGCAAGTTTGCAACCAGATTTGTGTTTTCTTGTTCGCCCTCTTATTTTGTCTCTCCATTCGCTCCATAATTATGCCTGTCGGGCTCCGGGCTTTTCCTGGTGAGGCTGCCCTTGTCAGCTTCCCTTATTGCTAATTTAAACTTCACAGCTTGGCATCTTGCGACAACAACACGAGAGTGCAACTGCGGTGCTCTTTAGCATATTTTGCATCGCAGGCCTGCTGGGCTGTTTGGGGGGAAAGTCGGGATGGTGGCAAATGCTGGGGTATCAGATAATTAAATGAAAAGACCCAATTGCTCCTCCCCCCCCCCTTTTCTGCTTTTCAGCAGAGCTCTTCCAATGGGGGAAGGAGGGGCCTCTCTTCTGCCAGGCCTTACATCAGGGGGTCCCCAAACTTGGCACCTTCAAGACTTGTACAAGGACTTTAACTCCCAGAATTCTCCAGCCAACATAACTGGCTGGAGAATTCTGGGAGCTGAAGCCCACAAGTCTTAAAGTGGCCAAGTTTGGGGACCCCTGCCTTATTTGGTCCCACAGGATCACTGTCATCACCTTCAGACATTAGAAGAATAGACAAGAGCCCGCAGATAATTGCTGCTTCCAGAAAACAGGCAGGGACTCCGAACCGACAACCAGCTCCCTAAATAAGCCATTTAAACCAAGTGAATCCAGGTTTATTGCATGCTAACATGCTCTGCAAGGATCTGTACTACTGACAGTCAAGGCAAATTGGCAGTAGGTAACAAGAGCCAGAAAGTGGGCTGGATTTAGATCCCTTGTGGGAGCAAAGGGACTCGAGACTGATGGCATGTTTGACCCCTCCCTCAGGCTCTGCCTGGTCATCGCCACATCTGGCTATTTTTGAGGATTATGGCTTCTTCCTTGGGAGAATGAATGAATGAATGAATGAATTCTTTTATTGGCCAAGTGTGATTGGACACACAAGGAATTTGTCTTGGTGAATGTGCTTTCAGTGCCCATAAAAGAAAAGATACATCTGTCAAGAGTCAAGAATCATCAGGTACAACACTTAATAATACTCATAGGGCACAATAAGCAATCAAATCATACCAGGAAACAGTCCATATAAATGGTTAGGATACAAGCCACAAAGTTACAGTGATACAGTCACAAGTGGGAGGGGAGGGGTGATAAGGAGTGATGAGAAGATTAATAGTAATAGTAATGCACGCTTTGTAAATAGTTGGACACTGTTGGGGGAATTATTTGTTTAGCAGAGCGATGGCGTTCGCGGATCCTTAGAACAATCAATCAGTGGATGGCTTGTCTTCAGAAGTTGTGGCTGCCCCATCACTGAGAGACCGGCCATATGGTGTGGGCTTTCCTGCTTGAGCAAAGGGTTGGACTAGAAGACCTCCAAGCCCCCTTCCCACTCTGTGTTCTCTTCTATTCCTTAACGATGGAGATCTTTTCCGATTGAACGCATTGCACAAATGTCCTCCTACCAACCTTCTTTCTTTCCTGGGAAACGGAGGGGGTCTTTCCAACCCACCCCTGATGGCTTTACAATCTAACAAATTTCAATACCCTAATGGAAATTCAGATGGCTGGAAAAAAAACTCTACCAGATGCTTTGACTAATTTTATTATGCAGCCACCTTTAATAGGCCCGGCTGCAATCCCATTTAGGAGGGGAGAAAAACGCCAACAGAACCGGGCTATCGCGCTCAATCAACACGGATTATCCGTCACTAAAGATGAACCAAAATGAGCCCGGCGACGTTTTTCACTTATCAAAGCTCGGGGCCGGCTAAGTTTCATTACAGCCCCGTGCTGTAAAACCCGGTGGGGGCCGGCCTTTTCCACCGAACATGGAAGCCGTTGCTGTATTTGTGTAAAATATCATCTCCAAATGCCATAAAACCTCGTAAAAAGTTACACCCCGATGAATAAAGTGTTCATAAATGAACCCAAGACAATTTAAACGGCTAATTAGATCGGAAATTAAGAAAGGCTCGGTTGGAAGTGGCCGTCCAAATATCCAGCCCACCAAACCGGTGGGGAATTCACCTTTGGGACCACACCAAGGATGAGAACTAGATGGGGGCTCCATTTCATATGCCAGTGGGGAATAAGCCAGGATACAACCATGTTTGGAAAAGCCTCGTTCGCATTTGAGGGTGAGCTCACTTGAACACGTGCTATTAATGTTGGGCTTCTTTCGCATTAGAGCAGGGATGTCCAACCTTGGCAGCTGTAGGGCTTGTGGACTTCAATTCCCAGAATTCCCCAGCCAACTTGGTTTAAATCTACCTTTCTGCCTTTTTTTTTCTTCCTGGGCACTGCCAGGGGAGAAACAAAGGACCCTCAACATCTGCTATCTGGAGTCCCGCCAGCCTCCATCCATCAGTGAAGAAGTGACATTAAGTAAAGTTATTAACATCTAAATAGGGTAGTTAAGAGGAAGGGAAACGCTTCTTTTAGAGAAGGCCCGTCACTAAATCTAACTTATAAACCTTGTCAAAGACTTCTGCCCCAACTGGCAACTCTCTGCTTGGTGATTGCAATGAAAAATGCGGTTTTGATGTTTGAGCTGTGGTGCAGAGCCAAAACAAAGCTCTCGGTCTCCGAGGCTGCCCACAATCTCACAGAGGATCATGGCTTCCTGTGGGTCACGTGGATTTCTACCCCATAAAAGGAAGGAGGGGTGGGGGAAAAAAGCAGGGAGATAAACATATACCAGTTATCATAGCGGAATTAAAGTAGGAAGACACCAGGACCACGTGGAAAACTATCCATATCTCTATCTCCCTATCTATCTCTCTATCTCTCTCTATCTCTATCTCTCTATCTCCCTATCTATCTATCTCTCTATCTCTCTCTCTCTCTCTCTCTATCTATCTATCTATCTATCTGCACCCTCAGTTTCCCTGTAAGGGGACCCCAAATCTTCCCAGGCAGGTGGCTTGATATTTTATGCTTTGTTTCAGAGCCGCACAAAAAGCAGGAAGAATTAAGCTCGCCTATTAGCGAGATGTGAGCAATTTCTCTCTCAAGAAGAATAAATATCCTGAGGCCGCAAGGATTTCAGCGAAGACGGTCTGGTGGGAGGGGTAACTACCCCCCCCCCCCAAAAAAGGAGGTGGGATAGGAAGTAAATATTAGTTTTGCATCTATTGACTCTTGCAATTTCCTTTGAAAAGAAGGCTTCTACAGAGCTCTATAAAAGAGCTGGTTGCAACCACTCCTTACTTAACAAAGGGGCGAGAAATTTGGCTGGAGGTCGACGCCAGCTTCATACCACGAAGGCCACTGCTGGCCTGGAGAAGGTGTGGTGGGCTTTTATAATACATTGTGCGACTTCTTGCAGATATAGCATTTCCACTGACGTCCTTCTAATTGGACCAATGCATGCCTCGTAAAACTATGAACTTTCTTTTTTTCTTTTATGAAAACCTTTTCTAATTAGTATCATCATTAAAATGGTTAATTGGAAGAAGGCAGCTTTTTCCTCATCAGAGGAAAAAAACTTGGGCTCCCAGGGTCACTCGATGAAGGGAGGTTTAGCAGAGACAAAAAAAATGCATATTTCTGTACGACCAGCAAAGAAAAGTAAGGGATTTGGTGCCAGGAAAGATCGTGATGACACGGACATGGGCACCTTCAAAAAAGTGCCCTGAGATGGATTTGCAGGAGGAATTTCACGCAGGGGGAAAAACAGAAGTGAAAAATTTGATCCCTTTAGTGTTTCGGGAACCTCTAATTTCAGTTCAACTTCTTCTAAATTCTTATCACATTGGTTAAAAAAAAATGCAGGTCAGTTGAAACGTTAAGCCCAGTTCAGACATTCCTCAATTTAGAATTAGAATTCTTTTATTGGCCAAGTGTGATTGGACACCCAAGAAATTTGTCTTGGTGCAAATGCTCTCAGTGAACATAAAAGAAAAGCGACGTTCGTCAACAATCATGTTATAACACTTAATGATAGTCACAGGGTACAATCAGCAATCAAATCATACTAGGAAACAGTCAATAAAAATCGTAAGGATACAAGCGACAACGTTACAGTCATAACAGTCACAAGTGGGAGGAAATGAGTGAAAGAAAGGATGGGAGGATTAATAGTAATAGTAATGCAGACTTTGTAACTATTTGGACAGTGTTGAGGGATTTATTTGTTTAGCGTTCAGGAAAAAACTGTCCTTGTGTCTAGTTGTTCTGCTGTTCAGTGCTCTTTAGTGTCATTTTGAGGAAAGGAGTTGAAACAGTTTATGTCCAGGATGTGAGGGGTCTGTAGATATTTTCACAGCCCTCTTTTTGACTCGTGCAGTATACAGGTCCTCCATGGAAGGCAAGTTGGTAGCCATTGTTTTTTCTGCAGTCCTAATTATCCTCTAAATTCTGTGTCTGTCCTGTTGGGTTGCAGAACCAAACCAGACAGTTACAGAGGTGCAGACAACAGATTCAATAATTCCTCAATAATTTACAATAGTGACCAAAATTACAACAGCATTGAAAAAGCGAGTTATGACCATTTTTCACACTTCTAACCATTGCAGCATCCCCATGATGGAGTGATCCAAATTCAGATTCTTGGCCATTGACTCGTAGTTATGATGGTTTCAATGCCCTGGGATTGTGGGATCCCCTTTTGGTGACCTCCAAAAAGCAAACTCAACAGGGAAGCCAGGTTCACTGAACAACCCTGTTACTAACTGAACAGCTGCAGTGATTCACTTAACAAACGGCGGTGAGAAAGTTCATAAAATGGGGCAAAGTTCACTTAACCAGCGTCTCACTTAGCAGCGAAAATATTGGGCTCAATTGCAGTCATAAGTCATGGACTACCTGTCAGCTGCAAGACTTCTTTCCCCGCAATTTCCCGGACGTTTTTTGGTCCCAAAGATTCCCACTCATACTTAACGTGGCTGAGCGTAGCAAACCTGAATTCCTGGGAAATCTATTAATAATTCTTTACATAAGCAACTGTTCACAACTGTCTCCCTAATAAGTCAAAACTCTTGCATTTCCTCCCTTATGCATTATTGATGGGCCAATGTGCAGCACATTGCCCCTTACATCATGCTACTCGCATGTTACTGGTTCTCAGGCCGGGGAGGAAAAACGACAACGGTTTGAATTAATTTTCTGCCTGAGTCCAACCCACCCACAAATCAGAAAGTCTGCTTAGGACCAAATGCCAAATCCGGAAGTTAGCTCAGGTTTTCTAAGACACAAACGCACCTTGAAGGCCTCAGTGGTTGGCAGTAACTTGTGGAGGAGTCCTAAAAGAATGAAATTGTACCTAATGACCCCCATACACACACACACACACACACACACACTCCTAGTTTCTCTTAATCCTTGAGTTTTTCAGGAATGGTGGCTATGGAGCCTTGTTAGGTTTTTATTTTGGGTCCCCAAACTCGGTTTCCAAGTAAATGTGTTGCACGTCTTTGCTTAATGATGAACTGAGGCTGAATATTTATGATTTCTTGCTGATGCTACCCTAATGGAGGGGGGGGGTTACAAGGCTGGCAAAGTCTGTGGCCTGCAGCACTTCCCCCCCGCCCCCAGCCCAGTGCCAAAGCCTCGGGGATGCCGGCTGCTTCGGGGGGGGGGGGGAAGGTTTTGGCAGCTGCTGAGGACAACAGCCTGGGAGACAGATGCGAAGGTAGACCCGGCCCATGTGGACGTGTCTTTGAAGTGCTTGGGTGGGGGGGTCATTTCTCACCTAATGCCTACCCCAGTGGAAGGGGCACTAAATGGAGCCTTCTGTGTGGAAAGGGGTCAGCTGTGAGGGTTATATTGTGCCCCCAGGGTCGCCTGATCTCCTTTTGCGACCTGACAAGCAAAGCCAATGGGGATTCACTCAGCAGCCGTGTTACTCACTCAACAAATGCAGGGATTCCTTTTAGCAGCTGCAGCAAGGCAGGTTGTAGAAATTGCCGTTACTCTTCAGAGCACCTGAGAAGGCCCCTTCTGAGATGCTTCCTCCCCCTTTGTCCCTTCGGTGGGCCGAAGGGTCTCGTACCTGACATCATCATTGCCCTAGAGGCAGATTCTTCCTCGGGTCTCCCAAGGTTCTCCTCGCAACCCACCGCAGTTGATTTGCAGCCGATCTCTCGGAACATCGGCCTTCCCCCAGACATGAAGCAAGAAGGAGAAAGCTGGGCAGAAGCTTCCAGAACAGGGGTCTTTGCTGGCTGGGGAATTCTGGGAGTTGAAGTCCTCCAGGCTTAAAGTTGCCAAGGTTGGAGACCCCTGCTCCAGAACATTGGCCCCACCATGACGCAGGCGGTGTTTTGGCAAGGGGACTTTGGCAATAGCCTGTCAGTTGCTCTCCAAACCCTGGAGCAGAGACGCTTCGTAATCCAGGACTGATCGCTCCCTCCCTACAAACCCGTTCTTCTGGAAGATCAATCTGAGATGGGACCAGAATAATCGCAAAACAGTTTCACCGGGTGGAATGGGAGGGGGGGGATGTTGATGCGGCTTCCTTCTGTCTTCCCACAGCTCTCTGAGATGATAAAAACGGGACTTGTTTCTCACATGGTTTCCCCCGGGCTCTTCAAACAAAGGTTGTGTCGTCAGCAGGAACAAAGGAAAACTCCTCGCCTGCCTCATCCCAGTCTTATTTGGTTTTAGTTTCCTAAAATCAAAATTACATAAAGACACAAGGACATCAAGCCCGTCCTCCCAATGCGCCGGCTTCCTTTTGTTCTTGAAGCTCCTGGTGCACCGAGACTGCTCCAGGTGCTTAAATAATTGGGAAGATGGTTTCTTCCTTTCGGAATCTACTGGTCATTAGCAGACAGCGGAGTGCAGGAAGCGATGTTCTTCAAGAGGCAATTACCACTTCTGTGCTTGTTCTCATCAGCTGTGGGGCTCTTCTCCCTTTTGATGGAAGGCTGCAGAGCCCCCCCCCCCCCCACGTGGGAAAGAGAAGCTGCCATACCTGTGCTGGTTTGCGCATCGGGTGATGCTCACATTCAACCTGGGACCTTTCTGGTCCCCTAAGCCTGATCTCAGAAGGAAGAGGTGAGCCTCTGAAAAGGATCCGTCTCGGAGAAGATTCCTGCAGCAGACGGGATCACCTGCAACTGATCCGAGACGGCGGGTTGTAAAAGCAGTACCCCAAAACAGCAGGCCTCTGTTCTTCATCCCGATTTGGTAGCCAGGAAAGGACAGGAAACTCACGTCGGCCACCTGAAGGGCCTTTCACAGGCTGTTGGTTGCAATTCACTCAGCAGCTGGAGCCCCACCTGGGAGCAGGTCCAGAGGGATGAATAATTACACTGAGAGGCTAATCTTTCCCATGTGGAAGTCTACCCGGGTCCAGAGATTCCTGGCAGAGACGAAGTAATTAAGATTTCGTGCTTATTGGGGTTTTTTTCATCCTGATGCTCTTGGCAGCCCAGGTACATCTGTAGAAGGGACCTGATTCTGTCAACTCGGCGAAATATGTGTGTTGCTCCTCATAGATCATCAGGGAAGCTGTCAGTTTCCGTTCCCAACAGCTGTCTGGGCAGATGTGAGCCCCAGCCTTTGCATCATCTGGATGAGTCAGGGCCGCTATTAATATTGCTGCCTTCTCTGTGTCAACAGCTTCAGCCTCAGAGGTGCCAGCCCTCCCCGTTCTCCAACGTTGACACCCAAATGTCCCACATTTCTTCACACGGACAAGGATTGCAAAGCTGTCTTTCTTTTTAAAATGGGGAGTTTTCGCTGGGCTCTAGAGGAGAGAATCTCCACAGAGAGTAAGGCGAGGTTTCTTTTGACAAAGGCGAGTGCCTGGGGGGGGGAAGAGAACAAGATGTGACGCCTCCATCACCCCAGATTTAGGGGCACGGCCAAAGAAGGAAGAGCTACACATCTTAATGCCACTTTGGGGTCCATTGCAGAGTATTCTGCACAGAATTCATCAACAACGGAAGTGAAGGGAGGTGGAATTAAAAGTCTTAAAATTAGAGATGAATTTCCGGGTAAGCCCTAAATGAGTTTCTTGACCTATTTTGAAAAGAAGGGGGAGAAAAACCCTGATAAAATTGCCAACGCTCTGAATATGTTTCCTGGCTGCTTCATTACAGTTAAATTGGCTGAATTCCTGGGTGGTAACTCATAACGTCTTATTAGCTGTGCTAACAGCGGTGAAGCCTTAGGTCCAGGAAATTGACACGGCAATTAAACTCCAAGGCTGCATTATTTGGGGTGGGGGAGAAGGCTCCAAGGGCTCAAAGGTGTGTGCCTTCTCCGTTTCCAACGGACGCACACCATGCTACCTTACAAGAGAGGTAACCTGCCTCTCCCTGTTCCATCAACGGAGGGCGACCAGTGGAGGTCAGGCTGGAAACCCTACAGCATTTCAGACAGATGCTTGTCCAATCTCTTCTTAAACATTTCCAGTGCTGAAGGACCCACAACTTCTGAAAGGAAGCCATTCCACGGATTCATTGTTTTCACAATGAATTAGGAAATTTCTCCTTAGTTCTAGGTTGGTCTTCTCCTGGATTAGTTTCCATCCGTTGCTTCTTCTCTTGCCTTCAGGTGCTTTGGAGCTGGTGGTGTCGTCCTTTTGAGAGGCAGAGCTCGAGAGAGCCTTGGGAAAGGTGGGCTTGACACAACCAATCTCTAGAAGAAAGGACTGATCCATTCAGTGCGGGAGATCCTAAGGAAAAGCCGAAGAGATTAGAGTGTGACAGATCGGCATAAGAACTGTGCCGCTCTTTAGAATATTTGAAATGCAAATCCATTGCTCAAGATGCCCCATCCATTTCCAAACACGGCATAAAAGGGCGGTTTGGGGAAACTCTGAGCAGAAACCAAAAATAATGATAATAATAATAATAATACAAAAACTTTTAAAAAAATAATAATAATAAATTGACAGCGTCCGTGCAGCAATAAACCAACACAATTCTTTTCTTTAATTAGGCAGATCAAGTACGCAGCTGACATTTCCAATCACAATATTAACCGGTGGTATAATTATAACAAGCTTTCAAAAATATATACAAGGGGAATTAATCAGCAACATGGCCCCCGTGGAAGTCTTCCTTTCGACGCTCGAAAAGGCTGAGTCTGCAGGAGTTGCTCCGTTGGCTGCCCAGTCCCTACCAGTTTTGGAAAGGGCAAGCCAAGGGTTCAAACTGTCTGTGGAGAGTCTCGGCCACCCAGGTCATGGTTGTCTCAAAGGTGCTTTTTCCAAAGGCAGCTGGACCTCTGGTTCTCCCTTGAGGGGGAGGAAAAAAGAAAACATTTTGCTTCTCATCCAAGAAGCTTCATGGTTCTGGCAGAACCGATGAAGCTTCTCCGATGAGAAGCAAAATGTTTTCTTTTTCCTCAAGGGAAAACATAAAAACAGTCCGGTTGCCTTTTGAAACATTATCTGTGAGACAAAGTTCAAAAGTCTTGAGGAAGGCATCCTTGTTACAGGATTCCTTGCACACGCTCAAGAAGGATGACAAACCCAACCTTCCATATGTTATAAATGGCTTTCTGATCATCTGCAGAGGTAGTCACCCCGGAACAGATGCAAAGCCCACAATCTACAGAATTTGGCCTTGCAAGATCTCGACTCCCCAAAACCGGCCTTAAAAATGTAGCGGCGAGAAGGAAACACGGAGGCTGAAGAGAAATAAACCTTCCTTTTCTTTAAGGGGAAGGTGAATATTCAGGTGGAATAACAACGGCAATTGCAGGGTGTATTTATTGTGCAGATTGACAAAGTAAACTTGAAGGTGTGCGGCTTTCCTTCTTCTCCCTGGGCATTTTGCAAAATAGACCGTGAGGTCAAAACAAGCAATTTGGCAAAAAAAAAAAAAAAATCCAACTGGGAAAATAGTTCAGATGTTCTCTTTGAGGAAGTTTGATCTCCTCTGCCTGTTAGTTAAGTTTTGGCATCAGAAAACTTTTTATTTTTATTTTTTTGGGGACCATTGGATCATTTTGTCGGTGTGAGTATGGTTTCAGTAAACAGCACAATGGCGTGCCTGATCATTTGGACGAATACATGAAACGGTGCATCTGTTTGCAGCGGATACGATTTAACCCATCACCACATGCGACGACGTGGTCATTAGAGGAACCAGCACAATAAAAGTGTCTGGGAATTTCCCCCCCCCCCCACCTGGCATTCAATTCTGCAGACTTTTAACTGAAACAATAAGCATTCAAACAGCCGAGGCATTACCATTAAATTTTCAAAACCTTAAAATGACATTGATCGACAATTTGGGGTAAGTTCTTTCTCCTAAATGGAAAATTAGATCTCAAAGATGTACCAGGAAAAAGAAAAGAACGGAATTGGACCATTTGGCAGAACTGAAGCACTGGGAAAGCCTTCAGTCCCTCAAAAGTCTGGTTCCAAGGAAGGAAAGGGGGCCAAACATGCTCAGGCCTATTGACCGAACGTTCAAAGCTAATTTAATAAAAGCTCCCTCTCGTCGTTTTACAGTTCACTGTGGTGTCATGTAATGCTCTGGGTTACATTTATGCTGATTCGGGCTCAATGGATTTAAGAAATGCAGTCAGAGGGCAGAAAGTATGTAGCTCTGGGTTGGGATGTTCTTTGTTTTCTTACGTATTTAAATCTAAGGATGGGGTCTACAGGATACACCCCCTCAGCCTCCATTAGCCCCTCTCCCCAAGATACCAAGTGAGGTCAATCTGGTTTAAGTTGGGTCTGATCAACCCCGTTACCCTTTAAGCCTTCTTGTCTGGCTTTCTTTCTCCCCCATTCTCCACCTGCTGTATTTACCAGCAGCCAGGCATCCCAGAAAAATTTCCCCTCTGTCTTTAAAAGCTGGTTTAGCCTGCCTTTTCAATTCTTTGCCGGCCGCTCGGGCTAAAATGTGAAAATAATCCCCGGTTTCACTTTCAAACTCTCTGCGCTTAAAAAGAACCTTCCCCAAAATGATTGATGCGCAGAACTAAGCCCAAAGGCAACCGGGGGAAGCTGCTTTGAATAGCAACCAATTCCCCGCCATGCCTGCCACGCTCCCCGCGAAAGAATCTAATCTCTGAACTTTTAAAGGTCAAGATTGACTGTCTGGTAACACGGGCTCAAGTGTAAATGCTCTCTAATGCTGCGCGAGGTGATTGCTTTGGTCTCTAGGCAGTGTCAATTTTGTCCCAAGGAGCTGCAGATGTGCCTAGCATTAAGTCAGAACGGTGTCAAGGGCCCTCCTTGAGCACTGCCAGCTTCTCTGAGAAACTGGTCCTAAAGCCCCAGTCGATTACACATCATGCCCCATAGACAGCCATTTAAGACGGGGAGAAGGATGGAGTGTGCGACGGAATTAGATGTTTTTAATGCCTTGAAACCAGGAAGCCCGGCTGGAGACTGTCTCCGGGGATTGCAAAGCCTCGGCCCCTCCTGTTCTTCCTCCATGGAGACCATTAACCTCCTGTTCTCCAAGAACTTGACTTTCCTGGACTCAGCCCCCGGGCCCTTGGGGGTCCAGAGAGGTCAAGAAGTCGACTTCTAAAGGTTAGAAGTTGACTTCCCCACCCCTGCTACTGCAGAGCCCGAGGCCCAACATTTAGAGATGGCATTGGAAAGGCCGAACGATGCTTGGAAGAGCCGTTGACCCTTGGGGCAAGGGAAAGAAGACCACTCAGTGGAAAGGATGGTTGTCTTTTGTGTTGGGGAATTCCGTCTCTCATCATTTCTGGACTTCAGGTGATTCGCGGTTTTTTTGCCAGGTTCTTGTGTTGATACTCTTGTTGGTTTCGATTTAGGGCCACCGCTGAGATCACTTTCTCTCCATTTGTCATCTCGGCTGTGGTGACAGTGGTGTTGACGCAACCACAAGAGGACTTCTAAAAATCAGGTTCACACAAGGGGGAGGTGGGGAGACCAGGAAATTGCAAGGCAGAATGGCGCGGTTTTTGGTGATGGACCTCTTGAACATCTGTTACATGCAGAACCTACTGAGATTGACCTCACTCTGTCCTTTGTCCTTCTCTTTGAGGGCTACTTCCGAGATCCCATTTTGAGACAATGCCAACATTCTTCCGTTTGGAAATTGGCCCTCATCTGTTCGCTCGGCAATGCTCTCCATTAAAGGCTGAGAGGATACTGTGTTATTCCTTTTCTATTGTTCCTCATAACCGAGTCACAAAAGTATCATAATTCTCAGCATGAGACCTCCTCCCAAACAAATTAGCCCTTAATTAAACAGAGCTTCGAGCTCTTTATGCAGTTAAACAGATGCAAATACCCAATCATCCCACTCTTCCCAGCATGCGATGGACGTTGGTCCATGAACAAGATAAACAGAACAAGCAGAGATGTCCAATGGCTGCTGGGTTTTGTTTTGTTTTTTTAAATTTAAAGACAAATTCACACTTCCAGATTCACCAGAAGCCATCATGGTTGACCATTCTGGGGGTTGGAGTCTCAATTAGTTGATTTATTGCTGAAAGCCCTTGTGAAGGAATCTTCTCAACTAATGGTCAACACTTGGTTAGAGTTTGATAAGAGTCAGCAGCACTCAAGGGTGGAGGTTGGGCTTTGTTTGTGGCTACGTAGGGATTCAAGGCCGAACCCTCTTTTGACTCCACCCCTAGATTCTGCCTTTCCTTCTCTTACCTCGATGCTGTTATTAACGCCCTAGTTGTGGTCAGCATCTGACCTCCCCAGTATTCAACCGGAAAACCCATAAATGAATCATATAAATAGATAAATGATGTTTTCCACCGAGATGATTCCTTTAAGCTTCAATGGACCTCTGTCATTTACTGCTGTCATGATGTCAATTACAAAATTGGTCACTTGACTTCGGGCAGGTTCTCTTTACCTATTCAGAAATCTCGTTCACTACTGTCACCTTTTTGACCATCTGGTAAAACTCAAAATAGGTTTTGGAGGCCAGTTATCTGAAACAGTATTCTTTTTTACAACTGCAGTCTCCATCAAGGTGTGTGTTACCCTAGATCAACACATCCCAAATCTCTGACAGTAAGCTTAATATCTTCCCAGCAGGTAGAGTAATTAAATTTGCACACACACACACACACACACACACACACACAAAAACACACACACACACAAGCCCATGCACCACACACACACACACACACACACACACACACACACACACAATGGGCACTCAATAAATCTGAATAAATTAACAACGCATTACTAAGGCTGCTACATTAAATTTGCATAGTGCATTTAATGAATATGCAACGGCAAGAAGAAAGGTCTGTGCCTGCGATCCCAGTGTATTACCATAAGCACTTCTAGCATCTTTCTTAAATAATGCACTCATTTGCACATCACTGACTTGGCTAATTCTGACTTCAGTCAGGGTAGCCTTGTAATTAAGACTCTTGCTTTAATTTTTAATGAAGTTTATGTTACATCAATCCTGACAGTAATGAGGGGGACGTGGAAACAAAAAGGCTCCTAATAATTAAATTCACAAACCAGTTTGAGGGATAATAATTCCTGAGGAGAAATTACATGACTAATTATTAATTAAATATTCATACCCGGGCAGGGCCTTCTTCCTTAACTCCTCATCTTGTTGATAATAACGCCAAGCTGCGGACGTCTTCCACAGAACCATGCCGGGTTTTAAGGTCTTCGTTTAATTTTAGTGTGCCATTAATCAATATGACACGCAAAAGAAAGAGAGAGAAAATAAAATTGTTTTAATTGGCCTCATTTTATTATGTCTAAATATTACTACAGTTGGTTTAGTTGGGGTAGAATTAATCCGGTTAGTCAAAGTCTTGTTTTATGGAAGCATAAATTCACTTTATATCCATAAACCTCTAATGGTAGCAAAAGCTGACCTTTTGGGGGTACCATTACTATTTACAGATAATTACATCAACTGTTTAAAAGGTTATGTAATAGCTTTGCATTTATCATAGTACAATGGAAAACACGGACTATTATTTCATTCCCTAACACTGGCAAGGAAGTCTTCCAGGCCCTAATTTCCGCTTGCTTGTAATGTAAGCAATATTAATGTGTGTGTGTTTTGAAGCTATGTATGAAGAGTTTTCCTTCAAAAGTGTACAAGGGGGTTTTCAAATGATCGGCTGCCGTTCCATCTTGGTCTTGAATGTGATTTTCACCAGACTCTTAAAAAGAAGTAATAATTTCAGGACGAGTGGTTGTAAGGGACCATCAGAATTTACTCTTAAGCAATACAGATGACACCAGTAAGAAAGACCCCTCGCTTAGGATGGGCAGCCTCTGTTTTGCAATGATAACTCGTAACAGTGTGAGGAATTCTGCAACTGAAAAATGATATCCCAGATAATACCCAGCGGATTTGGATAAGGATAAGACAGGGCGAAGGAAAGAAGGAAAAATGGAGGGAGGGAGGAAGGAAGAGAAAAGGGGAAGGAAGGAAGGAAAGGAAAAGGAGAAGGGAGGGAGGGAGGAAAGGAATTCCATGGATGCTCAACTAGCTGACAAAATGGTTCAGATCAATGACCTATCTGATTGGCCAAAAAAATTATCATCTCCTGCATGGTCTGACTCTAACCGGTTGCCAAATGATTACAAAGTTGTAATCCAAGTCCACATTCTTCTCTCAGGGCATTTGAATAGCCTCCTGGAGGGCAAGGATTTTGTTTTGTTTTTCTAATAATTAAACCAGTGGATTCATCCAAGGCAAACCAGGGTCCATAGCCATCTGTGGGCAGAGATTCCCACATTCGTCATGGCTTGTTCGGGGTACTAGAATCAATATGCTTGCAGGGCATTATTAGGTAAAGTTTTCCCTCACACATACATGCTAGTCGTTTCCAGCTCTGGGGGGCGGTGCTCATCTTAGTTTCTAAGTCGAAGAGCCAGCGCTGTCCGAAGACGTCTCCGTGGTCACCTGGCCGGCAGGACTAAACACCGAAGGCGCATAGAACGCTGTGACCTTCCCACCAAAGGGGTCCCTATTTTTCTACTTGCATTTTTACATGCTTTCGAACTGCTAGGTTGGCAGAAGCTGGGACAAGGAATGGGAGCTCACTCTGTTACGCGGCTGTGCTAGGGATTCGAACCGCTGAACTGCCGATCTTTCTGACCGACAAGCTCAGCATCTTAGCCACTGAGCCGCTGCGTCCCCTTGGCATTATTACTCTAGCTCAAATCCTTTTTTTCTTTTTTTTAACTAAGCCTTACAAACCTTCTTAATTTTAGCTTTTTTTTTTCTTTATTCTTTTAAATGAACACCTGAAGGCAGTTTAGGGGAGGGAAAAAATGGAAAACACTCCTTCACCATAATGAAGTATCCGTTTAGTTCTCCTTGGTATTAAGAAGCCACGAAGTCCACCAGAGGAGGGATGCCAGGCTTAGAAGAATATCTCCTTGACTGCACTGAAGCAGCCTGAAAGGTCCCCCCTTATATTCTTATGAACTTAAAGCCGTGTATCTCAATCCGGCCCACCTTAAAAAAAAGGTGAACTTCAACTCCCAGAATTCCCCAGTAAACACGCTTTAAGATGGGCAGACTTCAACTCCCAGAATTCCTCAGCCAGCCTAGCTATTATTATTGCATTTCAAAAAAAAAAAAAAGTACACTGTTTAGAAATCTGCAAAGTGCAGGAAAACAAGGCATAAATACAGTTGCCTAGCACCACTCATTGAATGAAAAGCAGGGTGTATATTCTACCAACATGAAGTATTATCATCCCTTCCTCCTTGTGTTCTTAACTTTATGTTGGTTTGTCTTTCGTTGTGATGGCTACCTCCCTTTCTCTCCCTTTCTGTCTCTTTCCTTCTAGTGGTGACCACATTGCTAGAGGAGAAATTCAGTGGCATAAATGTATCGCCTGGAATGTTATAGTTTCTTAGGATCTGTCCAGATTTAAAATCTGGAATAATGGGCGTCTGTTTGTCTGAGCTGCCTCTCAGCCCTTTTTGTCTAATTGCAAAGGCTAGCATACGATTGCTAACGTTCTCAGTGCTTGCATGTTTAATTGAACTCCTGAGAAACAGCATCAGGGAGGCTAGAGATAAATAAACCAGGACTCCCATCCGTCTCTCCCCAAATCCATTGCTGTTTCATAAATCCAAGTCGGTAGAAATCTAATTGAGTTACCGTGCTGAATTAACTGACATCTAAGTGGCATTCATGTCTACAAATGGAATAATTAGACACTCGAAAATGGGATCCGCCAAGTGTTATCCCAAGTGACAATAGCACGACATTTGTATTCAATCAATGAACTGCTTCCCCTCCCCTGTAAATGAGTAAATACAACATAAACAGGGTGGAAACAACAGATGTGTGACCCTGTTTGGAGGAGGCAGCCAAAGAGTGTTTTTATTAACTGTCAATAAGAGCTTCGGGGACGATTAACAACTTAATGCCTTTTCACAGGCGTTGCTTCTAAAACATGTTTTACATCAGATTTGGTTTTAATGTTTTCTTGAGATGTCTGTGGAGATTCTCAATCATCCAGGTCATGGTTGTCTCAAAGGTGCTTTTTCAAAGGTGCTTTTTTCACTTTCTTGGTTTCTTCCTTGGAGGTGTTTTGCTTCTCATCCAAGAAGCTTCATCAGTTCTGGCAGTTCTGGTCCCAGTTCTGGGACGAATGGAAGGATCATATTTGTTTGCAGGCATCTGGTCATTAGCAATCTCTCTGAAAGCTGTTCAGATCACTTTCTTGAGATGGTCTTGCCTTTGTTTTCAACTATCAAAGGTGTTTTTAGCCTTTCCTTCTTCGCAAGGGACTCTAAGGGGAACATCGTCCAGTGTTATCCCCGCCTTGGCCTCTTCAGACTAAGACAACGTGACGTGGGATCTATTCGTGGGCAATTGGGGATCCACTTGCTTCCAGCTCTCAGAGAATTTCCAATGGGTTAAAATTCCTGACCAACTTTGAATTGAAACGTCCAAGAGACGGGCCCTTCATGGGAACTGTCCGCGGTTCTGAAGACCTTTAGGTTTCCGGTGCTTCCTGGATTGGATCCTCTTTCTTTCAATTTGGCTCACTGGGTTTATCACTTGGGCCAAGTTCAATTTGCAGTATCCAGGAAGAGCTGTAAACAAAATTATTAAGAGGTCTTTAAAATCTTCTTTTCGACAATACCCAAAACGCTGAGTTCTAGATGAACCAATGGCCGGACTCCTTCTAGGCCAACTTCCTCTATTCTGACATTTTGGGTGCTGAAAGAGCAACAGTTTAACTGCAGCTTCCTCTCCCCTACACAGATATAAAGGCAGGATATAATAGAAAAAGAATGGGAAATTGAATCATGGAATTCCACTGTTTCATAAAATCTTCCTTTATTATCTCTGAAAGTGTAGGTTGATCCAGAAGTGTCCTTGAAACCAATGGGATTGAAGTTAGGCATGATTAACTTATTACTACTGATTGCAGTAAGACTAAAACAAAGGTAAATCTACTGTAGAGGCAGCTCATAAAAATACATGCTGACTTTGATGTCTGTGATATTTTACACAATACAAGAGGGTAAACTTCTCTGAGGATTTTGATACAGAAGAGATAACACAGCAAAGGGAAGAAATGGGAAATGGCTTAAACTAAAAAAAGAATATTAATTATCTTAGATACTCAAAGGCCTGCAGATGGGATGAAAAATGTACTATTTTAGACAGGAATCAGGCCATCAGTTTCTTGGAAAATCCTTTTCAGTCTATAGAGTTCCTGTATAAACCGTTGGGTTTATTCTCCTGATTCTCTTTGAAAGCTTTTTTTGACCCAAACTTAAATTACAGTGAAACTGCTATCAAATTAGCTACATGGGATAATGGATTCCTCTCTTTCAGAAACCGGTCTCATTTGCATGCATATTTTATTTATTGCACCAATTAAGTTTGGCAAATACTTTGCAATGAGGTCCCTATGACCTCATAATTTACCATTTCTCTTGGGGCAACCAGCCCAAATTAGCACTTTTTGAATAATAATGCCATTTCCCCTCCAGAAAGAAAAAAACCACATAATTTTACCTCAATAGATGCCTTGTTTGTGAAGACCTTTCACTAATACTCAGACCAGTTTACACTCCAGCCAAGCTTTGTTTTAAATTTAAAATGAGTGAGATCCAAGCAAGTAAATCATATGAATTCTTTTCTTGAGTTTTGGATGAAGCATTAATAAATGAAATGCTTCCCCATGTATATGATATAGAAAAATTGAACCTTGTGTGTGTCTATACATTTCAACTCCTCTGATATAACAGCGAACACAAAATAGATGGCTAAAGCAGTCAACATGCCCCATGTCAAAAGGAAGTATTTTTTGGAACATAGATAAGGACCAAAGGTTATTGTGATGTAATATTTACTCTGTGGAAATGTTTGGAGAATGCTCCTCTCTCTGCTCAAAACAACAGTGTTTGCAGTCTCATTGAGAGAGGTGAAAAGAGATAGCAACTAGTGACATTGACAATGCACAAAACCCCAAATCGAAACAATCTGATTGTCCCCAAAGCAAAGCAAGTCCATCCAGGAAAATATTGTGGCTTGCCAAGTGCAGGACAAATCCTTCTTTTTGAATCTTAGCTAACAAAGCTTAGTTTTTGGGGAGAAGGGAGCTTGACACATGCTGGGCTATCCTAGAAAGACAGTCTTCAACAACCAGCTTAGACTATCTAACCCGTAGGCTTCTAGTGGATGGTTAGAGTTGATGGTCTTTTCATCTTTTTTCTGTGATTGTTTTTTCCATCTGATAAATGCACTTATTGAGTTGAGTTTTGGCATCAAGACCTTCCAAGTATCATCCTCAATGTTTCAGAATAGATAGAATAGAATAGAATTCTTTATTGGCCAAGTGTGGTTGGACACACAAGGAATTTGTCTTCGGTTCATAAGCTCCCAGTGTACATAAAAGAAAAGAGATATTCATCAAGAATCATAAGGTGCAACACTTAATAATAATCATAGGGTACCAATAAGCAATCAAATCATACTAGGAAACGGTCAGTATAGATTGTTAGCATACAAGCGACAAAGTTACAGTCATACAATCACAAGTGGGAGGGGATGGGCGATAAGGAGTGATGAGAAGATTAATAGCGATAGTAGTGCAGACTTTGTAAATGGTTGGACAGGGTTGAGGGAATTATTTGTTTGGCAGAGTGATGGCATTTGGGAAAAAACTCCCCTTGTGTCTAGTTGTTCTGGTGTGCAGGGCTCTATAGAGTCATTTTGAGGGAAGGAGTTGAAACAGTTTATGTCCGGGATGTGAGGGGTCTGTAGATATTTTCACAGCCCTCTTTTTGACTCGTACAGGATACAGGTCCTCCATGGAAGGCAGGTTGGCAGCCATTGTTTTAGAATGTTAAGTAAGACTCCCATTGTTGATGTGTCAATGCAATCTCCTTTCCTCTGAGGGTTGGATGAATGCTGGACACGGGAATTCTGGGTCACTCTGTGTAATCGTAAGATTCCCATGAAATCTTGTATAAGTGCAGCCAATGGATGAATTTTGAAGTGTGAATTTGCATGGAGTTCAGTTCAATGTGCTGCATTCAACCAAATGTTCTCAATCACAGGCAACCCTCAACTTTCAACAGTTTGTTTAGTGACTGTTAAAAGTTACAACGGCACTGAAAAGAGTGGCTTAGGGCCGTTTTTCATATTTAATGACCATTGCGGCATCCCATAATCATGTGACCAAAATTCAGGACCCTCCCCGCCCCCGGCAACTGACTCGTACTTACGACAGTTGCACAGTGTCCCCAGGGTCACGTGATTCCCCTTTTGCAATCTGAACCTGCAGATGGGATCTCATATAAAGTGTTTATTTTGGTTTACGCGCAACGGACTATCTTAGATTGTGATGCCTTTCAAGGATGTAATGATCATGGTTAATACTGAAAACTCAGGTGCATTAAGTTTTAAAAAAGTAATTCTCCCCGATTGTTGACGTGTGTTAACAATAGAACTACACCTCCCATGGTGCACCAATTGCAAGAAAAGCAAATCACGGGGACCCAGCTGACCATTTCTTCAATCTGCAGAAGCTCGCTTCAAAGGAAACTCAGTCTCGGTGATTGTTTATCAGTGTACAGAACAGCAACCGAACGTGTCCCCCAGGATCCAAAGCCTGCATAGTATTAACTGTGCTTTAAACTGTAATGAATTCCCAGTTTAATTCACGACGAGGTTTCAATTTATACCACATTTAGAGTACTCCAGGTTCAAGTAATCACTGCAGTAATTAACTTACTTCCAGTCCTCCAAAATAAACCCACTAATTTTTGCAATCAGCCTTCATTTGGTTAATCACCAGTTTAATTGATTTAATTAGTTTGATCTGCAAAATTAGTCAAGTGTAAATACTGTTTTGTAAACAGACTTTCGCTCCAAGCTGTAATGTAGGGATTTCTAATTCAAAGCTAGGTTTAATAATAAAAACAACGCAAACACAATTTTGTCATGGCATCCAGCAGTTTTTAAGTCTCAAAGATGCAGATATATGCTCTACTGACTTTGCTGAGTATTCTGTATGTAACGATGCTCCTAATAAAACCAGATAATTCTCCCCCTTTTTTGGGGGGGGGGATTATTTTTAGGCTCAAGAGGATAATCCCCGATGCAAAATGAAGGAATGCAAAAAGCAAAAGATTTTTTTTTAAGCAATGTTTCAGGATGTGTAAATGAGAATTAATTAAGGGTAACATTCAATTGCAAAAACCCCTTGAAGCTATGTGTATTTATTGATTGCAATTGTTCCCATTGAACAAAGTTTCTCAGTGTTCTTTCTAACCTTTCCTGGCTAATTTTAAGCCTGGAAGAACTTCTAAATACCCTCAAATAAACTGATTCCTTTTTGAAGAAACCAGACTCTGTCGTAAACAAGCCAGCTAAGCCATAAGTTCTCCGAAATTACAGTGTTTGTTCAGCGGTGACACTGCAGACGAACAGATTTATAGCTGACGTACGAGTTGCAAACAAAAGATGCACAATTAAAATACAGAATAAATCTCAATCCTGAATCCTTCTTGACATCCATGCTGGTTGGGGAATTCTGGGAGTTGAAGTCCAGGAATCTTAGTCTTGCCAAGGTTGGACACCCCTGATTTAATAGAAGTATTGAGTCTATGCGTGGATTTTTTTCCATCAATTGTAGTCTGTACTACCTGCCATTTCAAGGGAAGGACAATAAGGTGTCTTGGTCATCTAACTGTCATTGGTCAACTTCCTCCAAGGAAGGAGCTTCCTCCAGACAGTTGAGATCCAACTTCTAGACCATGTTGTGCTCCAAAACCAGCCGTGGTGCATGTGTTGTCCCAGCCAGTCTATGGGAATTGGATAGTTACTTAGGAATTATGAGCTGTCCCCTTAAGGGAAGGCATCGTGGTAAATGTAGTTAAAGGTATCCTGGGAAATGTAGTCCATATCACGTGACCACATCTGTAATCCTGATTGGTCACTAAATTGACCCTCGAAGGGTTGGGGGAGGTTTTCCTCACTTCTTGCCTGAACTCACGAACTCATGGCAGCTTTTTTCTATCGCTACGAGATGGGTTAGGAGATAACCATCTTTTACTAGAAGGCAGATATACAAAGGATTGGTCATTAAAGAAGAACTTCATCACAAATGTGAGTTATGAGGATACCTGATGAACCAATAAATGTTCTTTGTTGTGGACGTCTTGTGGAGTTATCTATTTGCATCTGTACAGTTTATAAATCCACCTCTGTGCAGAAGGCAGAAAAGTAAAAGATGATCTCCTGAGGCCCATCTGTATAAAGATTGTTAATTTGGATTTCGGATAAAGCAAAGTAATATTGAAGTGATTCTGAAGTTCTCAGGTCTTCTTCTCTGAGGAACTTCACGAACTTCTATCTCCCACCCCTAGAAGTCAAAGGAAATTACGAGTTCCTTAGTCCTGCAGTCTGAATGTAATTGCAAGCCATAATGGCAACTTTGATTGGTCAGTAAGTGAGCCAACAAGTATTTAAAGAGGACTACGAAGGGGGAGCCAAGAGCAGTTGGAAGTTGTCACTAGGAATAAGAAGCGTTATTCTACTAGAAGACCTTCAAGCTCCTTTCCAACTCCGTCGTTCTGTATTCTGTGGAGAATTTCTGAGCGGCTCATTTGGTTTATGCAACATTCAACAAGGTCCAGTAAATCTGTGCACATCTGCCCTGCCCCTTGGCTGGATTACCCCGTCTTTGTCTTTCAGTCAGCACATTATTAATCATTCTTTTTCAACATGTTCCTTTTGGACTTCCCTGTAAACCACCCCATCAGATTCTAATCTGCAGCCTAGGAGCACGGTGGGGGATGCCCGCCAACCATTGCCAGATTGGAGACCCTTCTGGGGAGAAGAACTGAGCCAAGGTTGGGGGGTCTTCATTCAGCTGCTCCTGATGGACCCACTGCTTTTGTTTCAGGAGGGAGGATCAGAGACCGAGGAAGGCCAGGGATTTTCTTTGCCATCGTCTCCTTTTCAGATCAAACTATAGTTCCATCTTCTTGAGATGGGGAGAAACAGGGGGCAATGGGCTTCTTTTCACGGAGTCCCTTCCCCTATTTCTTTCGTAGCCCTAATATAAGAATCGTCTTTCCTCGTTGCGAGCCACGTCTGGCTGGGCAGGCTTGGTTTAGGGATGTGTTTCTGGCTCTTTGAGATGGGTGAGGCAACCGGGAGCCCCCGCCTCATTGGGAAACCTGCCTTCAAGAGGCCCCATCAGCTGGGGAGAGAGGAGGAGAGGGTCTTGGGAGGAAGGCGGGAGGGTGGGTCAAGGCCCGAAACTGCAAGGCCAGAACCAAAGAGCCAGATTTACACCGAGCGAGTGTCAGTGAGCAAGAATGAGAAGGCGAAGAACTTCAAGAGGAGGCCTCCAGTCCTTTTTCATTAGGGAGTTCTTGGGAAGGGGGGAGCGGGGGTCTCTTGAAAGCTTTTGAATCTTCTCTCCACCCTGGGAGATTTGAATCCATTCCTTTGCTAATGACCTCAAGGGATCCTCCTCCTCCTCCTCCTCCTCCTCCTTTCTCAGAGGAAGCTGAAGAAGAAGACGAGAGCAGAGGCCTCCGCAGTGTGGAGGGCAGGAGGCTCAGAAGGCTCCCAGCAACGACGTGACGTAGGAGAGGCTCCAGGACCGACCCTTTGACACGGAAAGCCCCTCCCGGATGGTGGACAAGCCATTTGGAGGCCACCAGACTTGCTTGCAAAGCTGAGGTGACCTTCATGCAGATTTGGTTCTCTTTCCTCCAATTTTTCATTCCCCTTCAAAGGCTCCGCTGAATATTCGAACCCTGGGATCCAAGCTGACCCGTTTGGAGTTAACGGAAAGTACCTCCTCTGCTAAACCACCCAGGCTTTAATGGGCCCCCACAGTCCGTGGAGAAGGCCAACATGCTTCCTGGGAACTGACCAGCATCCTACCCTTCCTACTGGCTGGTAATACCCATGACGCCTTTCTAGGCACTGATTCATTTATTTAAGAGAAGCCCTGGGCAAAAACCGGAGTTCAGAATCAGGAAGACGGAGGAGAGACGAAAGTTGTATTAATCCATAGCTAATCAAAGGCACCTAATAAGAGGCATTTATGGACCATATCAAATGTGAAGAGATGTAAAGAGTTGCTTTCCTTTCCTTTTACGAAACCTCGCCAATAGAAGCATTCGGTTTGGAATATTTATATATATATTTTTTAATCACGTGGCGGCAAATTTAATAAAGACGTATAACGGAAAGAAAGAGGAGAAAGAGGCATCTCCAGAGAGGCCTGCTCTCTTCAGGAAAGGGTTAGCATCTGCATTGTCTATTGGACACCAAAAGAAGCCAGAATGTCGGGGGTTGGAAGCCTAGCGGTTACATTCATACAACCTGCTAAGCTTAGCTTTAACCGTCATGGGTTGTTTTCAGACTGGCATGTAGATCTAGCTTGCTTCTATCATTTGCAGAGCAACATAGGGTGTAAACACAGGAAATGTGTTAATTCATTAGCTCGGTTAACTGTTTTGTGCGAACACAGTCACAAATGCTACAATTCCACCCAAGATCTCTTGTTTTTCTGAACAGAAGCTGGCTTTTTTTTAATAGGAATAGATTCATTTCCTTTCCCAGTAAATTAAAAAAAAAAGTTGTTTCTTTTTCTTTCCCTTAACCACTGGGCTCTTCTCTGTCCCTGCATCTATGCTCCCTTCTTCCTCGGTTGGTTAAAGGTGGGGCGTTTCAGCGGAACAGAGATTCAACTGCTGGGTGCAACGTTGCAGGACTGATAGAAAAATAGCTCCACCGCTAGAAACAAAATAGCTGCAAAGACGATCTATCCTCCATGCAAGGACAGATCAACAATTAATGCAGGAGGGGAAAAAAGCAAGAGTTAAAGAGAGATTATCGTACAAGACAACCATTAAAGGAAAAGAAACCTTCCTCTTGTGAACAGGGCTCGTTTAGTCCTAAGGAACCTGCCCGCAATCGCTCTCCGAGAGCAAAGGCCACCTTCTCTCCTTCTGATATTTCTGCTGAGTGGTGCTCTTGCCACAATCGTCTCCGAGATCAAGTTATCACCGCCTGAAATCCCCTGCGAGGTTCACACACACTTCATAAACCAGCCGGACAAGCAGACAACATGGAAACCCTAAAGGTTAAGTACATATGATTGACCTGGAAGAGTCTTTGTGCCACAGATCATTAAATGCAGCGTGCTCTCCGGCTTCGGCTGGTGGCGTGGAAAGGTGCCTGGGGAACATGATTTAATGCTTAACTCTCGCTGGCTACCTTGGTCTGACACAAAATCAATACTTTTTTCTCCCCAGCCCCTCACTTGCTCAGATTACGCTCGGCTTTGCGCAGCCTTATTGGGCTTAATCAGCCCCATGGGTCGGCTGTCCCGATGACACCCCAAAAGAGAGCCCAGATTCTACTGAGCAAATTTGCATAGAATTAATTTCAGTCTGTCTTGCTAAAGAGGAAGGGGGCTCCTTGCAAGCGACTTCTTCGTTCTGGGTGCAGGTCTCAGATCTTTCCAAAACTGGTTGTGCCCAATTTTGATCTTGACTGTGACGAGAGAGAGGACACGGAGATTATATTAATAGCATTGAAACTATTTTATTTTCTTTACAGTTCACAGCCAGGTACAATGTTCGGCCTGTGATACAGTTGCAAGCCCTTGCAAACCTCTTTTTCTTCTTCTCTTCTGAACGTTTAACAAGACTTACGGATAGATGTCTTCTCCAGCCTGCTGATCTTCCAATATTTTAGATGGTTCTGTTTGCCTTCTGAACACTTCACGGAAGCTGTCGTCCAGCCCTTTGGGTGGTCAGCAGCTGGCTGAAAAGGCAGTGGCTTACAATGCAATTTATTTTAACAGCAACTCTTCACAACACCGAGAAATAAAGATTTGGCTACATCACTCAGAACACCAGGAGTAAGACACCCACTAACGACTGTGCAAAATTCTTCTCATGTCTTTGCGCTTTTAACACTTTGTGCAAAACATTCTCTGCTCCTGCAGGAATGAAGCTCCTTTTTGGGGAGGGACGCCCTGACTTTGTGAAAAGCACACTTCTGTGTACATAACAGTTCCTGAACAAGCCCCAAACCGGGTGGTGTTTTTTTTTTTTTCATTTTCCCACTGAATAAAATATATTTCACAATTTGTTTTTTTAAACAGAGCACTGTAGACAGAGAGAGCTCACCCGGCATTCAAAGGGGGATCAGATTGTAGGAAACTTTCCTGGGATGTATGTAATCAAAAGACTAAATGGGCCAGGAGTTTGATCCAACAGGACCTGGCTTAGGTTCTTAAGAAAATCATTCTGAATACTGAGATTCCAGCCTGTTGAGTCCAATAGTTTAGGGAGTTGCAGCACTGTGTAAAAACTAAGTCATTTTTTTGAGTGCTGTTGCAGCTTCAAACAGTCATTAAATGAATGGTTCTAAGTCGAGGACTGTCTTCAGAAGCTTTGTGCATCCCCAATACAAAAACACCTGTACATCCCCCAAAGTAGAATCGGTCCTCTTCCATTGCATCGCTTCTTTTCCTGTCAGCAGTTGCTGCCAGAGGAGTGGAGGTGAAATTGCCTTCTACTTCTTCCTTAGCTGTTTGATGATGCCAGTTGATAGAATACCTGAACAAGCAACACACACACACACACACACACACACACACACACACACACCTGCAGTTCCTTGAATCCGTCTGGGTGAGCAGCAGGAAAGCTGGGCTCCTTACCTGAGGGCAACACTTGAGATGCCAGCCGCAACTCCAGTGAGTTGACCCTCGGATAATTCCTTGACGATGAGGAAATGTCGGTTCTTCCCTTCCGTCTTGTGATGGATGGTGTTGCTTCAAACGGACTGCCTTGTAAACTCAGGGTGACTTTTCCTGACTGACGACAAATGGGAGCAAGCTGGAGAGTCAATAAATATCCGTATCCTTAAGGGAAAAAGAAGGAAGGGCTGGTCTCCTCTGAGTCGGTGAGACTCTCAAGATGAGGTCTGTCCATGGATGGCTTATGATTTGATTGTACATTCCTTGTCCTTAGTCTGTTTAGAAGAAATCTGTCTTTCTTCTCCAGGAGGCCTTGTAGAGCAGGGGTCCCCATCCTTGGCAACTGTAAGACTTGTGGACCTCCGCTCCCAGAATTCTGGGAGTTGAAGTCCACAAGTCGTAAAGTTGCCAAGTTTGGAGACCTTTGTTGTAGAGCAATGTTGGGTAGGTTCAACTCAAGCAGGGGCCTTCACAACATTGTTTTAGTTGTATTTTAAGTGTCCTCAATCATATTTGAGGATCAGGCTGGAATTGAAGACATTTAAGGTTCTGCGATCAGAGTAAATGATAACTTACTCAAGTGGTGTGAATGGCCTTTCCTTCTCCCAAGAAAATCTGTTGCTTCACACCAGTGAAAATCTGCAGAAACCCACTACAGGGGTGAAGTCTTCCTTGGAAATCTTTGACTTGATGTTCATGGTGTCCATAAACCAGCCCAGACTTGAAAATGCAGCCTAACCATGAAGAATACAATCCTGGGAATTGGGAATCTCCAATCTTCTCTCAAAGACTTTCCCACCAACTCAGGCCGAAAGTTCAATGGCGTCTTTCTTCTTCCTATGTCCCAATATTCAGTATTGAAGTATGGAGCCAGCCATTCTCCTCCTTACACAAGAGCCACTGTAAGACAAGATGGATGGCGTATAAGTTAAACAAAGAAATGAAATAAGAGAATTTAGGCTGACTTTGGTGGGTCAGGACGATGTTGAACACCAAGCCAAATGACGTCTCCTCTACTTCACCCATCCTTTACTCCTGCTTCCTCTCTGCTAGGGCCTTCAAAAAACCCTGCTTCCATCAGCCTGACCTCCTGAGCTATTTTCTTGGAGACAAGGATTTCTTCGCTTGCTCCTGTTGAAGGACTTCCTTGTCTCTGTTTTGTGTCTCTGTTGAACTCCAGACGCTGAGTGAACCGAAGGAAAGGAAGAGGGGGCTTGGGTTTTATTTGCTCACAATTAATCATGTTCCACTGTAAACAGAGTGTCTGTTTTAGTTCTGCTGACAATTATCCACTTGTCAACTTCTCCCTCAAGTATCTCTAGCATCTGGCAACTGTAAATATTTAAAAAAAAAAAATGAAAGAGAGTTCCATCAAAATGATATCTTTTATCAGATCCAAAGGCATCCATCTGGCAGGTGCTCATCCGTTTTCAGACCTAATCCTTCACAAACATTGTCTCCTCGTAGGAGAGGGCTGGGTAGGAAAACCTTCTGGCCACGAGCTGCAGACCCTGGGAGGAAACCTGCCGGAGAGAGGAGTGGGTGGAGCTAGAGCCAAATGTGGGTGGAGCCACTAATTCTGTCCTTCACACCCAGCTGTAGCAGATGACACCCCCGGCAGATTTAGCTCAGATGGTCATTGTAGAGGAGCATCTACTGTTGCCCTTCCTTCCTTCCTTCCTTCCTTCCTTCCTTCCTTCCTTCCTTCCTTCCTTCCTTCCTTCCTTCCTTCTTTCCTTCCTTCTTTTCTCCTCTTTTTCCTTCCTTCCTCTTTTCCATTTATTTATTTATTTCCTTCCTTCCTTCCTTCCTTC
>NW_020769352.1:9324399-9340530 GCF_900518735.1 Pseudonaja textilis
GTGTGTGTGTGTGTGTGTGTGTGTGTGTGTGTGTGTGTGTGTGTGTGTGTGTGTGTGTCTCACTTCCTATCGTATTTCAGCGGTCCCGGCCGGGAGCGAAGTTTGCTGGGTTTAGTTCCGCTGTTTTATTTCAGCGACTTCTTGCGTGCAAAACTAACGAAAAAATCCGTCTGGCCGCGGGAAGAAGACGCGGGGACCGCAAACGGTTCCGTTGGCCTCTCTCTCTCTCTCTCCGCGGGGTCTAAGGGAGGCCGCGCGCTCGTAAAGACGCCCCCATCACCGCCCTCCCCCCTTTCCCCCCTCCCCACAATGGCCAGGTCGGCGCTGTTTGGCTATCGTTTGCTATTTTGACGGAAGGGGCGCGATCGCCCTCCCCCCCACGCCTTTTTTTTTTAACAACATTTGTTTCCTCCGAGGAGGACAGCCGCCTTGTGAAAGCGCCCGCTTGTGGGCCGCCTTTTCATTCGGCCTGACCCTGGGAATGTCACGCCTGGCTACTTCACTTTCAGGGGCTTTGGGACAGCGGCTTTTGTTCGACCCCTTTGAGACCTCCGCGAAAGAGTTGGCTTTCCCCCCCCTGCCCGCCCTCCGCTCCCCCCCCCCCCCCCGTGTAAAAAAAACCTCCGGGGGGGGGGGGGGGGTCACCAGGGCGGGGCAATTGGGCTCGAACCTTTGTTCGGCACAAACAAACCAGCCAGCGCCCGCCCGCCCGCTCCAGCCTGAGCCGCAGAGGGGGGATCGGGGAGAAAGGGGGCGCGTTAATCCCTCCTCGGGTGTCGGGTGGCCTTCGCTGGATTTCCTCGAAGGGGGGGGGAGAGAGAGAGAGAGAGAAAAAGAGAGAGGGGGAAAAGCGACGTTTCCTTCAAGCTGAGCCCACCTTGGCAAAGAAAGGGCTTTAATCTCCTGCCCACCCCCCAGAATAAAATCGGAGGGCAATTCCCGGAGGGTCTTTCGCAGCGAGGAAATTCAAGGATGGGTGGGGGGTGGGGGGAGAGGAAAGTTAGGGGTGTGAGAAGAAGGGAGAAGCCGGCGTTTGATTGTCTAAAAATATAGGAGCTTAATAATGATAACACAGCCATCCCTTGAAAATAAAAGCGACTGGAATCTTGGCCTGAGGGTAAGAATTGCGGGAGGGGGGTTTAGAGAAGACACCCCCCCCCTCCATCCTAAGGTCTCCTTATGCGACGGAGCAAGGACTTGGTTAGCGGGAGCCGCTGCCTCCAGCGCGCCCCGTCCTCGCTTGAGCATCCAGGATGCGCCCTGGCAGAGAGATTCGGGGCTCGGGGTTGGCAAAAGGCAGAAGTGGGGTTCGCCAGGCACGGGGCCTCCGTGAGAGGAAGGCCGAAGTCCTACAACCCCGCTATTTCCCACAGCCCCCCGGGTCGCTCAGGAGGGATTGGCGTCCCTTCTAGTCTGGGTCTCCCTCCGGGTTCCGTGGAAAGGGCGAGGCCGCGGGGTCAGAGGGCCTGGGGCCTCGAGGGGTCGGCGAGCCCCGAAAATGGCTCAAGAGACGGATCGAGCAAGCTGTCGTGTGAAGGCAGCCAAGTCTCCACGAGGGGAAAGACCTGCGGGTGGGAAAAAAATCTGTTGCTAAGGAATCTTCTCTCGCGTTTCTTTCTCGTGGAGAGACTTCAATATTCTTAAATATACAGATATTCACACACCCCCTCGCAGAGACTTAAATGTACGAAATCTCAGCTCGGTTCGAAGAGTAGAAGAACGAGAGTATTTTGCAGCATTTACAGGAGGTTTGCGTTTTTTTGGGGGGGGGGAAATGGATTTAGTAAATAAAACCTGGAAGGGTCGCGGTTTGCAAACAAGCGGAGAAGGTTTGGTTTGTGGGGGTTCGGCTTAGTTTTGTAAATCCGATCATTGTGGGTTGTCAAATAAGGCTTGGTGTGTCCTGCGAAATCAGCCGGTTGTGGTTTATTCAATAAACGGCGGTTTACCGGATCTTGGCAAACTCCAAGTCAGGAACCAGGTCATAATCCTGGCGCGATTTTTTAAACACCCCCCTCTACCTCTTTATAAAACAGTGTTTTCTGCTGGGGAGAGAGACGCTTCACGGGTGCATGGGGGGGGGAAGGGGTGCTCTCGTCGTGACGTCAGGGGCCTCCGACCCGCCTCTCAGGAACTGCTGCCCGAGGAGGTCGCTTCACACGTTCACCCGCTGGCCAGCTCAGCCGTGCAGGTAAACACGTGTGTAGGAATCCAATCGCTTCCAAATATTCCGGGGGGGGGGGGAATAACTGGCTTTATTCTAAGACAAGAAAAGCTCAGGTCGCCCCTGATCAGATAGCCGGGAGCCCCCCCGGTCTGCCCCCACCTGTCCTGGCAGGAGTTCCGGTGAGAAACGAAGCGCGCGGGCGCAGTGGGGGGGGGGGTGCCTGATTTTCCCCTCCCCCTTTAACGGGGAATGTAATGAAAAGGAGGGAGGGGCTGATGAGGCCTGGAAGGCGCGGCCTGGGGGTGTTGGGGGATTTCTCCCCCCCCATCCGAAGCGGCGCAACCCGAGGGCTCTGATCCTATGGCCGCCTGCCGGGAAGGCTACTGGCACCTGCTGGGACCGACCAACCTGTGAATGCCTGTCAAGGCGGGCAGGATCAGGCTACCGAGTAACACGCAGGTCAGGGGGAAAGAGAGTGTGTCTAGGGGCGGCCTGCATTCAGACAACTCGCATTTGGGTTTAATCTGAAGAGGGTGCCGGGGTTTGTGTGTGTGTGTGCGCGCGTGAACTGTGTAAAAGCGGCTCCTTCGGTTAATGTACGGGTTAGGATGTTGTGAGAAACCATTCAGAAAGTGTCGGGTGAAGGAATGCGGGTCTATACATGGTTTGTTTCGTTTTTCCCCCCGATAAGTTTACAACCCCCATGGGCAGACCCACAAATACACGGACTGTTCCTTCCACACACACACACACGCACACACACGCACACACACTTGTCGCAAGGGGTCCTTGACTGTTCCTTCACTTGACACACACACACCCCACCAAGATGACCAGGTGGGGAGGGCGGAGTTTCCCCCACTTGCCCGCCAACGATTTCATCCCATTATTTTTGTTCCCCCAGATTCGGGGCCGGGGGTAACGCCAAAGCGGCCCTCGCTTCAAATTGGGAGGTTTGGGGAGGAGCCCTCCTGCCCTCGCCCCGTTTCTGGTCAATGGTAACAAGATGATGAGAGCCGTTCTTTAAAGGGGTGTGTGGGTTTTCTCCCCCCCACTCTATTTTTAAGGGCTGGTGGGGGGAGGATCATCCGCGCCAAAGTGCCAGGCCCTCCCGCCCGGCTTACAGCTGCGTGTAAACCCGAGGCTAAAATCAATAGGGTGGCGGGAGGGGGGTCTCTTGAGTGGGGGGGGGGCTCCCCTCCGCCCGCCCGCCCAAGCTCGCCACTGAAGCGAATGGAGGATTTATGAAGAGAAACTTAGCATAAATTATTGGCAAATCTGGGAGTCGGTGTGTGGTCTCCCTTGTGGGAAAGGGGGCTTAGCTCCGACTCCCCCGGACTCCCATCGAGGCCTCCTGAGCTTGATGGAGTTCCACGGGATATAAGTGACTTCGGGGATTTGGGTCCCGTTTTCCCAACGCGTCTTCTGGCGCCTGATTTGAATAAGACACACACCCCCTCCCTTCTCCCAGCCTGTTTTGTTCCGTTTGCGCGCAGTTCTGCGTTCACAAAACACCCTTGCCCTCCTCTCGGAAGGAACCCCTTTGCTGGGTTCCCCCAACAGTGGGAAGACTGAAACTAACGGGCTTTTCTGGCCCCAGGAAGAAGGAAAAAAAAGGCACGGTTAAAACTAACCAGCTTCTTCCTTTGACCTGGTTGTCCGAACAGACATCTGAAGAGCTGTTACCTCCCCCCACTCCACCCGTGAAATGCCAGGGTCCCTTCTCTTGAAAGGGGAAAGAAGATTTCCAAAGAAAGGGGTAGGTTAGCTGCCCCAGCCGGATAGATTCTAACATTAATTCATTTCAAGCGCAAAGACGCGCGTTTCTTGGGATGACTCGCAGGTTTCGTGAGAATGCAGCCTTCCCGTCCAGGCAATTGAACCGCAGGCTGAAATGTGGGGTGGTTTTCCTCCCAGAAAGAGGCCCGGGCGGTTCCGTGCCAGGAAGGCCGGTGGTGGGTGAGAATATAACGGGGTCCCCCACCGCTCCGGCCAGGCGGATCTACCCCCCACCGCCTTGGGTTTCTTTCCAGAGTAGCGGGCTGCAAGGGGCCTTCCCTGCTCCAGAGAAAGTCCAGAGGGGCTTCTTGGGCAACCTTATTCGTGGAGCGAGGGGCGCCGAGCGCTTGCAGGACGGCGGGGGGGCTCCTTAGGTCCAACTCTCCCACCCCCCCACCCCGAGGAGCCGGACTGAGCTGCTGCCTGCAACGCGCCAAACGCAATTCGGGAGCCTAAAAATCGCTCCGCTTTGTGGTTTCCCCGGGAATCTGCGCCCCCTCCACCCCTTTGTTATTCTGGGATGTTAGCGAGATAGCCAGGAGCGGGGACAGGACTTGCTTTTTTATTGCCAGAAAAATTCTCGGTTTTGTTTCAGTTTTGAGGTCTCCGGGCGTTTTCTTCCGGCTTTCCAGGGCGCCCAAGGATTATATAACGAAGTTATTGCCCCCGAACTTGGGGGGGAGGGGAGGGAGAGCATCGCTTGGAGACCCTTAAAAGTGGGGGTTGCTGTCCGTTTCTGTCTCTGATTCCCACCCCCGCGAAGATAGACTGCCTTTGTTCAGGGAGGCTCGAGCAAGTTATTGCTCGGCCAAGCGCTTCTTTTCTAACACAAGCTGTCGTGTGAAGCCATGGGTCAACGGGTGTGTGTGTGTGTGTGTGTGGCAAGGGAGGGGCAAAGATGCGTGAAAGGGCTTTTCAAGGCTGGGGGGGTAGCAAAAGAGAGGGGAGGGGCTCGGCCAACTTAAACCCTAGGCCCGGAGTTTCAAGAATACGCTCCGGGCCTCTTTCCTCGGAAGTAACTCGCATTCCGTCCCGGGCCTGGGTAGCAAGAACCGCATATCCTCGCTTTTAATTGCAACCAAGGTTTACTTGGCAAGAGATTCGTGGCTATCCCGCTTTGTGGCCTTTCCCTTTGGGGAGGGGGAGAGGGAGGGAGAGGGGAGGGCGAGGGCTTCAGCATCTCTTCCCAACCCCACCTGGGAACAGCTGCAACTGTGAGCCCCCGGGCGCCTATATACACGCGTCCGTTTGGAGGCGCTGCACCGAAGCCCCGCACCTCCCCCAGACGCTGCCCCCCCTCTCCCTCCCCCCCCCGCCCTCCCCCCTCTCCCTCCCCGCGTGCTTTATTTTTGCTGAATTAAGAAGGTGACATTATCCTCCCCTTCAAGTACTTCTGTTAATATTGAAAAACGTGCGTTCGCATCTCAAGCGGCCTCGCTGAGGCTCCGCCGCCATTTCAATATTAATGAAATTGTTTAATCTCCTAAATTCGTCGTGTTTAAGTTACGTTTCGGCGAGTTATTGACCAGCGACAAAAATGTGGTTAATGGGGTGTGTGTGGACGGGTGAGTGTGGGCGAGTGTTAAAAGAAAAGGAGGTGTGTGTGTGTGTGTGTGTGTGTCGGAGTGTGTGTGTGTGGGGGGGGGTTCCCGGGTGGAGGGGGGGCGATTTCTTTCTGGCCGTCCATTCGCAAGACGCCGGGTTTACGCGGAGCCCAGCGAAATCTCCGGCCTGATTTAGCTGCAGAATCGGGCCCTTCCTACGGCCTTTCCGAGTAGGCGCAACTCCCCTCCCTCTGCGCGCATTTCCGCGGGCGACTTTTTCCCTCTCTGGATATCTTGCCTCTGCCTAAGGTGGGGGGGGGGGTAAGAAAGGCAGCGCCGTCCCACGCCCCCCACGCCATTATTTCGACCCACTGGTGTGACGGATTCAAGACATGCCTCCCCACCTTTCCGAAGGGGATCGCGCCCGGTGGGGGGGCGTGCAATCCTTCCCTCGAACCCGCCACCCCAACCTTATGTCCCCCAGATAACCGCCCTGGGAGGTGAGCGGTTTAGGAATGAGCGAGCGGTTCCAAATCTCCACATCCCACTTCCACGGGCGTGGGGAAACGGGTCCCCGAGATTCCAGGGCCTCACCTTCTCCGAGTGGGCGTTTGGGCACAGATCGCGGTGCCTTCAAGTGGCGCGGAGTTCCAACGGGACCATTTCGGGAAAAGCCGGCAGGTTTGATTCGGTTTGAATCTTTGGCTAGGTTTGGAAAGGGCACCACGAAGGAGACACCTTCCTCTCCTCCTAAGCTCTCCGTGGTCCTCCGTCCCTCCCTTCCCCGCTAGCCAGAGAGGGCTGCGCTGCCCGCTTTCCTCATTAAGGCGCCCGTGTTCCCAAGGCTTCTTCTAGGCGAGATCAAGGAGACGTAAGAACGCCTCTTTTTTAGACGCGTTTTAAACCGTCCGGGCATTTTTGCAGTTCTTGGTGGAATTTTAACTGGGAAAAAAGAAAGGCAAAAAAGAAACATTAAATAAATAAAGCTCAGGGTTGGAAAAGGGATGGGATGGGGTTTTTTTTGGGGGGGGGGTCCTTCGCCTCCCCTCCCCCCTGAAAAGACGATTCTCCCGTGAAGGTTTTGGTCAGGCTGTTTTGAGCCGGGGACCTGATCCCCAAAAGCAAAAGGCTTAGACAGGAGGTGCGGGCGAAGAATACCCATTCTAGGGAGCCTCCCACCCCCTTCCCCCTTCACGAGGACTAGAACCCCCGACGTTCACGTGGAGAACGTCGGAGCGCGAAGTGCCGTCCCAGAGAGCCGTGGCTTCGAAACTAAGATAGGGTGGCGGCGCTTCAGGTGAACGGCCCCATCCCACCGGCCCGCCTAAAGCGATTCATCGCCGGCTGAGCACCTAAGAGGCCCCCGCTCAGGCCGCCTCGGGAGGCGGGGATTTGCTCACCTCTTGGGCATCTAAGGCCACCGGGAAAAGCGCCTTGACTGCCCGCCAGGCCTCCCTGGAAGGCGGCGGGGAAGAGCGGCGGAACGGGGGAAATGGAGAGGCTGGCCTAGCGCTGGCGAGAGGAATCGGGGCAGCCGGATTCCGCTCCCGTCCCCGTCCAGCTGTTAGCTGCCGCTGGCCTGGCTGACCCTCTCTGGGTCGGGTCCTGCCCACGTGCCTTTCCCGAAGCCTGGCGGAGAGGAAGCCGGCTCCAAGGCGACGGCGCTGCCTGGCTCTCCGTGGCGTTTTTCCCGCTCCACTGCTAACTTGGCATCTTTACGCAGCAACCCCGGGTGTCAAGAAACGCGGCTTTCCCCCGCTCACTTCGCCTCGGACTCTCGGCAGAGACCGAAGAATCCGGGTCTCGGACCCTGCCAGCCCCCAGCACCCCCCTACTCCCCGCTCCCGGGGGAAAAAATGGGTACGGGAGAAATGCAACCGTTCAACCGAGGAACGGCTGTCCCAACCCGGCCCGCTTCCTCTGCGCGGCCCCCGGGCACCCGGCCTCCCATCCTGAGGCAAAAGCGGGCAGCGCCGGAGGCTGAACTTCCTTCGCCCTCCTGGAAGGCGCCCCCTTCTTTCCCACCGAAAGGACTTGGGCCGCAGCGGGAGCCCGAAGTGGGGGGCCCCCCGTGAAGTTATCCCCGCCGCTGCCCCGCGCTTTCTTGGGAAAGGCAGGCCGGCGCGCCGGGGTTCTGGCCCAGAGGAGCCTCTGCAGCTGGGGGTGGCCAAGGCGCCCCTCCCGCTGATAAGTCGGGCTCCCCCAGCACAGCTGCCGCCCACCTCGCTGAGTAGCAGCTCGGATTCTAGCGGCGTCGCCAGGCGGGCGAGAGGACAGCTTCTTGGGCGCAAAAACCGGGCAGGCCGGTTGGTTGGCGGCCGCAGCTCTTCCTGGGGGACGAGGCTGGTCGTCCGCCCCCCACCACCACCTCTGCCGGCTCAGAAGCGCTTCCTATTGCCCCCCACCTCCCCCGCCTGCCAGGGAGGGGGAAGCGGCGGGGCTGCAAGCAGTGACCCCCCCCTCCGCGCCGGCCCCGGAGCCCCGCCCCCTTCCCCCCTCCCAAGCGGGTGTCATCGCAGAGCGAAGAAAGTGGCCCATTCGCGCGGCGCCTCGACGGGGGCCTTTTCTGCACCAGCCCCCGCCTGCCAAGCTCAGATGGTCGGCAAGCGGCAGGAGCAGGAGGAGGAGGAGGAGGAGGAGGAGGCGGCCGCGCCAGCGCTGGGCACGGCCGAGGCTGCTTAGCCCGGCGGCGGCTGCGGAGAGTCAGAAAGGGGCTGCCGGGTCTCTCGCCCCACAGCCCCCCCCCCCCGCCCGGGAAGCCGGGAGCCCCGACCCGGCCCGCAGAGAGGAAGGCTCCGGGCAGAGTCCGCCGGCTGACCCCGCTCGCTCGCGGCGCCTGTGAAGTGAGTGCCCGGGGCGGGAGGGCTGGACGGGGGCGGGAGGGGGGGCTGGTCCTTGGCGGGCTCCTGGTTGAGAGGGAGGTCCGGACGGTGCCCCCGCACAAACACACACACACACACACAGAGGCGCTGCGTTTGGCGCGGGACCTGCTTACGGGGAGGGGCGAGCCGTTACAAATTGGGAGCGCCGGGAAGCCCGCGGAGGGGAGGGGAGGGATCGGGGCGGGGGGGGGCGCGCTTAAAACGGAAGGGAGAGCCAGCGAGCGGCCAGGCGGCTTGCGCCCAGTGCCCGGCTGCTGCGGCTCGGCGGAGGTCTCGGCTGGCCGGAGGAAAGCGCCGCCCCCGCCGGAGGAGCCTGCCCTTCGGCGTGCCAGAGGGGCGGGTAGCCAAGAAAGGGGAGGACCCGGGGTGCCGTCCCGCAGGGGTGGTCCCGGGGCTGTCTGCCGGCCAGGCCGGGTTGGAGGTCGCCTCCGCTGGGCTCGCCCCTCCCGCCGAGAGGCCGCCCCTCCCTCCCCACCCCCAAAAAACCTGCCTCGCCCAGCCCGGGGAGGGAAGTGGCCGGCTCCGCCCGCCCCTCCCCAAAGAGAGGGAGCCAACTTTGCCCAAGGGGAGCGCACCGTGGAACCTGGCCAGGACGCGCCCCCCCCCCCCCCCCCCCCCGCCTCCTCCTCCTCCTCCTCCTCCCCCCTCGCCCAGCCCGCTAATTCCGCCTCCCTGCGCTGCAGATCCCGGCCGGCGCCGCCGCCGCCGCCGCCTCGCTCTTCCACCATGCCCCGTCCGGGCCGCAACACGTACAGCGACCAGAAGCCGCCCTACTCGTACATCTCGCTGACCGCCATGGCCATCCAGAGCTCGGCCGAGAAGATGCTGCCGCTGAGCGAGATCTACAAGTTCATCATGGAGCGCTTCCCCTACTACCGGGAGAACACGCAGCGCTGGCAGAACTCGCTGCGCCACAACCTCTCCTTCAACGACTGCTTCATCAAGATCCCGCGCAGGCCGGACCAGCCGGGCAAGGGCAGCTTCTGGGCGCTGCATCCCAGCTGCGGGGACATGTTCGAGAACGGCAGCTTCCTGCGGCGCCGCAAGCGCTTCAAGGTGCTCAAGGCCGACCCGCTGGCGCCCTCCAAGCCGCCCCCCGAGGCCGCCCATTACCTGCAAGCCCAGGCCAAGCTCCGCCTGGGCGCCCTGGCCGCCGCCGCCGCCGCCTCCTCCGCGCCCCTCGGCCCCTACGGCCTGCCCGTCCCGCCGCCCTCCGGCTTCAAGCACCCCTTCGCCATCGAGAACATCATCGCCCGCGAGTACAAGATGCCCGGGCCGGGCGGGGGCGGCGGCGGCGGGGGCGGCGGCGGCGGAGGGGGGCTGCCTTTCTCCGCCATGCCGCCGGGCCCGGCCGCCTACCCGCTGCCCAACCAGCTGCCCCCCGCCTGGCCCCACGTCTACGGCTCCGCCGGCATGCTGGACCCGGCCGCCCCCATCGCGGTGGCCGGCGGGGACTACGCGGCCGCCGCCGCCGCTGCCGCCGCCGCCGCCGCCTACGGGATGCCGCTGAAGCCGCTGTGCCACGGCGGGCAGACGCTGCCGGCCATCCCGGTGCCCATCAAGGCCACGCCGGCCGCCACCGTCCCGGCCCTGCCGGCCTTGCTGCCCAGCTCGCCGCCCTCGCTCAGCCCGCCCTCCACGCAGACGGCGCCCAGCCAAGGCAGCCCCGCCACCCCCAGCGAGACGCTCACCGGGCCGCCCTCCGTCCTGCACGCCGTGGTGGCGGTCCACTGACCCCGGCCGGCGCCGCCCTCCGCCCAGGAACCAGCGGCGCGGCGGGGCGGGGCGGGCGGCCTCCGGAGGGAGCACCCAGGCGCCGCCACCGCCGCCGTCCCCGTCCCCCGCGTCCCCCCGCCGGCAGTGAGGTGCCCGAGCCGGTGGGGTCTTTGCAGCCAGCCCGTCCCGCCTCTTTGCAGCCGCCGCCGGAGCCAGAAGGACGAGAGACAGCCGGGGCTACGATCCGGAGGCGGTTGCGCTCCAGAGGCGAGGCGCGGGGACTTTGCCGGGGCTTCTCCCCTGAGCCGCCTTCTCGGAGCGCGCCAGCAGGCAGCGAGGCTGGCTCTCCTCGCCAGGTGGATGGTCGGTCCGCAGCTCCGCCGGTGCCCGAGCGCCAGGCGCCCCTTTCGCCGCCTCCTCCTCCTCCACGTTGCAAGACGGCATTGGCGAGTGGGGAAACACGGGGAGGGGAGTCGCGCAGGAGAGGAGTCGCGCTCGGGGCCCCGGCCAAGCCAGCACCCCCAAAGCCACCGGCGTTGGAAAGCCTCCACTTTGGGGGAGCAGAATCCCACCCGCTGGATCTGGTGGTTGGGACCCGGCCGATTTTCCCTCCCGGTCAGCGCCCACGGACGCTTTCTCGGAAGTCAGTGCCTTCCACCCTGCGATGGGGGGTTGACTTGCGAGGAAATCGGGCTAGTGTGGCCGGCTAACGGTTTCCCAACTGGGAACGAGCCCTGAGCACAAACTTGGCTTTTAAAGACGGCGGGTGGGAGTTTGCTTGAAGCGATAAACTTGGACTGGGACGGCCCCCACGTGCGGACGAAGCCTTGCCAAGGTGGCACGGCGATTCCCTGGTCCGCCCGTGAGTGTGAGTGTGCGCGCGCGCGTGTGTTTCAGCCCTTTCACTCCTGCAACGCTTAAAGTTTAATTTCTACGCGAAGAGAAAGCGAAGCTCTGAAGTTGTCTGTCGCCCAGTTTTGGCTCTGCGGGCATTTTCCTCTGTTCTATTTTTTTGTGGGGGGAGGAGAAACGGGCTCGGCCTTCCCGCGGGGACTCGCCCTGGGAGGGAGGGAGGGGGGAGGGAGGGAGGCGCGGAGGCCCCTAAATCTACCCAGCCAAATGGACCGTCTCTCTCGTTCTCCCTGGAAGTTTTGCAGACAATCCAGGAGAGGGAAATGTGAAAAGTGTCTGTGAACCCGGATAACTGCCAGTTGTGTCCGTTGCACTTTTATCCTCCTTTTCTCGCCACAGCCAGGGTGCAGCTCCTCCCGCCCCCGTTTTGTGGACTGGCCAAGGGCCCCCCACGATAAAGAGGCGCTGCTCCGAAGCTGTGAAAGAAACGGGGGGGAGGCGGATCTGAGGGGAGTTGGGGGGGCGCAGAGCCCAGAGAAAAGAGAGCGCTGTGGGTTGGTTCCGAGGGTGGGGGGTGGGTTCTTGAAGGGTCGGGCCCGAACGCTTCCTTTCGTTCCCCTGTGGATGGTTTGTTATTGTACAGGATGAGCATGATATTTAAAACATGAATGTTCTTGTGAATATCCTCAGCATGCGTGTTTTCGGGCAAAGGTTGGACTTTTGTTGTTATTATTATTATTATTATTGTTTTTCTTGATATGGTGTTTGGATTGTCGTCGGTTGGGGTTGGGGTTGGGTTTTGTTTGTTTTCTCGCTCTCAAAGTGTCTATCTTTAAATTATGAAACTAGCCGTCCAAATAATATTTTCTCATTAAAAGACGTAAAGGCGGAGTAGGTTTTTCTTTTTTTCGGCCGCCTTTCTGAGCTGAAAAGGGAAGGGGCGCCCAGCCGCTTGGCATAAACTATTTCCGTGGGAGGAAGAGGGTCTAAAATGAACGGGGAGGGGGGGACGGAGGCGGTTCGGGTGTGGGGGAGAGACTCTTCCTGGGGAGAACAAGCGAAACAGCCTCAAGAAGATCTCGGAACCCGATTTGGAGCTTCGGATTTCTGGCCTAATGAGCCGGGCGGCGGGAGCGCTTGGCTGGAAGGGGAGGTTTAGGCAGCGTTGGGTAGACCTTCTGGGGAGTCGGGTTACGCCGCCCAGGAGAGAGAAGCCCGCGAAAGGGGCTTACTTCGGAGTAAGCACCTCTTCTCTATTTAGAAGCCCCAAAGGGAGGGAGAGCCCGCTCCCTGAGTTGAGGTGCGGAGGACCGGATTAGGATTTGGCGGGATTGGGCCCCGTTTGACCCCCGCACCCACCGCGCCCTTTGCCTTCCCCAGGCGCTCGTTCGCCTTTCCGAAGGCAAGAGGTCAACAGGAGCGTCGAGGGCCGCGGGGAACGGAGGGTTCTGCCGGGCGCTGCCCAATCCAGCCCTGCGCGCAAAGTTTCCCTCTCCGGGTGAAAGGCAGCAGCGACCGCTGCGCGGGCCCCTCCGAGGTCCCTGGGACAGTTCCTCCCCGGAGAAACCGGTCCAGGCTTTAGCCGGAGGCGGCAGCGGCGGCTACTTTTTCCTCGCCGCGATGGAAAAGGGAATAAAAAACAGAATCCTAAGAGAATAGCGGACTCTGGGGCTTGGCTGGCATTAATCGCAAAGCTTTTAACCAAAGGATCCCCCTGTCCGGCTGTGGGTCTGTGAGGCGGTGGGTGGGCTCAAGACTGAAGCCTCCCCCCCCCATTTACTCGGAAGTAAGCGCAGTGCGCCTCCCGAAGGGGCCTCCGCAGAGGGAATGAAGAGGGGCCCTTGGAAAGGGACCCTGCGCCCGACTTCAAGCGCCGCCTTGGAAACGGGGCCCCCACACGCCGCCACCCCCCCACCCCCCCAATGTAAACATCCCAGATTTGTTGCGTGGCTTGCTTGCGGTCCAGAAGAGGGCGGGGAGGGGGAGGGGCGCGAGTTTTCTAACGGGCCGGGCCGGGACCCCAGGCCCAATTGGCCTCCCACTCCAAGAAGGCAAAGGGCGGCCTGTGTAAATACAACGCGCCATTGAATTAATTAAAATGCACCGGGCTACTAAAGACCGTGCGGGGTGGGCGGGGGGGGGAAGGGGGGCCAGCCGCCCCATTCATCAAGATCAGCCCACGATTAGATGGTCCTGTTCAGGCCAGAGGAAGCATCCGCGACGGAGTCCGAGGTGGGTGTGGGTGAGGCGGGGGGGGGGCGAAGAACGCGAAAGAGAAGGGGTGGGTGTGAAAAAAAAGGCGTCGTGGGCCCCCCACCAGCCCACCTCCCCAGAGTTAATCCAGCGGATAAATCCCGTCCCGAAAGGAAACCAAGGGGCCCGATCCAGAAACACCCCACCCCCCGAACTGAACCAAATGGCAGCCCAGCTGACTCCTAAGTAGGCCTGGCCTGAAGACGGGCTCAGCCGCTGGGTTGGGAGATTGTAGCCCAGTCACGCTTGGCGTGCGGGGGGGAGGGGGCGCCCCGAAGCCCAGAAGAGGGGGAGGGGGTCCTTTTAAATAAACAGGGAGAGAAACTGGCAGGCCGCCACCCCCGACAGACGGAAAGGGTGGGGGGCTGGACGTCTGGTATTAGTTTGACCTGCAGAGCAAACTTGGCGGTGGGCAGTTTTTTCCTCTTCCTCAGGATCCGCTTCCCACCTTGCCACTCACCGCCCCCCCCCCCCCCCCCCCCCCCCAGCCCCAGGAGAATGTGGCGAGGCCTTCCAAATCAGTGGCCCAGCGGGCTTACTCTGGAGGAAACAGAGGAGCGCTTGCACGATCCTTTAACTTGTCGGGGCAGGGCAGCCTGGCAACAGGTGCGCTCCATACTTTTCTTGAGACACTATCCAGTCCGTCTTCTCTGGATGGCGCTGCGAGTGCCCAGGAAAAGGAGGTTTCCTGCGTCTGGCCGGCCTGACAAAAATGGGCAGGTTAGCCTGCGGAACTCCGCGCCACTTGACTTGGTTTTGCCTCCAAGCGTCTCTCTCTCTCTCTCTTCCCCCGACCAGGCGCGCTGGCGGCTGTTCCCATCCAAACTTTAGGCGTTGAGCGTGTTATCAAAATTCGACATTTTTTGGGAACGGCGGTTATTTTAGAAGCGAAAAGGGAACCTTTTTTCTTGTCAAAAGGCGCCTGATTCTCCCGAAGCCCCCGAGCACCTGTTTGCACCCGGAATTTAGACCCAACCGCAAAAATACAAAACACAAAAAAACCCAAAACAAAAAAAACCCAAAACAAAACAAAAAAAAACCCCGGGCGAGATCCTACCTCATGCAGGCCAAAAAGAGGCTGGTTTTATCACTTAAATTAAACAAACAAAAAACAACAACAACAAGAAAAAACCCCTCGGAATACGATTAGCCCGCAAGTCGTGGGAGAAGCCAGCCGACTTTCTTCCGCAGCCATAAATAAATAAACACGAGAATTAAAATGCCTTTTTAATAAAGGAAACTTTCCATCTGTTTCCCAAAGTCCTCGCTGGCTTTCAAAGCCGCTGCACAATTTTCGGGATTACTTGAAAGGAAAAGAAAAGGCGCCCCCCAATTCAACGCGCCCCCCCCTCCTCCGGCACCGGGGCTGAGAAGAGGGTCTTGGGTGGGGGGGCGGGCAGATACGAAAGGGCCGAAACGCCGGGCTGGGAACCCAAGGAGGAGAGGGAGGAGGGGGGGCGTATTTGTTTCTTTTAAACTAACAACAAATTATCTAATTAATATGTTTCAATTACAGCCTGTGGAAAGGCGGCTTTGGACCGCCCGCCGGGGGAGCACAATGGCTTTCCAGCCCCGGACAATAACTTCACAGCTGTTTCTTCCCCCCGCCCCCCCCCACTGCCCCCTTCTCAGATCTCCTGGAAAACTGGGAGAGGAGGGGGGAGGGAAAAAGAGAGCAAATAGATTTATTTATATAAACTCCCCTTTTCCGTTTCAGCCTCGCTGCAGACCAAAACTGCAGCGCCGGGCCAAAAAATAATATATAATTTTTGTTTTAAAAAAAAAATTAGATTAGCAAACGGGCTGAGGAGCGAAAAAGAAAGAGAGGGAAAGAGAGAAAAAAGGAAGCCAATGTTTTATTTGTCCTTCCATCCCCCTCCCCGAGTTTCTTCTCTCTCTTCCCTCCGGGCTTCATTTGCAAAAAAAAAAAAAAAAAAAAGTGTGGAAACCCCCCCCCCCCCCCCCCCCCCCCCCCCCCCCCCCGCCCGTCCCATCCGCGCCACCCCCGCTGAAAAGCATTAAACAAATATATTAGAACCCTGTCACTTTCTCCAATTGACTAGATCAAACCCAGCCTCTCAGGACACTTCATTCGCTGAATGGGGAAAGGCAGGGAAGGGGGCAGCCGGGCAGGGCCACCACCGACGTCGCTGGGGCTGCCCCCCACCCCCCCACCCCCCCTCTACCCCGCCCCCACCCGGAGACAAAAAGCTGGCATTTTCACAACCCACATTTCTGAGCCAGAGACCAGGAAACCGCCCGGGAACCTCTTGGAATTTCAATGCGTTTTCTCTCTCCTCCCCCACCCCACCCGCTTCTCTCTCTAGCTTTCTCTCCATCCAAACCGCCCCCCCCCGCCCCCCTCCCTCTCCGGCCCTTCTCTTCTTCGCCTTTCCTTTTTAGAAGTCCGGGTGGGGTGGGGGGTGGGGGGCAGAGAGAGAGAGAGAGGGAGTTGTCTGTTTGCACGGCAGGGCAAATTGTGTTGGCATCCTTGTTTGGGAAGCCGAGGGGGGGAGGGAGGGGGAGAAGAGGAGGGGCAGAGAGAGAGGGGTCTTGAAAGGAGGGAAAGTAAAAGAGGAGAGGGAGGGGGCCAGAAAAACTGGGCTTCTGAGCCAGGCTGCTTCTGCCAAATTTCAGTAAACACTTTGGTCTTTTTCCCTTTCTCAAAAAAGAAAGAAAGAAAGAAAGAAAGAAAGAAAGAAAGAAAGAAAGAAAAAGATTACAAAGATGGAAAATGCTCAACTCCTGGAAGCTTTAAATAGCTTTTGATTTGCCCTAAATAATTCTTGGCCGGTGGCACCATAAGAAAACTTTTGGGAGAGCCACCCAACAAACTAGATTTGCTTATTGGGGGATAAAAAAATAACCAAGGCTCTAATTGTTGCTGTTTCTCTTTCTTTCTTTCTTTCTTTCTTTCTTTCTTTCTTTCTTTCTTTCT
>NW_020769352.1:9344373-9364968 GCF_900518735.1 Pseudonaja textilis
TCTTTCTTTCTTTCTTTCTTTCTTTCTTTCTTTCTTTCTTTCTTTCTCCTCCTTTCCTTAATTACACAACCCAAAGAGGCCCAAGGCAGAGAAGCAGCTGCCTGTCCTTGGCAAACGCCAGCCCCCGAGTTTAAAGCCCCGTGGCTGACTGGGTGCGTTTCTCTCCCTGCACCAGCCCTTTCCTCCTCCATCCTCGGTTGCACGGAAGCAGGAAGAGGTGACTTTCAAGCGCAGCAGTGACAGCCCCCAGCCATTCTTGGCCTGCTGCTTTGATGCTTCTCCGCAGAGAGCTTCCCGTTTTGGCGCCGCAGTCGCGTTCCTTCTGCTAAGTGCCCCCCCCACCCCCGCATGGCTGCGAGGAGGTTTTGGGCAGAGGCAACGGGAAGTGGGAGTGCAGAGCTTCTGGCCCGGTTAGCGGATCTCCCCTTCTCCGACTCCCACAGCTTCGCCTTCCCCTTGACGCCGCTTCAAGCGTCCCTGCCCAAGCCAGGATTCGTGGTCGGGGCGAGAGGGACACGCATCCTGGCGACTGGTGCCTTGCCAAAAGAGGGCAGGTTGTTCTACAGCTGCCACTGCGGGGGGGGACGCCGGTGGGCACCAGATGGTGTTGCTTCCAAAACATATGCTGGAAGAGAAGAGCCTCCGGCAGCTTTGTAAGGCCAGCCCTGCAGCCGTTATGCGACGGAATCACACAACCAGCTGATCTCACCCCGGGATCAAAGCAACCAAGGATCAAAACAGACAACGTAGCATCCTTAACCAGGAGAAGTGGGCAGAGAGAGAGACAGCTGGGAGTTTGTGAGATCAAACCTGGGCTCCGCTAGCGCCAGCTTTTCCTCTGTGGTTTCCAAATGAGGAAACACGACAGTAAACGATAGGCCGTCCTCAGCTTACGGCCACCATTGCATTTCCATCGCTAAGCAAGGCAATTGCTAAAGGCGGTTGCCCCTGTTTTAGGACCTGTTAGGCCACCGTTATTAAGGGAACGTGGCTGGCCGGGGGATTCTGAGAGTTGAAGTCCACCAAGTTGTAAAGTAGCCAAGTAGGATGGACATACTGGCTGGGGAATTCCATCCATCAATCGGAATAGAGCTGGAAGGGATCTTGGAGTTGTCCAACCTGCTCCCCGGGCAGGAGACCCTAAACAATTTGAGACCCCCTCTTCTTAAAAGCCCCTCCAGTGATGAAGCACCCGCAACTTCTGGAGGCAACTGTCCCATCGGTTAGGAAGTTCTCCTTCATTCCAAGTTAGTTTCCACCCGTTGCTTCTTCTCCTGCCCTCGGGGGCTTTGGAGAATTATTTGACCCCCTCTCCTTCTTTGGGGCAGCCCCTCAAATCCTGGCAGGCTGCTATCCTGTCCTTCTTCTCTCTAGAGTGGCCAACCCTAAATCCTGAAGCCATTCTTCATATGTTTTAGTCTCCAGGCCTTAGATCATCTTAGTTGCTCTTCTTCGTACTTTTTCCAAAGTCTCAACCACCTTTTTTGTAATGTGGTGACCAAAACTGGATGTAGTATTCCAGGTCTTACTAGGGAGTCATAAAGCGGTACTAATCCTTCACATGATTTTCTGGGAGTTGAAGTCCACAAGTCATAAAGTAGCCAAGGATGGAGACTCCTGTGTTAGACCATATTTTTTTTATTATTATTTGTTTGTTTTATGCATATTTATGTCCTACTTTCCAAATAATTATCCCTAGTGGGACTAATCTAAGCAGGAATTTCTTCTGTTGAAATCACTCCACCTAACTGGCCCCGCCGCAAACCTATAGTGCCTTTCAATTATGTAGACCCCAGACTACCTATCCAATATGCTAGTTTTGAGGGCGGGATAGGAATTGTAGTCCAAGACCTCTGGAGGGTCCCAAATTGGGGAAGGAAATTTTCTTAACGCATCCATTTCTCCTCCTTTTTCTATCTCTACCACCCCCTCTCGTTCTACCCAAACACAAAAACACACACACATTCTCTTACTACTACTTAAAAGAATTAAAACAAGTCAAATGTGTGCTCTCTGCAGACAAAGTTGAAGGTTAACAGAGCTTAAGGATGAATATGGATCACCCCGCGCAAAGCCACTATGTTGCAGTTTAATTAAAAAGAATTCATTAAAGTGATGCCCCATCAATGGTAATTAGTATGCGGAATTTATGCTGTACCTAATGCACAAGGGCAGGAATATGAATAATAAACTCAAGTTAACCTTAAGTAAGAGACTTTGAATGGTCAGGTGTTTCTGTTGGTCTTTCTCCAACACTAACGCGGAAAGGGTAAAACTCAATTATACATAACAAAAAAAAATTCCTCAATTCTTTTTTTTTTCCACTCCCTCAAAGAAGAAATTGTTCAAATGGAACCAATCAAATTTAATTTGTACTCAGAGAAAAATAAATACTGGGTGGAAGAGGAGTATGAAAAGATATGCTTTATAAATCAATGGATTAAGATGATCTTTTAGGAACCTTGGAGTTGGGTTTGACTCTCAACCTCCTTGGCATCAACTCACCACCCTGAATTAAACTTCTGACCGACTTGTCTTAAGTTCCACGAATTTCAACAGTTTGACACTAAGTGCAGCAAAACCTGGATCCAATTCTTTGTTAGATAACTGGAAGCATCCACTCGTGCCTACAACCAGAAGTAGCTGAGTCAAAGAAGGAGGGCCATATTGTCTTTGTAGAGTGATGTCAAACACCATGACGCATTCAAAACATTCCCTTCTGAAAATCTTCACTCCGTTCATCTCTCGTCCCATCCAAGCTACCGAAGTGCTCCCTCACAGAAACTCAGGAGCAAAGCAATTGAAGAGTCCAAGGAGGATGATTTGACCAACACGAATAGTAGAATGATGGAAGCCATGATCCAACGCCTTTAGAGAGCTTGGGGCTGGTGACTTCTGGGCATTGAAGTCCACACGTCTTAAAGTTGCCAGGTTTACTTGTGGACTGCAGCTTCCAGATTTTCCAGCCCCAAGCTCTCTAAATGTTGGATCATGGCTTCCATTCTCCCCAGCTGGCATGGCCATTGGATGAAGAGATGGTTCTGGAATGAAAAACTTCTTCCAAACCACAACTGAAAAGCAACTGAGTTGCCACAGCTCAATCCTTGTGGAGAGATCTTTGTAAGCGTGTCTTCAGTTCTAGAAATTCAATGTTGGGTTTTTTTTTTGTTCATATTGCCAAACAAGCACCATCTTTTATACCATTGTTTTTTTTAAAAAAACCCTCTAACTAGATTTGGGTTAATTTGAGAACCCACAGAATAAATATTGATTTACTCGAACCGAGCACATTACTCACTTCCCACATAATTCTGATGGTTCTAATTTACTTGCAGTTGGGTGGTGGGTTTTTTTTTTGGCCTCATCCTAAGAAGTAAATTAGACTTTCCCATTTCAGAAGAAATCACAAAACCCAAATGTCAACTTCATATATCAGGCAATTACTTGAGGGGGGGGGTGTTTATTTTGGGGGAGAATTTGCACATTATATTTACTTAGAACGCCACACGAGTCCTTCCAAAATAAACAGGGACTATAATTCTTGCCCAAGCCCCTCGCAGTTCAAAAGCGTTTCTCATCCATTTTCTGCCGCATTAATGAGGAACTGCACAGAGAGGCTCATTCATACTGTCTTTACGAGAAGACTAACCTACGGGGCAAATCAAGATTGAGGACAAAGGCATGGGAAGCTGTCTCCGCTCTCTTTTAATCCATCACTCAAGCTTTTTGTTGACCGTCTTAAAGTTTGAAGGCCGCACTTTCCACGAATGGGGAAACGTGGAGGAGGCCCTTGGCGCAATCGGAAGAGAGCTGCTAGGGACCCTAGAGGTCTTTTAGTCCAGCCCCTGCTCGAGCAGGAGAACCTATGGCTGTCCAGTCTCTTCTTGGAAGCCTCCAGTGATGGAACGGCCATTTCTGGTGGCAAGCTGTTCCGGTGGTTAATTGTCCTCACCATTAGGAAGCTTCTCCTTAATTCCAAGAAGCCCCGGATGGAAACTAATGAAGGAGAGACCCAACCTGGAACTAAGGAGGAGTTTCCTGACAGTTAAAACTGTCTTTGGTCTAGAGAGCGTTGGGAGGGTTGAACTAGTCCAGGGGGTCTCCAACCTTGGCAACTTTAAGACTTGTGGAGTTCAACTCCCAGATTTCCCCAGACAGCCAAGCTGGGAACTCTGGGAGTTGAAGTCCACAAGTCTTAAAGTTGGCCAAGGTTGGAGAGCCCTGAAGGCCTCCAAGGCTCCTTCCAACTCTTCTGCTCTTCAGAACCCCGTTTAAAACCCAGGGCAAAATCCCGCCCTCGCCCCTCCCTTCCCCTTGGGCTCCTTCTGACCGACCGCACGATTGTCGCCATCTTCATAACCCACTGAATTAAGTTTAGAAGCCGGGCAGGGCGCATTGTCTTCCCTTCCTCCGTTGGGCAAAGAGTCCTGTATGTCAAGAGGCATTTTTCTGGGTAGCCTGGGGGGTTTCTTAGCAACCCTCTGAAAAGCCCTATATGCATTGACCACACTCAATTGTGTCTCAGGGGGTGGAAGCGTGGGCTGCATCTTCCCCCCCCCCCCCCCCCACCCCGGGTGAGGAAGCGGTCATTCCTCCCCCGTGGATCATCTGTTTACATTCAAATATGGTTGACTCTCCGGATCCTTGAGCATTTCCATGCTTTGGCTGAAAAGGTGCCGTTAACGCCCAAGGGTTGCGACCCATAAAAGTCCCGGCTTGCTCCGAAGGTAAGTTGAGGAAGCAGATTGGCCATGCGCTTGGCGGGGTCTCCGCATCGATTTTCTCCTTTCCCTCTTAAATTCCACCCTCCCCGAATAAAGGGAAGCGTTCAAATGCCCTTGAGGCCACCGATAATGCAAGTTTGATTGCCCTGGGCCTCGAGAGAAGTGACAAAATCCTGGCGGTAATTGGAGCTCTCCCCACTCCGCCTGTTCTAGATTTTCAGAGCTTTGGCCTTGGTTTGCAATGATCCTCCCTGGCTAATTACTCCTGAAGGGCCTGAGTTCAGAGCATTGGGAGCCTTCAAATATTGGAGGGAAAAAAAAATCTACATTTCTATTTATTGCCACGGCAAAGGATTAATAATATTGTCTGCCAGACATAAAATATGACCTAAATTATCTGTTTGATTTCCTTCCTTCCTCCCTGCCTGCCTGCTTTTTTCTTTCCCCTTTTTTCTCCTTCTCTGCTTTTTCCTTCGTTCCTTCCTTCTTCCTTCCTCCCTCTTCTTCTCTTTTCCCCCTTTCTCCTTCCTTCTCCACTTTTTATCATTCTCTCCTTCCTTCCATTCTTTTTCCCTTTTGCACCTTCCTCTTTCTCTATTCTCCACTTTTCCTCTCCTTCCCTTTCTATATTCTTCTGTGACACTTAACTCCTTGCAGATTTTTAACATCCACCAAAGCTAAGATACCCTCACTCAAGCAAACTAAGCTGCGTACAGAGTTTTTAACCCTGTGTTTTCGTTTTTAAAGAAAAGGTAGACCAGAGGAGACCTCTAAGAAACCTTCAGCTGTACACTAAGCTGCGATCGTGCAAGAATTTATGTCTGAGGGACCATCAATCAACTTTACCAGCCACACTTGGAATCTTCAGAGGCCTTTGTTCCAAATGGCAGGTTTAGACAAATTCTCCGAGTGAGTTTGGGGAAAGAGAGATTTTCACTACAAAACAGGCCTGCTGGTTTTAATGAGGCTACTCGCCGGGGGAAGGGAAGGGAAGGGCTACCCTTGAAGGCCACCCTTCAAGCAGGCTTGCAAAATGAGCTTTGCCCCTTCCTCGGGCTGAAGTAAAGCGCGTTTGGGGGTTGCAAAACGAGGAGCCGGTCGGCCATTGTGTCAATATTTCATAGCAGGGCATTTTCCTCGCAAATTCATCGGACACGGCCTTTTCAAAGCATGAAACGTGAAAAAAACTGCTTTTGAAAAAACGAAGGGCGCAGTTGAAAACCTGATCCTATTCTCTTGGCGTCGATGGGTTTCCTTGGACAGAACACGGATAGGCAGAGGTGGGAATCCGTGAAGGCCCCCTGTGGATTAATCGGACTCGTTCATGTCAATGGGCATCCCGAGGAAGTGGCCTTGTTCCTTCTAGCTGCTTTGAAATGAAGAGGGATGCTTTTGTGGCTCTTAACGGTGGCTTTTGCAGAACATCCACTGTTTTGTGGCAGGGGAGGAGAAGGAACGTAGGAGGTGGCACTCGACTCGATGTAAATGCCACACCGAGATTTCAACCGCGATGGCCAGCAGCTGCTCCCAGGATGCTGGCCTGTCAATGGGCCATTCTTGCTCATCATTCCTTATTATCAAAACCAGGGACGGAGTTGCTTCCAAGTGCCCCTTTTCTAAACCTTTAGCTTGCAAAAGTGGCTTTTTTTCAACCCAGCGGCCGGAACAAACAGCAGTTTCACCTCAGTGTTTCTTGGTTGAAAAGTTGCCCCGAGAGCCAGTCCTGTCTGGAGCCACACTGGGGGCTTGTCAAGAATTAAAGCATCACCACCTTGTAATCAATCTCTTTTTCTCTTGTAGGGGGGTTCAAATAAGGAAGCGACGCAGAAGCAAGATCTCATCTGAGTTTGAAACCGTTTGCTGTGTTTGTTTTGTGCAGAGAGGCCAAAATAAATGGAGGTAAAAAAAAACCATAAATATGAGAATACAGAAGGGTTTGATAGAACCCTTGTGCGCTTCGGTTTTCCTCTTGGCCTTCTGCAATTCACTGGAGGAAACGCATTTCAAAAAAGAAAACTGCTCTGGGGAGTGAAATATGGGGATTTAAAATGCCAACAGTGGCTTCCTAAGAACTCAAGTGTCCTCCCTCTGTTCTCTTCCCAAAGCAGATCTGTGCTTCTTACATTGAAGAGCAGCCAAATGGAGAATTTTCTCTTTCCATCCCCTCTTTGGAAGTTTCACGGCTCCAGCCAAAGTTTCCTTTATAAAAGATTAGTGAATTACACTGAACATCCATTTCCCTAGAAAAGAGGGGGGAGGGGGGGAGGAGAGGCCGTCAAAAATATGACGCGCCCCAAAATGCTTCTTTCTCTTCAAGGCTTCATGAAGCTGAAGTTTTAGTCGGAGAAAATTGCGGAGGAATGCAAAGCTGGAAGGACTTTTAAAAAATAAAACGCTGCTGTGTACATACGTGTGTGTGCGTTTGCGTGGATGCTGCATCGCATAGATAGTCATGCATAAATATGGGTGTGGATCTTTATAGCACAAACACACACACACACACACACACACACACACACTCACTCTCTCTCTTCCTTCTTTGTCTTCCTCTTTCTCCTCTCCTCTCCCTCTTTCTTCTCTTTCTCTTTTCCTCTTGCCTCTCTCTTCCCTTCTTCTCTCTCTTTTATCTTCCCTCCCCACTCCTCCCTCCCTCCCTCCCTCCCTCCCTCCCTCCCTCTCTTTCTCTCTTTTCTCTCTTCTCTCTTCTCTTTTCTCTACTTTTCCCTCTCTTCTCTCTCCAGAAAACTTTTCCAACCTCACTGCTCTGGTGATGCTGACTCGCCTCGGTGGAGCGTCTCCGTGGCTCCCTTGGACTAAATGTCTTCTGCTTAGACTAATATTGCCACCCACTGATATAATTTGTTTCACAGTCCCTGGTCAGCACCATGAATCAAATGTTGACATTCTAATTTCATGCGCACAGAGATGTTTGCTCGGGCAGCCCTGGGTGCCTCCGCCCCTTGCTCACTACCTGGCGTAAATCAGTAAGACAAGCTCTTTCGCGCCCCCCCCCCCACCTCCAGCCCCGTCCCTCCCCAAGAAGCTTGGGAAAAGTTGTGGCTACCTCTGGGAGAAGCAGGCCCCTCCAGAGAAGGGTGAGAAAGCTGCCTGGCCCGTCATCCTCCCCTCTGGGAGAGCCATTGTCTCATTCTGTGAGCCGAGGACAAAACTGCCACCCTGGGAATCGTCCATTTTAAACCCTGAAAACTCAGGGAGGTTCATGCAGCACGAACGGTGGGACTTCTGTGTATGTGGTTCCCTCTTCCTTCCTTTCTCTCTCTCTCTCTCTCCCTCCCCTCATATGTGTCTAAACAGCATATAAGTCTGCTATTGCTATTTTCTCCCTTCCTTTCTTCCTCCCTCCCACCCTTGTATCTTCCTTCCTTCCTTCCTTCCTTCCTTCCTTCCTTCCTTCCTTCCTTCCTTCCTTCCTTCCTTCCTCCTTCCTTCCTTCCTTCCTTCCTTCCCCCTTCCTTCCTTCCTTCCTTCCTTCCTTCCTTCCTTCCTTTCCCCCCTTCCTTCCCACTCTCCTCCCTCCCTGTTTTCCTTCCTTCCTTCCTTCCTTCCTTCCTTCCTCCCTCCCTCCCTCCCTCCCTCCCTCCCTCCCTCCCTCCTTCCTTCCTTCCTTCCTTCCTTCCTTCCTTCCTTCCTTCCTTCCTTCCTTCCTTCCTTCCTTCCTTCCTTCCTTCCTTCCCCTCTCTTGGCTCTGCGTATCCCCTGAGCTTTTTCCTAATCCAAGTCAAGCAGAATCTCTTCTTTTCCTCCTTTTCCTCCCTCATCAGTATCGACTCTCATTGTCTGGGGGTATTCAGATTTGCCCCCTGGTTCCTTAGGCCAAAAGATGAAGGGGACTGGAAGGAAGGTAATATCCCCACCCCACCCCCAGCCCCCCCCCCTCCCCGCTGCCTTCTCCTGTGGTTTGGGATAATGAAAAGGCGGCAGAGCACTGGGCTGGGCCAGAGACCTCAATAGGCTCATCCAAGCCTCGCTTGACTTGACAAGGTACCGGAGAAACTTTGAAGCAGAGAGGTGGCCGCCTGCCTCAAGAAATCCTCAATCAGGCCAGAGAGAGAGGGTGGGGGGAGATAGAAAGAAGGAAGGAAGGAAGGAAGGAAGGAAGGAAGGAAGGAAGGAAGGAAGGAAGGAAGGAAGGAAGGACAGAAAGAAAGAAAGAAAGAAAGAAAGAAAGAAAGAAAGAAAGAAAGAAAGAAAGAAAAGGAGGAAGGAGGGAAGACAGAAAGAAAGGAAGGAAGGAAAAGAAAGAGGAAAGAAGGAAGATAGAAAGGAAGCAAGAGGAAGAAGAAGGAAGACAGAAAGAAGGAAAGAAAGAAGGGAAGGAAGGAAGACAAAGAAAGAAAAACAAACAAAGAAAAAGAAAGAAAGAAAGAAAGAAAGAAAGAAAGAAAGAAAGAAAGAAAGAAAGAAAGAAAGAAAGAAAGAAAAGGAAAGAAAGAGCAAAGCAGGACAGGCACCCTGCACGCCTGGACAGAACTTCCAATTGTCCCATTTTGACTCTTTTTGACCCCCCCCCCGTGGAGATCCCCCAAAGCACCTGATACTTGACCATCCCCTAATTGCTGTGCAGAGGGCACCACTTGGAGTTCCTTGGCTTGGTCATCGTCTCCCGCAAAGAAATGGCCTCGTGGCCCAATCGGAGCCCCCCTTCTTTGGACCCGGCCCCTTGCCGGTCCCAGAGGGCCCCTCCCTGGCTGGGCTCTTCCAGCAGGGCCAACTCCGGTGTCTGGGAAGGGGCCTTTTTCACGCCTCTGAGGCCAGAGCCTGTTTTCTCTTCAGTTGGTGGGGTTGCACATCTTAAACCCGGTTTAGGAAAACAGGGACGGTCGGTCAGTCGGTGCCTTCCTGGTTGGGGTCTGAAACCAGTGCCGGTCAAGGAATAATTCATCCTGCCCGACCTCAGAAACCAGGAAAGGAAAAGAAAGGTCTTTTTCCACAGAAAAGAGAAGAGCCGAATCCTCCCTCTTAACACTCATTGGATCAACTTGTGCTGAGCTGGCAGAAGGGATGAGCGAGAGAGAGAGAGAGAGAGAGAGAGAGATCTGCAAGAATTTGGCCTGCAGGGATTTGGGGGGGGGAGGTAGGATTCCCACCCACCCCCGGCTGAAGGTGGAGGCTGCCTGGTGTCTGTCGGACAAGCTTCTTGTCAAATTAACCCCCTTTTTGCCGCCTGCCCTCCTGATGCCCGACATTGTCCCCTTGCCAAGAGGCGGCGGTGGAGTCAAGCTTGCAGGGCCGGCCCTGGGCTCTGTTCTCCAGTGACCTGCCGGGCTTAAACCCCAGCGCTTTGACCGGCTTATCGGGATACCTTTGGCGGGGGGCTTAGCGGGGGAATCTTTCCGAGCACTTCCTCAGAATAGCTCTTCTGGGGGGGGCTCGGGGGGGTTGGAAGGGGGAGGAAAGGGGTGGGGGGTCTCTGGAGCCCCTTTGGAAAAACAGACCTGGGGGCCCTCTTCCTCCTCTTCCTCCTCCTCCTCTTCCTCTTCCTCCTCCTCCCTCCTTTTCTTCCTCTTCCTCTTCTTCCTTTTCCTCCTCCTCTTCCTCCTCCTCTTCCTCCTCTTCCTTTTCCTCCCTTTCCTCTTTCTCTTCTTCCTCTTCCTTTTCCTCCTTTTCTTCCTCCTCCTCCTCCTCCTCCTCCTCCTTCTCTTCCACCTCCTCCTCTTCCTCCTCCCTCCTATTCCTCCTCCTCTTCCTCTTCCTCCTCCTCCCTCTTTTTCTTCCTCCTCTTCCTCCTCTTCCCCCGGTGCCACCTGCCTTCCCGAGTGCCTGTGCCATGCTGGGGGTTAGGCGCAGAGCACAGTTGCGCCCAGCCCTCTCAAAAGCCTCCTCTAAAGCCCCTTTTTTTCCTCCAAAGTAGCCAATTTACAGTTATGGTTGCACGTAAGTCAATTAAGATGCTTTATTTGCCTGCCTGGGAATCCCTCACCTTCATTAACATTTAGCAGCCAAGGCAGAAAACCCCAGGTAAATAAAATATTAGGCAGTTCTGCAAAGGTCACCTTAGATGAAATCCGCAGGAAGAGAGATTTCAAAACTGGCTCACTCACCGGGGCAAAGAATTACACCGAGGAGGGAGGGTGGAAATGACCCCCGTCTGGGTCCCTGAGTCTGAATGGCCGGCTCCCTTGGCCTGGCAGAAGAGAAGTCAGGTTGGGGCTGAACACCTGGAGCAGGTGTCCCCGAACTTGGCAACTTGAAGGCTTATGGACTTCAACTCCCAGAATTCCCCAGCCAGCTCTGCTTTTTCGATTCTCCTTTGGTCCTTTTGGCTGCCAAGACATTTGTGATGTGAATTTTGGCCCACGTTACGACCTTTCTTGCAACGGTTATTAAGTGAATCATCGCATGTATTAAGTTAGTGACACGGTTGTTGAGTGGATCTGGATTCCCCATTGGCTTTGCTTGTCAGAAGGTCACAAAAAGGGGATCGCATGACCCCCCCAAGGGGACACTGCAAGCGTCGTAAGGGTGAGTCCGTTGCCAAGAGCCTGAATTTGCACCACTCTAGCATGGTGGGGATGCTGCAGTTTGTCAAAAATGGCCATAAGTCATTTTTTTCAGCGCTGTTATGAACGGTCACTAAACGAACTGTTGTAAATCAAGGACTTCCTGGGCATTTAATACAAAAAAATAAATCTCTTTGTTCCAAGGAAATGTGCCAGGCTGTTGTGGTTCGCCGGCAGCCTGTGCAGACGGCAGCGGAATCGGATAGTGGGGAAGAACGGGGACCAGTCTGGGAATCTGGAGAGGACTCGGACGAGGGTCCTGTGTCCGATGCAGAGCTGGGGCCAGGACCACCTGGGAGTGGGGGGCCGCCTTCAGAGCCTCTGGAGTCTGGCAGCAGCGAGGAAAAGGAACAAGGGGAGCCTGTTTCCAGCGTGCGTGTGCACAGAGCTGCCAGAAGGTGAGAGCGGCTGAGACAAAAAGGGCGATTCAGGAGTAAGGCTTGGAGGTGATTGCCCCTCCCTTAAGGGATAAAAGTCAGACCTCAATGACGAACTCTTTGCAGGAAGCAAGGTAATTCAATAGTTTCCAAGTCCTCCTTGAAGCTCCATGTACTTTGCTTGTTTTTTTCTTGTGGTTTGGTTGGTTTTTTTTCTAGTTCATTGGATACTTCTGTTTTTGGCAGCATTCCACAGAACTGGAAGGTGTGTGCTTATCTCAGGGGACTGTTTGAGTTTAATTCTGGCTGGGAATGAAAACAATTCCCAGCGTTGCAATAAAATCAGTCTTGTTTTTAAAGTAAGTTTGTGTGTGATTACGGTTTAGGAAGCCTGGGTCAGAACCCAGGGACAGAAGCTGGTTTCCTGGCACATGCCACAGACTGGGGCAGGTTCTTTCCATTCATGATGGCCTCTGTCCTTCAAACAAAGCTGGGAATATCGACACTCCAAAGTCAAAATTGACAGCAGGAAGGACTCAATGTGCCTTTTCCTCCTGTGCCTACCACGTGCGCCTTCCTCAGCCAGCTAAGGGCCAGGACTTTCTGCCTTCCAGAGTCCACCAGGTGAGTCTACCAGGTGCAGCCAGATTCACACTAGACCTGGGTCAACACGGGTTTGTAACCCAGCCAGTGTGGGAATGGGGCCCCGTTGCTAAATGACAATGCCCTTCACTTTTGCCGGAAAGTGAAACCTGTTCTACGAAAACCAGCCAGGCCGTACCTCCGTGGTTTCCATCTTGGCTTTTTCGACCATGCCGTGCAGCGGCTCTTCCTTATAAGAGCAGCCCTGCAATCGCCGGAAGCTCTAAACGACTCCCCAGATCGAGAAAACTCTTAATTCAGCACCAAAGATTTGCCATCCATCATCCCGGCTGCACTCTTGGCCGTTGGCAGTGTCTGTCTTTCTCTCGCCTCTTTGACTTTAGGAATGCCGACTCTGCGGCTCAGGTGTTCCCGGAGCGAATGCCTGCATTCTTACCTCTCTCCTTTCCCACCTGCCAGCCTCCCTCCAGCCTTCCATGAAGTGGACCTCATAAAGTCTTCAAAGGCCCACAGAAGTTCAAAGACTCAATCTGGAGTTCCGTCAAGGGAGCGTCTCTGGTATGGCCCATTGGTGCCTTTCCCATCAGTCATACATTCTCATTAGGACTCACATTCATCATGGGAGGAATGATACATTTAGGGTGCCTTCATTTGAAAGAAAAGAGAGAGAGAGAGAGACAGAGAGAGAGAGAGAAAGGGAGAGAGAGGTTGACCTCAGCGTTACCTTGCTGGAGACCTGGAGCCAAGGGGGAGATTCAGAGCAGAAGACAGCAATTCTTGATTTACAACCGTTCATTTACCGACCGTCTAAAGTTGCAACGGTCCTGAAAAAAGTGACCTATCATCACTTTTTTCATACTTCTGGCCGTTGTAGCATCCGCCTGGTCACACGATCAAACTCAGGATGCTTGAAAACCGATCCATATCTGTGAGGGTTGCAGTGATCACGTGATCACCCTTTGCGACCTTCTGACAAGCCAAGTCCACGAGGAATCCAGAGTCACTTAACCATCGCGGCGAGAAATATTGTCTCACTCGCTTGACAACTCTGTTACTTAGCAGTGGGAATTTTGGGCTCCGTTATGGTCGTAAGTCAAGAACTTCCTGCAGTTCGATCCCTTCCAGGGTCCAGACCCCTGTTACTTAGTGCTAAGACAAGCCATGCTTAGACTCACTAAGTTGGAGGGGACGTTGGTCAACTCCCTGGTCAGAAGAGAAAAAAACGATGCCCGTCCTTTCTAAAACGCAACCCAGGGTCAGTTGTCCATCCCAAACGGTCCACCCATCCATCCATAGGCTTCCTTGGCGATTAGGTTGAGAGAGCCTTTAGGTGGACCTGTCGGAACTTCTGAAAGGTTCAGCAGTCAGAGAAGGTCTTCTTGGAAGGTCAACATTGTCTTAATGCAGAGAAGCACCGTTGGACAAGATAAATCTTCAAGCCATTTCCTCCTTTGGATAGGGATGTCTGTTCCCAATTAAAATCCTCGCGAGGGGATTTCAATAGTTTGCAGTCCAAGAACCCCTGGTGAGGTTCCATCCATATTTTTCTTCTTCTTGAGCAAGAAAGATGGTATTTTTCATCCAGACCTGAGCCTGGCCTTCCACAACTTTGTCCAAGGATCCTCAGCTGGCTCAAGAGTGGACCCGGCTCCTGCCACAACCCCGGGGATTTCACAACCCCAGGAGGGATCTCCCCCAGGGCGTCTTTCTCAGACAAAATAACTTATGACCTCCTTCTGGAATTTGGTCTGTCCCCCCCCACACCCCGACTGGAAAGTCACACGTCTGCTGGACTTCAAAGCCTCCTGCCTCGGCCGAGGTGGCAAAAAACGGTCGGCTGCTACCAGCCAGACCCACCGATACGGGAGTGGGCCCTTCTAGGCAGCTGCTCTTCCACTGAAGAAGCTCACCTGGTTGGCCTTTCTGGTGTTTATGACAAGCCCCCAGCTGCCCAAATGGGTCAGTTAACCAGGCAAGCTGGGCGTCGTCCCAAGATGGCTTTGATTTTAAAGGCAACTGGGCTTCGTGATTTTTTTTTCTTTCTTCCAGACATTTCGCTTCTTATCCAAGAAGCCTCTTCAGTTCAGTTCGGTTGTAAGGCAAAGATTACCTGTTCCGTATAAATTCTGAGCCTCACGGCTACCCCGAGCCCCTTAGAAGTGTTTGTACATTCCAGGATGAATTGAACAATATTTTTATTCACTTGACTTAACAATGGGGAAACGCAAAATAATAATAATAATAATAATAATAATAATAATAATAATAATAATAATAATAATAATAATAATAATAATAATAATAATAATATCCACTTAGCTGCTCTGCCTGCACAAGGGCAGCTTTTCCAAACAAACAACAACCCTGCATGGTCCTGAGAAACCCCCACAAAGAGGCAGATGCAGTATATACCTGGATGCATGCAAAAAGCTGAACAAACAGGGGTCAACTCCATGCAAGGAGCCTCTGCCAAGAAGCTGGCCGGTGATACTTCATGCGGGAATCGGTGCGTGGAACTATAGCCTTCTCAGGTGCAGGAAGTTGCCTGGTTGAGCCACTCGGACCTTCCTCCACCAGTAGGCCCACTCTATCGATGAGCAAGGCACCTGGGCCCCCTTTCCTTGTGGGCAGTTTTGGCTGTGCCACCCTGGGATGAAGTCACTGAATGGTGATGCCCACAGTGGAGGCGGTGGTGAGCAGCCCTGGAGAAGCAGCGCTGAAAGAATGCGGCACAGGTGTGTTGCAGGTGACCTGCCCTTTTGCTTCAGGTAAAGGGGGCAGCTGCAGCTGTGGGAAGGCCCCGAGTTACAAGCAGCAATAAACCCAGCTGCATTGATCTCTCCCTTTCTCTTTCTTTTTCTCTTTTTTTTCTTTCTTTCTCTTTCTCTCTCTCTCTTTCTCCCTCTCTTTTTCTCTCTTCCTCTCTCTTTACTTCTCTCCCCCTCTCTCTCTTTCTCCCTCTCTCTTTCTCTCTCTCTCTCTCTTCCTCTCTCTCTTTCTCTCTCTCTCTTTCTCCCTCTCTTTCTTTCTCTCTCTCTTCCTCTCTTTCTCCCCCCCCTCTCTCTTCCTCTCTTTCTTTTTCTCTCTCTTTCTCCCTCTTTCTCTCTCTCTCTCTCTTCCTCTCTTTATCTCTCTTGCTCTCTTTCTCCCTCTCTCTCTTCCTCTCTCTTTTTCTCTCTCTCTCTCTCTCACCGCCCCCCCCTCTCCTGTTGGTCTCTTCACCAGGCTGTAAAGCCCCGAAGTTGGAGAGGAAATTGCAGGGGGCATTCAGGGAGGGAGGCATTGTGCCATTTTGTCCCCCAACAGCCAAGAGGCCCCTCTCCCACCGGTGGCCATTTCGGGCTGGGGGGGGGAGGGGCACCAAAGGGCACCAAAGACTGCCGTGAATGACAGGGTGGTTGGCGGTCACACCCCCTTGTTGACGTACCCCCCCCCCCCCGTGCGAGCACTTCAGAGGTAAAACCAAGCCGTCCATTTAAAGTGATAATCTCCTAAAAGGGGCAGGAATGCAGCGGGGAGTCTCCCTGTGCCCCCCCACCCCCCCACCCCCATCAGATGAATATGGAAATCTTTGATTGAAGCCTGTCTATCTTAGTAAGGGGGGGCGTGGGGGAGTCAGAATGTTCTCAACTCCCTCCTTTGACTTGGCACCCTGAGGATCTGGGAATACATCCGTGCCATCTTTACATGCCCGTTGCATTCTGATGATAACCTCCCCGTTGCCCAGATCCCTTCTAGGTGTTTTCAAATTCACATTCAGAAATGTTTACACCGTCCCTTCTCAAACAAAAGGTTTTCCTAAAGTGACCCACAATAAAGCGAGCTTTGTAAGAACCACAACACAGCAGAAAAGAAGAAAGCGCCGAAAGAAAAAGAAAAAAAGAGAGAGAGAGAGAGTACACACACAGTCCAAAAGCAATCACAGAATCTTTCTGAATATTTTATAACCCGGATTTCAAAAGAATTAGATGCTAGAAATAGTTCTGTAATTGGAGAAGGAGCCTCTTTCTTTTTCTCTTTCTCTCTCTTTGTTTCTTCCTTTTTCTTTCTTCCTTTCTCTTTCTTTCTCCTCTTTCTCCCTTTCTTTATCTCCCTTTCTCTTTCTCTCCTTCTTTTTCTCTCTCTCCCTTTCCCTTTTCCCCCTTCTTCCTTCTTTCTGTCATCCAAGAGAGTCTCTCTTGGTCATCTCCTCTGGTCATTGAGCGGCTTCATCCCCAGAGTTTATCTGTTTTTTCCAAAGGAAGGAACGAAGGAGAGGACTTCCATTTTCCCCTCCTCGCTTCAGAGCCAGGAAGTCCTTGATGCCACCTTCCGTGGCGCAGGGTTTCCCAGAGCCACCCACTCCCTCTCTTCAAAGGGATGAAGGGAAAGGCTTATGGGCTATAGGGGGAGAGAGAAGGTGGCTGGGACGGGGGATGGGGGGTGGGGACAGACAGGAGAGAGGGAGGGGGGCTGCTTAAAGTGATTTATGCCCCCCCCTGCCTTGAGAAGGACAAAGTGCCATGCACCTGGTTCTTTCAGAGGCCAACCGAAGGCGCAAAGGGCATTCAAATGGAGAAGTGGCGACTGAGGAGGGCTCACCCTGCCCAGGATGGGACTGGCTTTGTTTGAAGGGAAAAGGGAAAAGGAATTATATCACCTTCTGTCTTCTCCAAAGGAAAACAAGAGAATGGGGGAAACAGGAGGAAGAAAATAAAGTTAAACGGGGGATGGGGGTATTCAAAGGGCCAGGGCGGGGCCTTTGTTCACCCCCTTTCTCTCTTTTGCACTCATGAAACATTTTAATTGCCCTGTTTAGCATCCCAAAGCCTCCGTTTCCACTCTTAATTGCAAGCCGCTCTAAACAAATAATTGGGATATATGACTTGTGGGGCCCGGCTTAAACAATTAAGAATGTGCCTCGGAAATCGGTCCCTAGTCTCTCCATTTTCTCCTTTTCCATTTTCTTTCGGCAGACCAAAAAGAAAAAAAAAGAAGAAGAAAGAAGAAAGAAGAAGAGCGTGGTATTTGGAGACAAGTTTAAAACCCAGCTAATTTGTGGCCTGGTGGGCTCCCTCCACAGACCCCCCCCCCCCGCCTCCCCTCTGCTAAAGGGCTGCTGTCAGCAAAAAGCACCTGGAGAGAAAAAGAAGGATGCCTATTTCGGTCTTCCAAGTGGGCCCTTGATCAAGCGGACCTCTTCCCGGAGCTCCTGTAGCTCTGCATCAACCTTTGATGCATCTGATGCTCTGGGAGGCCAGGAAGGGACTGTCCTTGCTTCCATATCTCTGAAACGAGACGATCAGCTTTGATGCAGCCCCTCTTTTACTCAGTGCAACAGCAACCCTGCGGTGCAGAACTGCTGTGAGGCCCAGGAGGACCTCAAGGAACGGGCTGCTGTGGTTGTTGACATCAAACATGCGGAGAACAAGACAACCTCATTACTCAGTACTCTGACTAAGTTAAACGTTTTGCCAGAGCCTCAGCTACTTTGGGAAGTGGGAATCCCAGTTCCTGCCAACCCAACTTTGAAATTAAACCCAACTCAGAAATTAAACCAAGTTGCATATCTGCAAGCAGAGAGAAGCTCCATTGGGTGACTGCCGGATTGGGAAGCATGGGAACGACGCTGTATTTTTGCCTCTTTGCATCGGCCCATACTGGCAGGGGGAATTCTGGGTGATGAGCTCCATCTTTGAAGTTCCACCATGAATATTGGTCTTACCCTGTGGAGCAAGAGAGGAGACCCGGAACCGCTTCAGATATTGCAAGGCAACTGTCATATTCCTTCCCAACCTTCTCTTGCACAAGCTAAACCTCTACAGATCTCTCTACTGTTCCTTGTAAGTCTTGGTCTTCAGTCCTTTCATCATCTTGGTAGCTCTTTGCTGGATTCATTCCAGACTTTTTTTAAACCTGTAGGGTGCAGAACTGAATCCTATAGTCCAAGTGAGGCCTGACCAAAGCTGAATGGAGCAGGATGCTTCTCTTGAGGTTCCTCAGATTGTCTTTTTGGGCAGCTTTGTAGAATATATGCGAAATAATTTACGGTCTCTCCATATAGGATACCAATATATAAAACAGAAGTGGCTAATTTAGAAATTATTATTAAACCATATTTTGGAACTGGCCTGGGAATAGTTTTGCAAAAAGCTACAAAAATGAGAAGATTATGCGAGCAAGATCATGGTTAGCATCTGAAGATTAGGAATGCGAAAGACTAATAACGGCAAATTAAAACATTGGATTCAGTAAAACTTGGAAGATAAGTGGTGAGCTAAATAATATATGCAAGCAAAATCGAGAGCTTCATTTTATGCATACAATGGGAATAATTAACTGAAAATGGAAACATGTAAATGAAGGCTTAAAAGCATTTTCATAACAGCGCCTTCAATTTCAGTTACACACACAAGACGTTGCTACATTATAATAATTAGATTTTTTTTATTAATGTGCAAGATTTTTTTTATTTATTTACTGGATGCTTCTTCTCCTATTCTGTTTAGTCCAACCCTCAAGGTGGCTTACAGCAATAGTTATATATATTTTTCCAAAAAAAAACAAAAAACGACAACAGCAAAGTATAAAACAAGCAAAATTAGCACAGTTGAAATCGAAATGAAAATCAATCATTAAAATAATTAGCAATTAAAAGCTTGCCGAATGAGATGTGGTTTTACCATCTCCCTGGTGACTGGGAGAGTAACAGCCCGTCCTGTCTTCATCACAAAGGAATCGCTGGGGGCGGGTCGAGAAAGTCAAGATGGTGGCCACAATTCTATGATCTGAAGTTCTGGGCCTTTTCCCAGGCCTTGCCCCAAATCTCAATCAACCAACTGAGCAGCAAATCCTCAAAATTTGCAGCCTGTTTGAGGAGCTTCTTGTGACGATCGAGATTTCTGTCTTATTGTCCTCCATCCCTTTTCTGATGCATCTCAGAATAAATCCATGGATGGATCTGGAGAACCTGACTCCCCCAGCTATTTCTCACCCATGCCAGATCTTTAAAGTAGTCCTAGACAATTGGACTTGTACCAACAACTAATTGGTCTTGAATTAATTTGGTCAAAGGACTCACTTTCACTCCCTCTTAGGTATTCCTACATGAGCTTACACAGGTTGGCCCAGACTGAAGATCTTCCCAAAGAGGCCATCATTTTGGGTTGACTTGCAGGTTGGCATCTCTCATAGCCTGACAAGCAAAATGATGGAACCTCATAGGTTCTTCCTGGACAATCAGGGACAACTCTAGAAGTAGATGCCACCTTCCAGTTTCTCTCCCCCGCAGTGAGAAGCCGGAGTATGGAAGAGAAGCGTTAAATATTACATAATTACAGATTATTTTATTTAGAATCCAGGGAGAAAAGAAATGAATATTCATTGGTTCCTCTATGAAGGCTCAGAAGCCGCCATACTTCACTGGAAAGATGGTTCCCTTATACTACAAAGCACGCCAAGTTCTGTGGTGTTGGACGACGAAAGGAATTGGGATATCCAAGAGATTTGAGGAAGAGAAGATGAAGGCGGGCCTCTCATCTCACCCCAACCCACCCCAAGGATTGTTTCCCCTTCCAGATGCCCCGCTGGAAACACTTTTATGGGCCCTCTTTCCATGGGATTTCAGCTTGATTGCCGTTGTAAAAATTGAATTCCAGAGCATCCTGAAAAGAAGGGTCAAATTTAGACCAGGGTGTCAAGTGGATAAAAGAATTCATGCCAGCAACAATCAAAGGATGGGTTTGCCTTCGTAGGGACCTAAGCCTGGATGAGGAGACACACAGCTTTTCCCAGAAACATTTGCCCAGAGCTTCCTTCAAGGAACTTGGAAACTGTCCTGTGCATAATATTCTTCTTAGCAGCCCGGGGAAGGTTCGAAAAAGGCGAGATGGTGGAAGCATCAAACCGAGGCAGTAAAATAGGGATAGGGAATGCCTCATCAGTAAGATGGGTGGCATATCAATTTAATAAATACCGAAAAAAATCAATTGCAGCCTAATTTGCCATCTTGGTTGTTTTTGACACAGAGAGACAGAACTGGATAATCCTAGCGTTTCACAAGGTTGAGGATAGCTTTGCATGGATTAAAATGTTTCCTACAAAGCTCATTCACTGAATGGATACCTGCCTTTTTTTTTTTTACTCTGATTTCTGCTTGGTGTCATCCCCTGCCACACCTTTAGTCTGGATTATGCTGTCCAGTTAATTCATCTTACTTAAACCTAAAACGAAAAGAACAGGAGGAAAAACCAGAACGGAAAACCATTTCAAGAGAAATTTAAAAGAGCCTCTGGGCTCATTGTGATAAAACACCCATGGACTCTTTTCACCACCACCACCACTACTTCTTCTTCTTCTTCTTCTTCTTCTTCTTCTTCTTCTTCTTCTTCT